>BSUD01000008.1:111457059-111513910 GCA_033239045.1 Fagopyrum esculentum
ATAAGACTGTTTACGATAGGATGAAACGACTTTTTAGTTGGTGTTGTCACCTAAGATATGACGTTATTGGAGTATTAAGAGAGGATAATAAAGCTTGAAGCAAGACAAGGCTTTAGGAAAGAGATGGATTCCTAAACTAGTGGAGGAAAGAGGCAGAAGTCTACTCCAAGTTTCTTGAACCTGCGAGTACGAGACGTGTGAGTCAAGAAACAAGGCCTTCTCCACAACCAAGATCATAAGAGAAATTGGAGGGAAGAACATGTTTCAATTGTGGAGACCTAAATCATTACAAGAAGGATTGATCAAAAAGTCAAACTACATGTTTCAGATGTAGTTAACCTAGAGATATGATAAAGTTTGTGAGACTAGGGGATAATGTTAACTCAAGGATCTTGTCCTAATGTGAGAGGAGGAGAAAGTCAAAGTTTACGTGGAAGCTAGGCAAGTAAAGTAGCCAACCGATATCCTTATTACCGGATTGGATAATGATGACGTGATTCTAGGCATCGATTGGATGATCAAGTATATGGATAAGATAGATGATACTTGTCATGTGTTCAAAGGAAGTGAGCTACAAGACCCGCTAGTGATGATCTCTGCGATGAAGGCAACTAAGCTGGTAAGGAAAGGATGTGAAGCATATTTATGTTATGCTTTGGAGAAAGAAGGAAAGATTCAATTGAAATACATTCCAGTTGCACGCGAGTTTAAGGATGTTTTTCAAGATGAATTATCTGGATTGTCACCTACTAGGCAAGTTGACTTTAGAGTCGATCTAGAGCCTGGAACTAGACCAATTTCTAAAGCTCCGTACAGAATGACACCTGTGGAAATGCTTGAGTTGAAGAAGCAGTTGGAAGAATTGGCAGATAAAGGATTTATTCGGCCAAGTGTATCGCCATGGGGAGCGCCAGTGTTGTTCGTGAAGAAAAAGGATGGTACAATGAGGCTATGTATCGACTATAGAGAACTCAATAAGATGACGATTAAGAACAAGTATCCACTGCCGCGAATTGATGATTTGTTAGATCAGTTACAAGGAGCAAAGGTGTTCTCCAAGATAGACCTACGGTCAGGCTATCACCAGTTGAAGATTCAAGAAAATGACATCCATAAGACAGCATTCAGGACTCGGTATTGACACTACGAGTTCGTGGTTATGCCATTTGGATTAACCAACGCACCTGCTGCGTTTATGGAATTGATGAATCGGATCTTTATTGGATACTTGGATAGGTTTGTTGTGGTCTTTATAGATGATATATTGGTTTATTCACGAAGTAGTGAAGAGCATGCAAAGCATTTGAAAGCAGTTCTTCAAGTATTGAGGAAAGAAAAGCTTTATGCTAAGTTGTCCAAGTGTGACTTCTGGATGAAAGAAGTAACATTCTTGGGACACATGATTACTGCAGATGGAGTCAAAGTTGACCCATCCAAGATCGAAACCGTGCTAGCATGGGAACCACCCAAGAACGTCAAAGAGATACGTAGTTTCCTAGGATTAGCAGGATACTATAGACGTTTTGTAAAAGGGTTTTCCATCATAGCAAGACCTATGACCAACTTACTTCAGAAGAAGACAAAGTTTATATGGACTGACAAGTGTCAAGCAAGCTTTGAAGAGATAAAAAAGAGGTTGACTACTGCACCTGTGTTAGCTCAGACGAATGGAACGCTAGGGTTCATTGTTTACAGTGATGCATCTAAAATGGGCTTGGGATGCATCTTGATGCAAAATGAAAGAGTCATCGCCTATGCATCAAGACAACTGAGACAATACGAGCAGAACTACCCTACACATGACTTGGAGTTAGCAGCAGTAGTTCATGCACTTAAGATTTGGCGGCATTACCTATTTGGGACGACGTGTAAAATCATGACAGATCATAAGAGCCTGAAGTACATTTTCACTCAAAAAGAGTTGAATATGAGACAAAGAAGGTGGTTGGAGTTGATAAAGGATTATGACTTAGAGATACTATATCATCCTGGTAAAGCTAATGTGGTGGCTGATGCTTTGAGTAGGAAGTCAGCTCAAGAAAAAGCGATTGCTCGATTAACTGTACAAGTTGAAATACAAAAAGATATGATTTGTAGTGGCATTGAAATATGGGTTCAGAAAGAACAAGGGTATTTGTGTACCTTGGAGATAGTGCCCAATTGGTTGAAAGAAATTCAACAAAAACAACTAAGTTGTCCTAGTTTAATCAAAATAAGGTCAGTGATCGGAAATGGTGAATCTTCAGATTTTCATATCGATATTGACAATATAATGAGATATCAGGGAAGAGTATGTGTTCCTCAAGATGAAGAGATTAGAAAAAGGATTCTTGTGGAAGCCCATGCAACACCATATTCCATACATCCAGGATCAAACAAGATGTATCGGGATATTAAACCTTACTTTTGGTGGCAAGGTATGAAGAAAGATATTGCTGAGTTTGTGTCACGGTGTCAAACATGTCAGCAAGTTAAAATTGAACACCAAAGGCCAGGAGGAGAACTTCAATCATTGGAGATACCAGAGTGGAAATGGGAACACATCACCATGGATTTTGTAACCAGTCTACGTAGTAGCAAAGGTTATGACTCCATATGGGTGGTGGTTGATCGATTAACAAAGACTGCAAGATTTATTCCTATCAAGGAAACTTGGACTGTGAACAAGTTAGCAGAGGGATTTGTGAATCAGATAGTCAGATTACATGGAGTTCCTAAGACCATAGTTTCAGATAGAGATGGACGATTTACTTCCCGATTCTGGAGCCAGGTACAGACAGTAATGGGAACCAAGCTGAATTTTACAACAGCGTTTCATCCACAGTCAGATGGTCAGTCCGAACGGACTATTCAGACTTTAGAAGACTTGTTGAGGTCATGTGTGCTTGATTGGGGACCGATATGGCCAGATCAATTACCGTTGGTCGAGTTCACCTACAACAACAGTTGGCATGCATCCATTGGGATGGCACCATATAAAGCAATGTACGAAAGGGAATGTCGAACCCCATTGTGTTGGGATGAGCCTGCCGATGTCGTTGATATGGATCCAGACAAAGTTAAAAGTGATATTGAAAAAGTTGCTTTGATTCGAGAAAGGATGGTGGCTGCACAGAGTAGACAAAAATCTTATGCTAATAAGCGCCGACATCCGCTAGAGTTTGAAATAGGGACACACGTTTGGCTGAAAGTTTCACAAACTCGTGGAGTCAAACGGTTTGGTATAAAGGGGAAGTTAAGTCCTCGGTATATTGGACCGTTTGAGATTTTGGAAAAAGTTGGTAAAGTAGCTTATCGTTTAGCATTACCGCCAACAATGGATGGAGTACATCCAGTGTTTCATGTATCACAACTAAGACAGTATCAACCAGATCCGAGCCATGTACTCAGCTATGATGCTATCGAGATAGAGCCTGATCAGACCTATGCCGAGTTCCCTATGGCCGTGTTAGATAGAAAGATAAAGAAGTTAAGGAATAAAGAGATTCCATTAGTGAAGATCCAGTGGTCCCGAAGGGGAATGGAAGAGGCTACATGGGAAACAATTGAGCACATGGAGAGAAATTATCCAGAGGTGTTTAGTTCTTTGATCGGTGATTGAGATAGAGGTATGAATTAGTACCTAACTTTTCCACTAACTAATGTGCCTATATGATTCTATGTTTATGTGATTTATGTGTGTGTGAATTGATTTGTGTTTGCTAACATAGGAAGTGATAGACTTCCCTAGTGTGAGCGTGATGACCCCGCTAACGTGATAATAATCTATGCTTGCACGAAATGCAAAGATAGGTTAATTATGTGATTGACGGATTCAGTCTTCTGATGAGCTGTGTACTAAAGTTTCGGGACGAAACTTTTTCTTAAGGGGTGTGTGATGTAAAAGCTAGGATTTTCGAATCCTAATAAATGATGTTTAAGGGTGATTAAGTTAATCATCGATATTAATTGACCCATAAATCGCGAATAGTGTGTAGATGACGAGTATAAATTCCACCATTATGATTTTGGTGTAAATTTGGACTTATGGGGAAATTTTCACTTTTTCCTCCGGGGAATAATTTTTACCCTCTGGTATTATTTGGAGCATTTGGGAGCTTCAATTAATAAAATTGTAGTTGAAAGAAATGATCAGGACATCGGATATGTTCTAGATATGAAATAACATGGAAAGGCAAAATGGCCAAAAGAGTCGCTATTTCGTTTCTTAGCGGCTAAGAAAGTCGGCTTAGGAATACGCGTTTTCCGAGAAAGTTGCGGAATAATTATCCAAACAATATGTCGGATTTATTATTCCAATTTCGAGAAGTTTGGAGAAGGGGCTCAAACCGCCTTCGGTCGATAAACGGATAATTATCGACTTTGCTAAAGGATAATTATCGGCTTCGCTATAAATAGCGGAAATTCATTTATTAATTCATTTCCTTTCACGTTTCCTCGCAAAAGCTCTGATTTCTCTCAACCTTCAAATTCAGATCTACTCTTCGTTTGTAATCCGATTTCAATTCCGTTTGAGTTTTCGGATTCCTCTCTTCGTCCTCTTCATTTTGGTACCGAGTTTCTGCGTTTCCGTTGAAGTTATGGCCAGGTCGAGCATCCCCCTTATATGGCCGGTCCCGTCGCTCGGATTCCGGTGAATCTGATGGTGTCCGAGCGTAGCCTGCGTCGTTGTGATTCCGAATCTTCTTTCGGATCGTCAATCGGGTTAGTAACGAATAAGTTATGAATTTATTCGTTTTCAGTATTGCGATTTGGCCTAAATTGACCTTAGGCTTATCAAAATGGATAATTGGAAATTCCATTATGCTCGTTACAATATTCTGGTGATTATGGACTATTTGTTTGATGAGATCTGATGACAGTTGGGTTCAGAAACTGCTTGCGGGCAAAAGGTTATCTGATGAAATTTAATTAATTAATTAAAGATTGATTAATTAAATTAGGAATCTAGAAAACGCTATAAGCTAATTAAATTCAAAGGAATGAATTTAATTGATGTTTGAAGCAAGAAGTTTAATACGAGGAATATCATATTCTCGACAGGTGGTGTTGAAGACGGTAGACTAACTATAGTAGTTGCTCAGTGAGCGTATCCAGGTAAGTCTTCAGACTTACTTAGCTTCGATCTGCAGAAACCGTGCCTGAGAGATCTATATCTCACTGTGTTGATATGTGTTGTTGTTTTGAAATGTCTTGTTGTGCTGAAATGTGAATGTTGATATGCATTGAGATGTGTTATGTGTGAAGCATGCTTGATGTGTTTATGATGAAAATGACGTTATGATGTGTAAAGCATGCTTAATGTTGTTGTGATTATTATCATGTCATAATTATGAGAAATGGTTAAATGAACATGTGTTAGCCTATTGAGGCGTGCTATTGAATGACATGATAAGCTTGCTGAAACATGATAATGTATGAGATGATAAGCCTTTTGAGGCATGTGATATGATGATGACTTGTAAAGGTCAAGAGTATGTACAGTGAATATTTTGCAGTGAATACCGGAGCTCGGCCAAGCACGGATCACTTGCGTTTGTATAAGAATGACACCGAGTCTGATGGACTTCAGGCTCGGGTCGCACACCTAATGAAAATGGTAAATGTTTGCATTAACATGAATGGCAAAATGTTGCATGTGGTTAGGAGTTAAGACCATAACTCACCACGAGAAAGCCTGGCCCGTAGACTTGATCAGTCTGGCTACGACCTAAGAGCAAATGTCTGAATTAACCTAATCTGTGCAATGATGAGCTCACACCAAAGCCAGAACCGTATAAGCAATGGTTCCGGATTAATGGGTCCGGGATCGAAAATTGTAAATTTCATACTGCATTCACGTGCATCATTCATAAAAGCATGATATCATCTCATGAGCACGGTATATGGTATTTGAATATATTTGTTGTGTTGTGATGTGATGATATAATCTCTCGTGGATAGATTATGATCAGTAGCTAACGGTGTTAAACCGAATCTTTTTAGGTAATGCTGATCATAGGAACGCTTCAGGGATGTCAGCTGCAGGATGTGGACAGCCGGGGCAGTGTTAACCCAAGGGTTGGTTGAACTTGCTTTTGAAAATAATCGCTTGCAAGCGAGTCTTTTGTTGATTGTGTGCAACTGTGTACACATGTTGATTTCGTGCTTCTTGTTGCAAGGTCCTATTTGTGAAGTTGTTGTCAGGCTAACTGATGGGACCCACTGTGTGGTCCTTAGCCTAGTGACGTCTTGGGTTACTTAAAACTCGGGTCGTTACATACACCTTATTTTTTTTGAGAAGATTGGTGAAATAAGGTACTTTTTGTATCTTAGATACAAACTAGGCACCCTAATTTTACTAATAAGGTAGGATTTGAACTCTGGACGAGATGCCCTTCCCTCCCACCCTTATACCAATTGGACTAATTAAACTTTGTGTATTCTTTTGATGGTACACAATATTAATACACAATTTTAATTACACAATATTGATACATAATGTCAAATACACAATATTAATAAATAAAAGACTTGTGTAACCAAAACCTTGTGTACGAAATACCTTTCACTGAATTTCTTTCTTGAATAATATGTAGGTACATTATGTATGCTCGAGTCATTTTATATCGCTCGAGTATCTCGTACACAAGGTTTTTGGTTACACAAGTTTTTTATTTATTAACATTGTGTATTTGAAATTATGTACTACTATTGTGTAATTGAAATTATGTATTACTATTGTGTAATTGAAATTATGTATTACTATTGTGTAATTGAAAATGTGTATTAATATTGTGTATCATCAAAATAATACACAAAATTTAATTAGTCTAACTGGTATAAGGGTGGGAAGGAGAGTCAATTCATTCAGAGTTCGAATCCTACCTTGGAATTTTTTAATAACTATTTCTAATTTTTACGTATCAGCAAATCTGTTTACAACATTAATAAGGAAAACATTTTATTTAATATAGGAGAGAGAATATCTTCAAATTAGGTAGTATCATTTATTATTTTCTATTTGATCTTTTTCTACGTAAATTAGGGTGCTCACTTTGTAAATAGAAAACAAAAGGTACCTACTTTATGCACAAAGATACGTAAAGTACCTACTTAACCAACTCACTCATTTTTTTTCTAGTTTATTTTCTTTCAAGTTCTAATATATTTTAGTCCTTATTATTAATTCGTTATATTTTTTAAAAAATTTGAATCTTGCTTGGTTATGTGTTGTCTTGATATCATGTATAATTTTATGTTATTTTTAGTTGGATTTAAGTATATTCTTGTTTTTAAATAAATATTTGATTTTTTATAAAATTACAAATGAAGTGTAGAACACCCGAAATATCACTCAATTCACCCTCTTCATCCAATGGATGCGGGTGACACCCTTAGCGGGTGGTGGGTCGGGTGGGGTGGATAATTGTAGATGATTGATTGGGTGGCTGTCAAGGTCATTCACCTGTCACCCGATCCATTGGCATCCCTAGTTTTGACAAGCTTAAGGTCAATTTAGGCCAAATCGCAATAAGAAAAACGAATAAATTTATAACTTATCCATTACTAACATGATTGACGAACCAAAAGAAGATTCGGAATCACGGCGACGAAGGCTACGCTCGGACACCTTCAAATTCACCGGAATATGAGTAACAAAACCGTCAAAGTAAGGGATATGCTCGATTTAGCCTTAACTTTGTCGGGAACACGGAAACTCGGTACCAAAATGAAGAAAACGAAAAGAGGAATCCAAAAACTCAAACGGATTTGAAATTGGATTACAAACGTATATTATATCTTATTTTGAAGTTTGAGAGAAATAAGATATTTTATGAGGAAAAGTGAAAAGAAATGAATTAATAAACGAATTTCCACTATTTATAGCGAAAATGGTTTTTATCGTTTAGCAAAGTCGACAATTATCATTTTACCGACCCGAAGGTGGTTTGAGCCCCTTCTCCAAACTTCTCAAAGTTGGAATAATAAATTTGGAATATATTATGGATAATTATTCCACAACTTTATTGAAAAATGCGTATTCCTAAGCCCCTTTCTTGGCCACTAAGAAACAAAATAACAACTCTTTGGTCATTTTGTATTTTCATGTTATTTCACATTTAGGACATATCCGATGTCTTGACTATTTCTCTTAACTACAATTTTATTAATTGTAACCCCAAATGCTCCAAATAACACCGGAGGGTAAAAATTATTCTCCGAAGGAAAAGTGAAAATTTTCTTATAAGTCCAAAATTACGCCAGAAACATAACGGTGGAATTATGAGTCAATTACTATTGATGATTAAGTTAATCATCATTAACTAAGATTCAAAAATCCTAGCATTTACACTTATTACTATATTGAACTGTGTAAGCATCACATGATGTTTGTTATTTGCTTACACAACTCGACATAGCTATAATTGGGCATTCATATTAGAAATGTGGTTAGCCATCACATGGTGTTTGGTATTTGAAAATATACAATGTGTTAAGGGAACAATCTAGATTATGACTAATCTGACACCCGATATTTTAAATTAGATCAAACATGGATGAACATTTAAAAATTACGAGAACTCTTATATGTTACTAATCATGCATTTGATTATCCATATTTTTATAAACACAACATAGATCAAGACAATTCTAACATGATTTGTAGTTTTCACCCCAAGGTGACTACTCACTCATGACCGAAAGTTCAATAACACAAACAACTAAAATGAATACCATAGTGACAAAGTAGATTGATAATAAGGAATGTAGAAAATATAATTGAATAAAATGGGCTTCTCAATCCAAAGTTATGGCCAAAATAAGAATGAAAATTGAATCTAGAGAAGAGATTTGTGAAGAACTTCAAGAACACTTCAATTGGTTCCTTGTCAATCGGCTAAGTTGCTTACAAAGAGAGAATCTAGAGAATTGTTTTGTATATTGCATGATATGAAATACAAGCAGTCATACCCTCTATTTATAGGATAAAATTTGTGGTCCCCCATCTAGAATCTTTCTAATAAACTCACACATAAGTGTGAGTTAGTTGCAAATGTGGCCCACACCGGGTAGCTTAGGTCAAGTTTTGGGTTTTTGCCTACTTGCCTTAGATCGATTTGAAGGAGATTCTACCTAAAGTTTTTTCACTGCCTTAGAGAATTACACATAGCTCAAGTTTTTGTGCTCTTTGGTCGAGTTTTTGTGCTTCTTAGGTCGGTATACCCATTTCACCCAAGGTAAGTGCAATCTCCTCTTGAAATGTGTTCTTTGCTCAAGTTTTATCTTCAACCTAGGTTGAGTTTTTGTGCTTTCTTGCTCAAGTTTCATGAGTGAACTCGACCTAAATGAACTTTTGCAACTTGAGTTGTTCCTACGTGGAGTTTCCAAGTCTTCTTACCTCGATTTTTTTTGTAAACTTGAGGGTCTTCTTCTAGGACTTCTTACTTGTCTTGTTCCTTGCTTTCTCTATATCTTTCCTTGCTTATTTCTTCCTTTAGCTCTTTGATGATGAGAGTGTGACCACTAATCATTAGATCGGCATATATTGGTCTTTTGTGCTCCACTTTAGACCTAGAACTCCTAAAAACATTAAAAACAAGGCGAGTACATATTATTTAATACTTTTAAGCATGAGCAAAAATGTGAATGCATTTTTCCATACAAAATTAAGGAAAAACACACAACAAAGAAATTTATAAAAATAGCATAAAACATGCTATCAATTTGCTAGACAATTTGGGTTTGATTAAGGTATTCCTACAAATGAGTCGAAGCTTGAGTTCTCCAAAAAAGTAGAAAATCCTTAGAGGATATTGTTAATGCATATAAACGGTTTTTTGGAATGAACACTGGACGTTTTTCCATATTCCAAAGTTCTTAGAGGATATTGCTTAAATCCATTTTGCACCAAAAGAAAGAATTGTATTGAAGAAAAACCTATTTTGAGAATGTTAAAGAGCTATTACCACCAAGTTACATGGAGTTGTGAGAGTTTCTAATTATACTAACTCTCGTGCAAATTCATCTCCTTCAACTGAATTTTCACGTCAGGTTGATGTGTAAGAGCGTCTTTGGAGCCTAGGAGCCTTGCTGAGCCCTAGCTGACCTTGGCATCCGCCCCTGCGGATCCTATTAGCCGCCCCTGCGCCTCAGGAGGGCCGCCCTTGCGCCTTGCCTGATCTGCCCATGCGGTTTTGTGCGGCTGCAGCCACCTTTGTTGACCTCCTTACTTTGTTTTTGGTTAGCTTCCTTTATAAGCTTTCCATTGCTTCAGATGAGGGGTTTCTCATCTCATTCCAGCTTCTTCACCCTCCTTACGCTCTTCTTCTTCCTCCTCTTCTCTTCTTTGATCTTCTTGATCTTGTGAGAGAGCTTTTGAGAGTTGTTGGTGGCTTTGGCCTTGGATGATCTTGAGCTTGCTGCTGAGAGTTGTTGTTGTTGTGTTGAGGTGTTGTAGGATGATTTGGTGTGGTTCTCCATGGCTGCTTAGGTTTCTGGTTGTGGTAAGCCAACTCTTCTTCTTTCCTTTCTTATTTCTTCTTCTTTGCTTCTTTCTTCCTTTCTAGCTTAGGATCACAAGCTCAGCTTGTGTGGATCCTTTCCTGGCTATTTTGATGTTCATACATGCGTATATGTGTATGTGTGTTGATGTGGTATGATGAAGAAGTGAAGAGAGTCGAGAGAGGGATCGAAGAGAAGTCGGGGCCAAGCTTCTACACAGACAACCGCCCCTGCGCCTGCACTAGGCCACCCCTACCCCTCATTGGGTCAGCCTTGAGTTCCTTGCTTCTGTTGGTGCATCCAGGGCATACCTTGTTGGTATGTCTCCTTCCTTCCTTTCCTTTGGCCTTGGCTTAGATGTTGGCTAGGCTAGCTTGGTTAGGATGAGTTGTATGATAGAGATGTGTCTTAGGCACTTGTGTTTATGTTGAGGATATGCCTTAGGCATTTGTGAGCATGCTATGACCTTGAGGTTTAGATTGAGGTTGTAGGTTGGTTATGGTTATGGAGACGAGTCTCCTAACCCTTGCAATATGTGATGTTGTGTGCCTTGCTATTGCAGGCGTTGATTTCTTTTCCAAGGGGAAGTTGTGACGTGGTATTGGATACGAGTATTACAGGTAAGTCCATAGGACTTACTTAGCATTTAGTTGTGGGTTTGTATGATTGTGATGGTTGTGTGTGTTCATATGATTGTGCGTTTTTAACCTAAACCGGACTAGGATGACCATTTATTACATTAAATGGCCCAAGTGTATTATAACGGGTCGTGACCACTTGCCTCCGCCTGCTGGTAGGAGGAGGTACCTTGAAGATGATCTCACAGGAGGGGACGAGTGATGATCACCCCCATGCAAAACCCCTGTGTTACGTTGGATGGGACGAGGTTCTTGAGGCTCCTCGTGTTACAAAATAAGTTGAATTAGTAATGGAATAACATAATTGAAAGATAATAAATGAATGTGTGTGCCATTGCATGTATGAGATGTTGATGTGTGTTTGTGCTATAACTTCCATACTTATTCATTGCTGTAGCTAATGGTGTATACCGTGTTGTAGATGATCTGCAGGTTAGGAAGACTGCATAGTGAGCTAGATGGGGTGACCAGCCGAGGAATTCTGTACATTAGGACTGCGTGGGATATGGGGTCCTTTGTATATGTTGTTTAGGGATGTTGTTTTGTACTCGGCTTTGTGTTTGTAAACCCTTTTGATGTATCTTATACAGTTTTATGTATTTGATTTTAACCTATTTGTGCCTTGTTGTAAGATCCCGTTAACTTGTTTTTAGGCTAGGGTCAGGATCCATTGTGAGATCCTAGCCCAATGTGGCATCCCAAGTCCCGTGGATTCAAGGCGTTACATGATGTAGGCACTTCGATCATCAAGAAAAAAGAAAGTTGGTACTAAAAATAATCAATTATTCAAATGATAGATTTTCCAACCAGAGTATCTCTCAATGATGATATCAACCCACAAAAGGTTTGCCGTAACGAACTCGAAAAATCTAACAACTCTCTTTCTATTGAATTTCAATATTTGCCGGTATATGACAACTCCTTCAATGTTGACAATGTTGATTGTGGAGAATGAACACCAAATTCTACTAATGTGACAAATTTTGACATTGTCGTTAGATAATCAAGAGTATCGAACTCTCCACAAGAACTATTCACTGAACAATCTCATATCCTCTAAAATTATAAAACCCTACATAATATTACCTCGGCAAACTTTGTTGTTGAGGTAGCAACCAATCTAGCAAGTAATATGAACTTTTAATTTTTGCATAAACATTGTCGATCTAGCTAGCTCAATAATCTATAAAGCTATCACCAAATAAAAAACAATTCCAAACCAAAAATCTTTAAACATGGATCCAGAAACGAAGGAGACGGGGTAGACAAAAAGGCAAACCAAAGGCACAAGGTAACGCCAAGAGCCAAAAGCTCTCTCCTGTTCACCAAACCCTAGCCATCGGAAGCTTCTTCCTCACCAGCCATATTCGACAAATTTTACCCACCTTGGCAAAAATGGTGGAACCCAAACTCCTCTCTAATGTAGCAAAACCCTAAACGGGTAGAGGTCACCCCTTAGGATGAGCATATAATCCTTTTTTTTTCCGGCAACCCCGGTACTTCACCAAAGAAACCATCTCTCCGGTACTTCACCAAGGAAACCATCTCATCTCCGACATTCATCAATTCTTTTTTCTTGAAATAAAGCAAGACTTCTCGTGTTCTTCGTGGATTTTTAGTCTCAAATATGCCTTCTTCAAACCAATCACTGCAAGATGAGTATTGTTGTTCATTGGTTTTTCATCTTGATCTACCTTTAACAAGTCATATTAGCCATCTTAAAACAAAACCAAAGCAATCAAACCTCCTTCTTGAAAAAACAAAGTATGTAGTCTCACGGGCCTTCAACAAATCTCATATATGCCTTCTTCCCTTGAAGACAAGTGTCTTTTCTCTCTCGTCTACAATGTTCTTCCGCTCTTGTTCTTCGTCATTTTGTTTCCTGGCTTAAAATTTTAAAACAAATTAGATCTTTCTGCTCTTTATTAACAATCGGGATATAAACTCACTCACTTACAAGCATACTGTAGTTCTGGTTTACAAATTGGTAACTCATCTGCATCTCCCAAGACCGTTCATGAAAAAGGAGGGGAAAACAAAAAAAAAACAAAAATTGTAGAAACCTCTCCGTGCGGTCACTATTGACAACTTAAGAGCATTTTGTTTTCTCGTCTGTTGGGGCAACTGATTTTGCAATGCCTTTTCTAAAACTGGATTTTTGCTTTCATTGGGCCTTTTGGCCTATCTTTAATTGGGCTAATTAGGTAACTAGGCTGTTTTTATATTTACTCTACTAACTAGGCCTTTAATATAAATCTATTAAGTAAATATACCCCCACTCTAACTTTTTACCGTAGAAATTAGCCGTCCATCATTCTTCTCCTTTTCTCCCTAACCTTCGTCATGCCGCCGAAGTTCGACCCATCTTAGGTCGTCGATGCGTTCGTCCGGGTGACAAGATGCGAGGTCGGAGCTGCGAGGTTACTCGCGGCACTCGCCCGAAGAACGAACCACTCGGTCTCTCCCCTAAGAATGTCGGAGCTGTGAGCCCTTGAGATGGAATTTGCTAGAAACTGTGAAGTTCATTTGGACTTGGCCTCAAATGGAACCAGCGTTTTGAATACATTGTTTCCAGAAGAGCTTGGCTTGATTCGAATTTGAGGTTGTAAGAGAAACAACACATTCTGGTATGAAAAACCCTTCTGGTATGTGCTTGATTCCAGACATCGGCACCCACACTATTCTTGTCTTGCTTAACGAGGGATTCAACGTTTGAATCATTGACAACCTTGACAATTCATGTGAAGAAGATTTTAATCGCGTTAGAGAATTAGCGGGTTCTGAATTGTCCAACAATCTTCACTTCATTCTGGTACGTTTCTAGATTTGGACTTTGTTTTTTGGTGTTTTGATTCTAGGTTTTCCTTTGATTTTGATTGTTTGCTTTTGCAGGGTGATTTACAAAACAAGGATGACATTGAACATCTCTTCTCTAATCACAGGTTTGATGTTGTGATCCAATTTGTTGGACTCAAGGCTGTCGGCGAGAGTGTTGCTTATCCTTTTTGATATTTTGATAATAATTTTATTAGCTCCATTAATCTGTATCAAATCATGGCTAAATACAACTGCAAGAAGGTGGTTATTTGTTACTAGAATGAGATTATCAGTCAATCAGTCATCACCAAGCCTTATGGTCGAAGATTTCAATCTTAGGGCTATGAATCCTTATGGTCGAACCAAAGTACTAATTGATTTGTTTCTTTATTTGGAATTCAGCAGTGGCATTGTTTACTCAATTAGTTTCACTTGGAAAAACAAACTCAGCTTTTTCTTAAAGAAATTGCTCGAGACATTGCAAGGGTGAGTCATACCAGAAATAGTTGACACAGGTAATCCGGTCTTCTTGCTTAATCCAACTCTATCACAATCATGCTTATGTGATGGGTGATGTCAAATGGGATCTAGAGCATGTCCATGCCACTTTCTAATCTTGATTTATCTTAACAGAAGAGTATTAATGGCAAAGTATTCAGTTAGTACTAACAAGAGGGAAAGAAAATTACTTTGTATACAGTTTTTATCTAGTTAATAGTAACTTCAAGCATACTGAAGCATATTGTTGAATTTAATTATTTCTAAATCAACATATATTACAACCACGAATGACACACAAAATCAACTAAAAATTGATACGGTATGTGTACTTGATACATCATATAATATTATTTATTCATATTTCTATGTAAAACAACAGTATTGGATAAGCACTAGGTGAATCAACTTGGTCAAGTGGTGTGCTTAAGCAAAAGACATGTTGTTTAAGCTTTAATTGAAATCAACCATTTCATGATTCCAAATGCTGCAAAGAAGCCTATAATGGATGCTCATTTAAATGCCAATTGCTGCGAACTGTCCTAGCTGCTGACTTGATTGGGTAAGTTAAACGCCATCTCATAATAAATATGATTAGAAGCCCACAATCCTTCTAGCATATGCAAATGTCAATTGCTTCTGATATTGATGCTAATTCTAAGTTGTATCTCTCTGTTCTGAATCTTCCGATGTGCAGCTTTCATACTTATGATTACGCAAGACACCCGAGTATCTTAGAGTGCCTCTTAACTTAGCTTGTTTGGGTGAGTCATTCACATACCAGCAGTTGCTCCATGCAACAGGTGACTTCAGTGATGCTAATCTCGTTAAACATGGTCATTCTGGTGATTTATTTCAGGGTCTCTTGGAAGGTGGTATCCTAGTGGTCAAAAAAGTGGAACTAAATACAGTTACAAGGGAAGCGTACTTGCTTGAGTTGAATTTATTTAGTAATATAATCCACATGCATGATTAAATGTCTTAAAACCAGTGGAACCTAGTTTAGTATTGTTTGAAAAGACGGTGATGATGTTTGTGCTGACGATTATGTGCTACTTGCCAATCGATGTTTCTGGCTGTCGATGGGATTTGATTCAGCTTTGTACATTTTTTCATCTTTAGCAGATTTTGTTGTAGCTTTCCTAATTTTCCTGGATTTGTATACCATCTCTTGTATATGTCTCCGGCAAACTAAAAATCTTGGTTTCTACATGGACATGGATTCTGATAAGACCTTATGGAAAAGCTTATCGAGTTGGAGCCTCGGTTTCTCAGCTTCCCAGGTAAAACTTAGGTATTTCTTTTTAGTGTTGATTGGCTTATGTTGTCTTGAAGTTTCCTGGTACATTGGAAATGTTTATGATATAGTTAGTATCATGTCAGGTGGTTGATTTGTTGAAGGTGAATGGTTAAGAAACGTTTTCCGATGGAAAGAAACAGTAGGACCATGGGAGGAAAGACCTAGGCACTTTGGTGATGTTCGGATGTATTGGACCGATGTAGGAGTTTGTTTACTACTCGACATATGATTGTAGGTTAAACATTTGCCTTATCTATGTGTTACTCAACTTGTCAAATTTCTGGTATTAAATTTCTGGTATCTAATTTCTGGTTGATAATTTCTGGTATGATAATTTCTGGTATGATAATTTCTGGTATGATAATTTCTGGTATGATAATTTCTGGTATGATAATTTCTGGTATGAAGTTTCTGGTATGAGAAATTCTGGTATGAAAAATTATGGTATGAAAAATTTCGGTATGAGAAATTTAGTCCAGAAAATAAAAAAGAAAATAAAAAAAAAGGCAAGAAAAATAATAATAAAAAAAATAAATTCAGTAATTAAAAATTAAAACTTGGGGTACACTTTCTTAAATAAAAACTCAAAAAGGCCTAGTATGTCAAATTATCCCTCTTTAATTTCCTATTTTAGGATTATCAAAGTTGAAAAAGAAACTTTTAAAAACAAAGTTTAACAAAAGATTACAATCCATTTCAAATAAAGTATAACAAATCATTGCTTAACCCGAAATTTAATATGTCATAGTGATCAAACTGGTCATTTTCTATGCCATAACCTGCCACGAGGGTATAAAACTTCTGATATAGCTCATGGTGTAACCTCCCATGTCCTCTTAATGATCTAAATTCATTTGTATATATTTTACTTTTTTGACTGGTTTTCGATGTGATGTGGTGAGCTTCTCAAGGAAGAAGGTGTGATTTTGTTCGTGAGGAGTTGATGACAAGTGATCAAAATCTGAGAACTATAAAGAGGAGTCCGGATATGAGGTTAATGCTTCTACTTTTATCGTCTGGATATTCTTCTTCTATGTGCTTGCCTTGTTGCTCTCTCTATGTGCTTGCCTTGCTCTTCTCTAAATCCTTCTCCATCGGCTCATTGTGATCGAAGCTTTCTTTTGATGTCTTACGACGGCTAATCCGTTTGTCGGTTTACTCGACCTTTCGATCCATTAGATTGCATGTCTAGTGAATCGAACTGCTTTTTTTTTTTCAAAAAAAAAGTCTTCAAAGCTAAGCTCAACTTCGCCGCTTATCTAAAACTCTCTTATTAAGAAAAAAAGAAAAAAAAGCTAACTTCTAACTTCTCCGCTTATCTAAAACTCTCTTATTAAGGCCTTCTTCGGTAAAGCGAGATTTTTTAGTAGTTTAAACTTTTTGATTAGCTTTAGATTTTTGGGTAGAATTGTTAGTAGAGTTTTAAAACCTTTATAAATTCGGAAAATCTAACAAATAAGTTAATTGAAAAGACAAAAAGCTTTACATTTTTTTACCAAAGCTTTAAGGAGTAAAATTGTAAAAAATTCAATAATCCACCCAAAAAACTACCATTTAAACCTTTTAAAATTGGAGCAAAAAGCTTCTAAAAACTTTCATTTTTTACCAAAGCTCTATAAAAAGCTTTACAGAAAAACGCTGTCGAACACACCCTAAGTAAAAGAGAAAAACAAGGTTATAGCTTTGAAAGAGAGAGTTCCTGAAAAGGAACGTGAAATGGAACTTAATTTTAGTTACAAAGTCTTAAGTAAGAAACCGAGAGCATAAAATTGAAAGAGAAAGTCCAACGCCCTTCACCCTTTATCCGTCATAAAGTCAATGATAACTCGTAATTTATCATTGTCAAGCCATATAATGAAGCGAAACTCAATTTCAACCTCTTTTGAGTCTTCACAAGGGTCAATAAGAACTTGTAATTTGTAGTCAAGCGCTATGAGCAATCCTCCATTTCATGTGTTGACACACTTGTTCACCACTCCACCTAGTTCCAACAGTTGTTCACTGCGTAACATGTTCATGAGCACGCGATTTCAACCTCCACTTTCTATGTCCAGAGAGATTTGATACGCCCCATTATTCCTAGGATGATCATGGCTAAGATGGTTGAGTACAATTTTGAGTACAATGTCTGACTTCTTCAGACACTTCTCATTTAACAGAGGGGCGTAAAGGAAGAGTACAATTTTGTGCTGTTTTTTGACTCCTATCTCACAGAAAAAACAAGAGATGAAGCTGATGTCAACACAGAATATCTGAGTTCATTAGGCTCATACACAACATCAGTGATTTAGTGTATGAATATAGTTGAACTCAACCATTTCCAAAAACTCCAACATTTTCAAAGAAGGATTTAGTAGACACCTCAGCAAAATCCATTAATATCTTTTGAATGTAGGTTCACCAAGTAGGTTCTCCCTGCAAAAGCAGGGTCTTAGATCCCCTACACCTCATTAATGTGGATTAAATCATCACTGGCGCTTACTGATTTTTACCAACGTCAATTTCAAGCAAATAATCATTTGAACATATGAACACAAACTCTGATTTCAGTGTGAATTTCTGTCTTACTGAAATATTAGAAAACATTGAATTGGTAAAAACACTCTGAAGGTGAAAATAATGTACGTGGTGTTTCCAGGATCCAATGACATGAATGAAAAGCCATCGATCAGGATAAGCCACAAATATTTATATAGCATCCAAGCCATTATATCAAGAGAAATTGAGTATTAGTTCCCCAGAATTGGTAAAGGATGCAAAAAAAAATTAAGAAACAAATAATAAGATGAAAATTTAATAAAATAAGACTTAAAAAGAGGTTAGAGAATGCTCAGTGGAAGGAGAAGTCGTTTTTAGAATAGGCTCACGGCATGACCACATCAAGATGTAATCATGTCCACTGCCCTTCAACACATCCAAGTGTTTTAATCACATCATAGCATTCTTCCCTTTTAACAACCAAAACTAACAGATAACTTCGAACTACATATATCAATTGGAGCAAAATTTGATTCAACAATTACAACATCACAGGATACAAACTATACAAACATCAGTTAAATCTGTAACAAAAGTAAGACTCAAGTTAGACGAATAAAGATCAAATTTTATTCAACAAAAGTGATACTGAAAGGAAGGTGTTTCAGTGTGTGTAACAATCAGATCATTGATTAATAAATATCACCAATCTCACTGAAATCCGCTAAGATATAATAAGTTATCATCATTAACACCAATATAGAGATTCAAAGACCAAAAAAGACCTTAAATTAGGCAAATAAGAAGGGGAAAAGAGGCTAAAAACTAGTAGTACACTCAGACAGCCAAGGGTTTGTCTTCAAACTCCGGTTTAAACCGAAGTTCAGAAACTCTAGTCCACAATTAGTCATCACAGTATACGGCATCAAGAAATTCACTCTACAGATCTACGAACATCAACAAATCAACAGAGTGAAACAGACACATCAATCTAGTAAATCGGATTTTGGAATTATTTCTGCAAACCTATACGCCATACTCAACAATGCAGCTAAATAAAAACTAAACTGTAACCAACCATTTTACCATCCACATTGCATCTACGCAAACTAAAGTGAAAGGAGAAAAACCTTAGATGTAGCGGATGTTTTTAGAGGAATAACAGGGAAGCGCTAACCTCCACGTTAACACCGCCTTAAGTATATGCCTCCATGACTAGACTTTCATTGAGTGGATAATTCGTTCAAGAAAAGCCTAAAGGTGTAGCGAGGCAAAAACTTTTCCGAAAACTCCTAAAAACGAAAATTCAAGAACATGATATAGTAATTCGATGATTTAAGAAAGATGTACCCGTTGTTTGACGCAGATCAGCCAATGGGAGAATGGTACAAGAAGGCTTATCTGTAACACAAACGGATTGAAGGTTTATCTAGCACGTGCAATGGGGCCGTCTTCTTCATGGATATTATCCGTCAGAGAAGCCCGGGGTGCACCGTGCGAGAAGAACAAACGTCTGCAAACAAGAGAAAATCAGAGAAGAAGGTGCTAGAGGAGGACGGCTCGAGAGAATGAAGATTTGATGGATACAGTGGAGGTTTATATAGTAATGATGCAAAACCTAGAAGAGCCCTCCTCCGCATTGGCGGTCATTAACCTTAACCTAGAATTTGTTTTCCATAATATAAAACACTTTTTATATCACAAAAATCTATAGTATTATGATTAATGTTAGGAGTTTTTTTAAGAATTTTTTTTATATTTTTTATGATATAATTACTTTTTAGATAATCGGTATCATTTTATTTTATATTATTATCGCTCATTTATTGAATAACTTGTGCTCAAATTTTTAATTCAATGTATAGCACGCTAAAAAAAAAGTTATTTGACAAGACGGGAAAGAGATTAGACCAGGTCATTTATTTATCAAAAAGGTAAGTTGTTCGATTACACGAAATATTTGGTGTATCAAGAGACCGAAAACTGGTAAACGGACAAAACCGTCATGCAAATATCAAAACAAGAGAGAAACACCAAAAACATCACAAGCAAATGGTCAAAATGTTATAAAAGCAAAAAACGTCGGAATAAACAAATCATGATAAAAGACAAGGAACACTCGAGGCTAGCAAAAACATAGAGAAGACATGGGATATATGAACTAGCGCGGAGTCCAGACCCCTTCAACAAGGGGTGTCATTCGGCCCAATAGCACAGGGTCCCAAGTTTTTTTGGGGCCCATAATATATATTTTTAGTTATTCTATTAAACAAAAGAGTGTTTGTCACAATGGTTAAGTCTTTATATAAGGTGTAAATGGTCAAATGTTCAAATCTCCATTCTACTTATTCTTTTTTCTTTTCGTTTTAATATTTTTTTAACCCCTCTTCTGCTTATTTTTATTTCTCCTCTTTTGCTTTTATTTTTCACCAAAAATATTTTAAAATTAAGAACGATCTTGTTTTATTTTTTAGCGTCATTCTTTAATGTATTTTTTATTAAAAAAGTAACTTTAGTTTTTTTTTTCTTTTTTTTCTTAATAAAACATTTTTTTAAATTAATTAAAAAAAACGTTGACACATGGCCTCCGAAAATCATTGGACGGCCCTGGCGGTGTCTCCCCGTCGGGAAGCACGATAGTAGAAACCCTTTTTAAGGGACGTCACACCTCCTATGGAAATATGGATCCCACGACGTTCTCCACCTACATGAAGGATATTCGGAGACCTCAAACACAACCACGATCAACAAGGGCATGTAACGACGACATCTTTCGGAACATTCGTTTAGACCACACTCGAGAAATGTCTTCAAAACGGAGAGTCGTCCCAACAATTTCTGGATTGATGAATATTAGGCTTATAAGCCAAATTTGTTTTCCAACAGCTCGGAAGTATATGTTTTCAAAGCCTACTTTTCTTTCTTATTCATACTAGTAATGTTGGGTGATTTCGTTGTTGTATGTATGATTTTTAGCCTAGATTTTTTGTTCATCGTTATCTTCGTGATTTAAAAATCCAAGATGATTTCATAATTCAAGACAGGGTCACATTCTTGAGGTGCACCACCATAAGGCATACTTTCGGACAAGAGCTTTCGCGTGACGGGGTAAAGTTATAACATTACTATGGCTTGTATATGTTATATTGACGAGTTTATCGGCCACACCATTCACAATCCTGAAAACACTAGAAACATAATCTTGGACAAAACTTATCGCCATCAATTTCAAGCTTAGTAATTTCCAGTTTGATTGCTTTATTTATCATGCTTTTAAGAGTGAGAGCGTCAACTAGGATGGCAATGGAAACTCCACATTGACGACTATCATATGCCAATGTGGTAGCCTCGTGATCTTTAAGGATGAAACCGAATATTTTATTGACAAGTCTTGATCCGTCAAAATTTAGTTTGACCTTATCTTTCCCAAGTTTAAACCAATGTATATTATTTTTTATTTTTTTTGTGTTGTGATTTGTTTGGTTTTAAAACATCTTTCTTATCATACATATGTCAATGTGGAATTCTCCCCTATGATTCAATTTCTGGCTTGTTTCCTAATTACAATCAACTTTTTTATTGTTAAAGATGTACTAAATTCTTATCATACATGTGTTCCACCAAAGACACCCAATTATTTTATTTTATGGTTATCAAATTATAAATAGTTTTGCAAACATATTAGCGATTTTGAACTGTTTTGATGTCAAGGCTGGTTAGAAAATTCTCATTAATAGTATTAAGCATGTTATCTACAGTGAAAGGACACTTGAAGAATAATGTCTTGCTTTTTCACAAGGGTGTTAGCAAATGACATAAGGCAAAGGAATTGTCACGCTTTGTTTGTCTAGGTTATCTTTCGTTGAAAGTTCGTCAACAGATAGTTTTCAAAGGAAACGTTTGATCTTTGGCATAAAATAAGATCCCATGTTCATGCGTTTTCAGAGGGTGAAAACCCTTTTGTTTTTGAATTAGGTACACCATAGTTTTAGTCTAGAATTAGTCTTTCATGCATGTAGCCCAATACAATATACCATTAATGAGTTATTAGGGAGAACATAGTTTTGGATTTGTTGTACGATGTCAAAAGGGAGAAAGGAGATAAGGAGATATTGATTTTATCAATGTCCCATTTACCTTATTGATTCATTAGGGAGCATATTGTTTCACTTACTAAAATATTAGATTGGTCTTGAACGTAAATTATTAGTGGTTCCTCCGAGATACATAGATTGTTCTAGAGTTTTATGGTCTATCTATCTCCAACGTTCCATCTGAATTCTTTTTCAAATTATGTACGTAGTTTCGTGAGTCTTTTCTAATTGCCAAGAAATATTATTTTGAATTGAATTGATTGAATGAAAATAGGACATCAAGCGAAAATTTATCAAACCTAGAGGGCACTAGTTGGAGAAAAAAAAGTTGAATGGCATTCACTGGAAAATATCAAATCTGAAGGGCACCAAACGGAAATAAAAAAAAAATCAAACACCAAGAACATTAAACAAAAAATCAAACACAAAAGTAATGGTTACCAACACAAAAAGACCAAACTTTAAGGACATCAAACTAAAAAACCTATATTTTATCTAGTAGAGTTTAATATTCAAAAATTTGAATTATTGATGATTGTCAATCAAAATAATCATATCTCTCAAAGTTAGATGTTGCTTTTAGATTATGAGTCTGTTCGATAGATCGATAACTGTTGGAAATGAAGTTGAAGGTGACGCTAAAGTTAAAAATGAAAAAAAAAATTTGATGGGAAGGAGAGTTAGTGGTCTCCAGCTCATCTGAACGCGCTTTTATTAATTAGAAAAGGCTAAGTATTCATCACACGGGGGATAGCCCGACCCCTTACATCATCAAGTAAAATATCAACTACATCCTCCGGCGGGTCACTGATAGGTGATGTAATCACTATCATTTAGATTAGTTTTTAGAGTCTTTTTATCACATTAGTGTCGGTTTATGCTACTAACTCCTTGATCCAGAAGAAGAAGACTAAAAGAAGATAAAAGAGGAGTTTTAGCACTTGGGAGTTGAAGACCATGCACGAAGCAAAGCTTCTGTTGCCTCACCGCCCCCGCGGAGCAGTGTCACTGCCCCTGCGGGTCACACCACGTTCCGGAGCGCAGCCTTCGCCAGCGCCAGGAACGAAGATTGTCGCCGTCCCTGCGCCACTCCCTGGCGCCCCTGCGGTGACTTATCCTAAATAAGCGAAGACCGGCGCCCCTGCACCTCTACCTGCGTCTCAACCTGTGGAGCTGTGAAGCTGAAGAGTCAGTATCACCGCCCCTGCGTTGACACTGGGCCGCCCCTGCGGCTCGGCATCTGAAGCGACAGAAAGTTGAAGAGTCAGGCGTTTGAAGATCATCAATGATCCGCCCCTGTGGAACTGCCAGGCCGCCCCTACGGCCACGAAGAAGATCAAGCGTTTTCGCCTGAACCACCCCTGCGGATCTGAAGGCCGCCTTTGCGGTTCAGCGACAGAGGCTTTACTCCGGTTGTTTACACCACCTTTATGGCATTAAAGGTGGTTGTTTCGGCCGGCCATTTTCTCCCATTTAGTGTCATTTGTAGTATAAATAGACCCATGATTGATTGCTAGAATCATCCATCATTTTCCCACTTTTATTCTCTTTTGCTTCATTTGTAATGAGCTTCTAAGTTTCCTTGCTACATTGGGTTGATTTGAGGTTGCATTATTACTTTGGTTGTAAGTTCCTTTTTAATATAAGTTTTATTCAGTAATGTTTTGTGTTTCTTGAGCTTCAATTATCTCAATTGCATGTTTTCATTATTACTTAAGATTGATCACCTTAGGTTCTAAGTGCATGCAAACAACTAGGATTAATAGATTTCGGGTTTGGGTCTTTAGTCTAGTAGTAACCTTTAAGTAATAACGGGTTGTAATTGCTTGAAGGAAAAGAAACACAATTATAAAGATTAGTTTAACGGTTTTACTCTTCTCTTTATATCCCTTAGTCTTTGTTTGAAAGCTAACTTGTGACTTGTTCTTGTAGGTTTACGGAACACTAACTTGCTAAGTTGTGTTGATGTCGGTTGGCTCAACACATACATATGATCAAGACGAGAACATTACTTGAAACCTGTAAAAGGAACTCACCAAAGTAGTAATCGCATGCTAATAATCAACATAGTATAGATTCACTCATCATCATCTTATCAATCTCTTTTAATTGCTTTTTAAGTTTTGTGTGCATCAATTCATTCCAAAACCCCCCTTTTTGTTACTTTGTCCCATAATCAATAATTGAATTTAATGAAATAACACAAACTCTCTTGGGTTCAACCCTTACTTAATCACTATACTTGCTTTAGTGTTGAGTTCGGAAAATATTTTGACAGGATACAAATGACCTTAGGAAAAGTCTTAGTCAGTCACACAATACACTCAATCCAATAGGAGGTTTCTAGCAAAATTAGCAATAAAGTCCGCAACTCTACTCGCCTCGCGGAAGGCATGACGATACTGAATATTCCAATATCTTTTGAAAAAGTCTTGGCACAAACGTACCAGACTAGCAAAAGGATGGTGAGGGGCGATGTGATTCTTGAGAAGATTGGTTACCAATTGAGAGTTAGTTTCAATGATGACGGATCGATAACCCAACACCCAAGCAATCCTAAGGCCATGCAACACTCCCCATAACTCAGCCATTGAGACCGAGCATATCCATAGATTAACATCAAACCCGCTCAACCATTTTCGTGCCTTATTCCTTACCACACCCGGTGTAGAAGCATAACCATCATTCTTCTTAAAGTCGTCTGTGTTAACTTTGCTGAAGACATCTAGAGGTGGCTCCCAAGCAACGTTGCTCACTCTTTTCAACGTTATATCATTCACCATACGAAGCATTCAACATGTGGATTGAGCGAGAAGACGAGTCAATTTGGAACCTTCGAAGAGAAGAATAGAGGAAACCAGTCTACACAACAAACCGACTGAAAGTTGCCGCCAATCGTCACCCACAAAGCTCAACCAACACTCTTTGTTTTTGTTTTGTTTTTACATACCCTAATTTGTGTAAATTCCATTTTATGTTGGTGAAAGAAATTTAAATTGCTTTCATTTTTGTGGGTGAAAGTTATTCCATCCATTTTCCATTGTCTAATTTCATACCAAGTTGTTGAGTGATCGATTTTTATTCGAACGTGAAATTTTTCCGATTGCCCACCTTGTGTAGGAAAACACTCCTTGAGAGGAGAATGAAGGATGAGCTTGAGGGTAGGGTCAACCCTACCAGTGGGCGGCGTGGGTCATTGCCCATGACCCCATCTATTCTAAGGGCATCATAATATTTATTTCAAAAAAAATTATATATAGACTGATTGACTGAATTTTGTCTTCGTAATTAAAGCCCACAACCCCCATTTAATGTAGTGAGCAACTCATCTGTCACGCATTTATATTTATACATTATTATAGACATGTATTGAAGAGTTAAAAGTTGGAACTAACCCAATATTTATGGAAAGTGTTATTTCTGAAATACACTACTACATAGATCAAATCAAAGGGGCCCAACCACCCAAAAAAAATAATTTCAATAAAATAATTGAAGAGTTAGAAATATTTTTTTATAATTAAGTAACTAATTAGTTATATTTGAAAGAGTGATGTTAATTGAATACGACCTCCGACGCGGCGGAGGCGGCCTGCGAGTGCGCATAGGCTCTCGCGCATTCGCAAAGCGCTTGCGCGCGGGCTGGCGCGCAGTGGGCCTGCGCGAGGCCCACACGCAGGCGCAGTCCGCCTGCGCGCCAGTCCTATATAAGGGCAAGGCGCGTGGAGGCTGGCTACATCTTCTCTCCTTGCCCTCGTTTTTTCGCAGCCGTCGGCGCCTCTCATTGCTTCGACCATTTCTTCTCTTCTTCGATCCATTTCTTCTCTTCTTTGATACGTCCAACAATGGAGAGAGATTCGATTGTCGGGAGTTCTAGGAGTAGACCACTTGTGGATCGATTTGAGGTTAAATAATATTGTTTTTTATCGTTTATGTATTTTTTGCATTAGACTTGAAACTAGTTAGTTTAGTTAGGTTCGGTTAGTTAGGAATAATTGAAATTAGATTATTTTCGAGAGTTACTAGTATTGTTATCGATTTTATGATTGTTATAATAACACAATGTAATATATATGTATATATATATACATATATATATATATATATATATATATATATATATATATATATATAATATTATAATAGAAGAAATAAATATGTGAATGTGATTTTATATTTTAGTTAGATGCGGTTAGTTAGGAATAATTGAAATTGGATTATTTCCGAGAGCTACTATGTTTGTTATCGATTTTATGATTATAATAATAGCACAATTTAATATATATATATATATATATATATATATTATAATAGAAAAAAATAAAAATTTGAGTTTAAAAAAATTCAGCTTGTGATGAGAAACATTAGAGAGAAGAGGAAGAGACCGACGAGACTTGTCACAACATCCGCTCGTCGAGAGGCTACAACTCGACGAGTTAGACTTGCCTCAACATCCGTTCAGGCACCAGTAGATGCACCTGTAGAGACATCAGTTCATGCACTTGTGGATGCACCTGTAGAGATATCAGTTCATGCACCTGTAGATGCATCAGTTCATGCATCTGTTGATGCATCAGTTCATGCATCTGTTGATGCATCAGTTCATGCACCCATAGAGGCTTCTGACGAGGAGGATGTCGTACATGTTTCACTTACTGTTGATTACGACACAGAGGAGTCATCGCACGGTATGTCTCATTTGTATGACATACTAGAGGATGAGCATGGGGAGATACCTGTTCAGACAGAGGATGTACCTAAGCAGATACTAGTTGAGGTTAAGCAGCAACAACAAGACATACCATAGCAGGAGCATGTACCTTTTGAGAGGGAGCAGGACGACTTACCTGAGCATGTACCTGTTGAGGAGCAGGTAGAGGAGGACGTACCTACTTTATTGACAAGCTATGCTAACCACAGAGCTAGCGCTATTTGGGCCGGTATGGATTCCTCCGTGATTAGAGTTGTTAAGAGACTCGACGCGCTTAGTAGATTACGTGAGTGGTGGCGAGATCTAGATGACCCATTTCCGTGGTTTGGCTTGGCTAACGCAGCGGACTCACGGATTTGGAGGACGTACAGTTTGGCGGCGTCGATCATTTGTAGTTGTAGTTTGATGTTTAAATGTTTATTTTGGATGGATATTACACTTGGGTTGTGTTTGTTTTGTTTTTATAACACTTGAGAGTATGTTTTTTTGTTTATTATTACACTTGAGAGTATGTTTATTTTGTTTTTATTACACCTAAGTTTCAATCAACCATATGATAACGTCTAAAACATGATGACAACCAATATATCAAAACGGCTAAAACATGATGACAAACAAATTTTCGAAAATGACTGAAACATGATGTCAACAACATATGATAACGTCTAAAACATGATTACAAATCAATTTCTAAAAACGGCTAAAGATATCCTACACTAGTGTCTTCGACTCCCGATGTCCAACGAAGCTCCTCATAGCGTGCTATAATTGCAATGAACGGCGCATCTCATCCATCAACACTTGGATCGGGGTACTGTTTCCAAGCTTCACTCAACGACGGTAACGGGGCATCATCTTTTAACCATACCTACAAGTATGAAATTACAGAAAATGGTTAGTGAATATTGAGTTTAAATACAATAAATTGAATGAAAGTAAAACGTCGACCTACCGGCACAAAGTGTGTGTTGTTATACATAAACGTTATTGAACAAATGACTGTAGGGGCCTCTTGGTTGGGAGTGGTGGTTGTCATAGGTAGGAATGTCGCTGGAATATTCCTAAGGACAACCAATGCAATCTTATAGCAGGTGGCTGTTGCACATGCGATAATCGGTATTTCCATCCAATGTTGTTTTGGACACGGAGACTTACTCGTCCAATAAACATTTTGAAGAACTTGGTCAAACTGATTGAGGATAGTACACTGCAAAGATTAACAAGTAAGATTACGTTAAATCATTGATTATAATTTAAACTTAAATATAACCGGAATAATAATTACCTTCGAATACAATGTTCTTCTCGAAATTAACTCCATAAGCATATCCCGCCGTATTATCAAGTAATATTCATCCGAGAATCCCAAAACCGCGGAAATTGCTCTATATCCACAATGACCGTCTCCTCATACATCCCTTACTCTCGATACATAAGACTCCATAAACTTTGGGAAATCTTCTTCTCTCAAACAAAATCCGGCTTCCGCGGGTTGTTTTCCTTTATAACGCGCCCTACTCGTATGAGTCAACTCCGGTGTAGAATCTACATCTTTAGTTTTCTTCCCTTTCGGCCGTCCAGGACCACGTATAGCAGAATGCTCAAAAGAAATAGGCTCTCTTCTTGTTGATCTCGGGATTTGAGGTCGTCCCTTTGCCTTGAACTTTTATGTCGGCTCCTTCATTGTCGTACCCCCGGGGTTTTCCATTTCTTCCAAAAAAGATGCAATCTTATCTTGTTCATCCGAGCTTAACATATTTGAGTCCATTTTTTCTCTAAACTTGTTCAGTGTCACTTGACTCGGGTTCAAACGATCATCATCATCATCACCAATATCACCATCAGAAAAATCAACCGGAATCCAGTGAACTTGCTTCCAAATGGGTGCATTTGAGACAAATAGATAGGTCTACGAGCCTGGATTGCTAGCCTAAAGTCATGCACAAATGGCACCCCATGAACCTCTCTCCAATAACTATCCCGACACCCTTCATCATCTCTCGTATGTCTAGCCTTGGTGTAATTATTCCACAAGAGCGTGAAACACTCATTTATTACGTAGTCGTGGAGAAAGTCAAATATCGGTATACGCACCTACAAAAAAAGGTTTATTACATAACGAATAAATGTTTAACAATGTTTACATCAAGTCAAATTTTGGTATACCCACCTCTCGTGGAATCCTCTCCCGTGACATCTCTAGAGAAGCTTGTAACTTTTGGACTTGATCCGTGACCATCAATGTATGCTATGACAAACCAACTGGAATCCTCCGACACTAGAATCTAGTGTTTGCTTCAACAACTTGTGTGCGAACTCACACCTAAAAAAAAGGTTTATTACAAAAAACGAAGAAATGTTTAACAATGTAGTGATTTTTAAATAACTTACGCATTTGTCATTCATGTGCCGAAATGATGATGTATGTTAGTCCATGCTCGAACAATTGCCTCCTTGTACGGGTCAAGTCAAGTCGTATCGAGATAGGTCATTAACCTCGGAGATGATTGCCAATAGTCTCTCATATCCAGCAAACGGCGTTTGTAGCTTCCATTGGATCTCGACTCGAACAAGGCATGCCAATGAGATATGAAGACGGCTTCCACTTCCTTATTGCGCAAAACAAGGGCCACTTTGTTAACTATGTTACATGTTATATGAAACGTGCACACTATATGCTTCACCTCATGAAATACTACACCTAGGACGCTTATAAGATCAAGCTCACGATCAGTGGCAATCACCTCCAACATCTCCGTATAACAAATAACGGACCCTCCTCAAAGCCCACTCGTAGTGATCTCTATTCTCTTGTGTCATGAACACAAAAGCAATTGCGAATGTCTTATTTGTGCTAGTGATGCCTACGGTCTCCAACAATGACATCTTGTATCTAAAAGTAATACAAAACAACGATTGAGTTACAATTTTTAAGGAAAAGATGATTGAATGTAGGAAATAAAGTAAAAATGTGTCTTGAATTGAAACTTACTTGTTGGTCTTATATGTTGAGTCCATCACAATAACATAGGAAAACATGTTGAGCAAATGCCTCGAGTCGGGATGTGAGATAAAGAAATCAATCACTTCATCGGAATCTTGACTTCTCCGAGTGTTTACATAATATCCACGTTCCCTCAACGTGTGAAGTGCTTGTTGTAATGAACCTCTTCCTTCGACTTGTTCCATTCTAATCTTCAAACCGGTGTTGTAAACTTTTTGGATGGAGGTGACATTATCAGGATCCTCTAATTGCACGGATTTTAATATATGTCTCGGTTTTAAGCCAGAATTCAATTCACGCTCCACCTTTCGGCTCTGCTTGGGAGTCATACGTCCAATATATGCATGACCTCTTAACACCGAAGGAATTATATGGTTTTGGATTCCACATACAACCCTCACCGTACACTTTTCCTCTTCAATTTGGGTTCCTACAAGCTCAAACAAACACATACACTTCTTCGAGTTTTTTTTTCCGGCTAGAACTTGAAACATGATCGGGATTTACGTCTTTTTCTTTTCTAGGTCCTCCGTGTCTATCACGTCCCAATTGTAGGATATGAAAACCCCTTCTATTCAACCATGATTTTGTAATAATCAACACCATATTCATTGCGTTTGCTAGATACCGAGCCCACTCCAATAAGTTCTCTCTATCCGCAAAGTATCCGTGAAGCTCAAATTTTGACGAATAATCGGTACCGAGAGAACGAGAATATTCCATAAGATCCTAAATAAAAATAACATAGAGTATTATTTTAAAAATACAGATATTTTATTCTTAAATGTCTAAACTTCAATTCCGATTCTCTATTCTTAAATGTCTAAAACTATAATTCTGATGCTATATTCTAACATTGCTAATTCTACAATTCCGATTTTCTATTCTAACATTGTTAATTCTACAATTCCGATTCTCTATTCTAACATTGGTAATTCTATAATTCCGACTAAATAAAATAAAATAAAGTAAAATATAAATGAGTTTGTACACTTACTTCAAGTTGTGTGAGAATTTCTTCCGGATCACTGTATTTTTCAATATCGACCGGCCTAATAGAGCTTTCACCATCGGATTCTACATCTACTTCTTCGGAAAACGACGACATTTTAACGGATTTCTTTCTTTACGTTGTTGTGGTTTGGATGTAAGTGAATGATACAATGACTTCACATGTCCATATACAGGCTCAAAAAATTTGCAACGGCTATAATGTAACGGCTATAATCTCCAACGGCCCCTTTTTAAAATTGCTAACGGGCAAAAGGAGGTGGAGGCGGAGTCCGCCTCTGCCTCCTTTTGCGCGCGGGCGGGCTCCGCCTCTATCAAGGCGGATGTCCGCCCGGATAGTAACCGTGTATTTGAAAATAGGTTTAAATGTATTAGATTTTCTAAATCTGAAAAAACACAATATTAATTATAGTGAAACAATTTGGTTTACTAGGTTTTTGGCTGAATTTGCAATGTAGGCCTTTTACAATGTAGAGTTTGGATTTAGGGTCTCCCAATTATTCATTTAGAAAATGGGCTCCTATTGTAGATAAAATCAGAAAAGTAGGGACATAGGTATCCATCTGATTTGATGGGTGACATGTTGAATAAAATAAATAGCCCAATCAATTCAGCTCAACTTCTTCCCTCCATTGTCCCTTCTTCTTCCCTCCCTTCAAACGTAAATGTATTTCTGGGTATCCATATGCAAGTCTCTTCTTCTTCCCTTCACCGGAATCTGGACTGCTTACATATCCCTGTTCTATTTCTGGGTAAGCAGTGTTTGGTTCTATTTCTGGGTAATCTCAAACTTCTTGGGTAATGTATTTCTGGGTAATCTGAAACTTCTCATCTCTTGTTTTTGTGAATCTAAAACACTCAAACTTCCTGTTCTATTTGTGGGTAAGTAGTGTTTGTTTACATTTCCCTGTTCTATTTGTGGGTAAGCAGTGTTTGTTTACATTTTCCATATTCTATTTGTGGGTAAGCAGTGTGTTTGCATGGATAATCTCAAACTTCCTGGGTAATGTATTTTGGGTAATCTGAAACTTTTCATCTCTTGTTTTTGTGAATCTAAAACACTCAAACTTTCTGGGTAATGTCAAACTTCCTGGGTAATCTATTTCTGGGTAAGCAACGGTAAGAGTTGTGTTTGTTTCTATTTCCCTTTTCTATTTGTGGGTAAGTAGTGTTTTTTTCTATTTCTGGGTAATCTCAAACTTCCTAGGTAATGTATTTCTGGGTAATATGAAACTTTTTCTCTCTTGTTTTTGTGAATCTAAAACACTCAAACTTTCTGGGTAATGTCAAACTTCTTGGGTACTCTATTTCTGGGTAAGCAACGGTAAGAGTTGTGTTTGTGAGTAAGTAGTGTTTTTTTTTCTCCAAAAAGTGAACATCAAATCATTTGAAAAAAAAGCCTGCAGCGCCATTATTTCAAAAACAGTGCCCTATTTTATATTTTTCAGACCTATTTTATCTACTTAGCTTAATAGAGGCCTCTTTCACAAAATGCAAATTTTTGGGGTCCTCTTTCTCTAATTATTTCTAGGTTTTTTCTAGTTTTGTGTTTAGTAAATGTACCCGTTGAGAAAAGAGTGTGTAGAGTTTGAGTATAAATACAAAAGGTTGGAGTATATTTACTTAATTGAAACATTAAAAAGTCTAGTTACTACTCTAGTTTCTCAAAAAGGTCTAGTTACCAAAATTGCCCTTAATTAGTTTGGTTCAATGTATTTTCTTGTAATCTTTCACATTTTTTTTTTCTTTTAATCAATAATTATAAAAATTTTCGAAACAATTTTGTTTACTAGGCTTTTTCTAGTTTTGTGCTTAGTAAATGTACCCCTTGAGAGAAGAGTGTGTAGAGTTTGAAAATAAATACAAAAGGTTGGGGTATATTTACTTAGTTGAAACATTAAAAAGCCTAGTTACTACTTTATTTTCTCAAAAAGACATAGTTACCAAAATTGCCCAAAATTTTCCTCATTCCCGAAATCAAATTTTTAATAATATATATATATATATATATATATATATATATATATATATATATATATATATATATATATATCATATGAAATGGAAAACTTCACTTCATTCTCAATATAGTTCACTACATCACGTCTGTTTAAATCGCTAACCTATATGTTAAATAAGGGCACTTGGAAATAATATTGTCTAGGGCACAAAAATCCAAGGACCGGCCGTGCTTGAGGGCATAAATGAGATTGAAGGACGATGACATTGATTTCAGATTCTTCAACTTGCTACCCCGACTAAAATTCTTGCTCCATTCATCCTCCATTTTAGTCGCTTCATTCTCCACTCCAGTCACTTATTTTTCAACATTGAACGACATTTACCGGCTAAAACACATTTCAATCCCAAATAATTCCCTTCATATGAGCTACCAAACGCACCTTATATATTATTCTCACAAGTATAAAAAGAAGATTGTATGTAGTTAAATAGCGAAAGTTATAAACGCACGACGATGAAATTTACAAATGCACAACGGACCCGTAACCGTCACGGTTCCGGATCCGCGGTAATTTTCTTTGTAAATTCTAAACCCCCTCCCCCCAAAAAAAAAGTGACAGATTTTTCACAAATCCGAAACTCGTAACCGTCGGATCCGTGATGATTTTCTTTGTGAATTTTAACCCCCAAAAAACCTTGACATCGTTAAATAGATGGTTGAAATTAGGCGATATTAAAGGGAAAAAAAAACCGTGTGATTAGTGGAAGAAATATTCATCGGACCCGACTCATATATTCGGCGGTATACTCACATATATTTGGCGGTATAGTCATATATATTCGTTGTTTACATGTTCACATGGTAAGAACTGTTTACATATGAGTCGAGTCAGGATATCTCTCTCTCTCTCTCTCTCTCTCTCTATATATATATATATATATATATATATATATATATATATATATATATATATATATAATCACGATTTCGGAACCTATAACCGTAATGGTAAGAGATGATAATTTCACCCGTACCCGACGCATATCCAACCATCCAATCCAACAAAAATCATATCAAATTGAACCCTATGTTTTCATCCACCGACCACCCGACCCATCATCCACCCATTTATCCGACCCGTGTTCGCTCGCTTAAAATTATATATATTTTTTAGTATTTGTAGTTTTATATTATAAAACTTTGATCATTATTTTCTTACTAAATAATTATATTAAATTAACCCCTATGTTTTCTTTGGATTTCTAATATATTTCGATCCTTAATATTGATTCATTATAAAAAAATTTATATTTTAGATCTTGCTTTGTTATAGTGTTGTAATTGATATCATGTACATAAAGTTATTTTTTATTGGGCTAATTTGGTTAATAGACTTTTTTGAGTTTTACTTTTAGTAACTAGGCTTTTTTGAGTTTTACTTTTAGTAACTAGACCATTTAGTTTTTTAATTGATATCATGTAAACCAAATTGTTTTTTTTATTTGGATTTATATGTGTTATTGATTTTCAGTATAATTTTTGATTATTTTACAATTTTATAAATGAAGTGTAGAACACTCAAAATCTCACCTGACCCACCCGCTTAACCTGATAGATGTGGTTGGATTGGATGCAGGTGCGACCCTTAACGAATGGTGGGTTGAGTGAGGTACATAATTTTAGATAATGGAAAAGTGACGGTCAAGATTATCTACCCGTCCCCGATCTATTATCATCCCTGTATTTGAATTAGTGGCCCTGTACTTAATACCCCTCTTAAATAATGAAGAAAATATGATTTATTAGAAATAGTCTGTTGTTTACTTTTCTGACACTACACTTTTTATTTTGTTATTTTAAGTGGACCGATAAAGTGTACAATGGAAAACACCCGAAATATAGGGTCCGAACTCGAGTGAGCGGCAAGACTGTTAAATCTGATTAGCCCTCCCTCGCTCCCCTTCTTTTTTTAAAGCTTCACTTTCGCCACCACTCGCAGCCGGCGACTCTCTTTCCCGGTAAACAAATGGACGAGCAGACGACGACGAGGAGTAGGAATGTGGGAACGTGCATCCACATATCAGCTCTCGACGGGATCGTGAACGTGAACTCTCTCTTCACCCTCGCCGTCTTCATCGGACTTTCGTGGAGCCCCAACGATCCTTCCAACACACTCGTATCTTCCTCTTCCTCATGTGTCGCCACCTCCGCCATCGCAGAATCAGTCGTCACCTTCCATGTCTACTCCTTCAGCTGCTTCCTCTTCTCAAGCCTCATCGCCCTCGGCCTCAAGCAAGCCATCCGCATCTCCCGCTTCTACAGCGCCTACCGCGCATATGTCCACAAATCGGGGCTCCGCGTTGGTATGCTGGTCTCCGCCCTCGGATCTGTCGCCGGTTGCTCCTTCCTCATGTTGGCGCTTATTAATGTTGTTCAGATCAAGCTCGGGACTCTCGCTTGTGGCTCTTCTCACACCTTTGCTGCTGTTGTACCTCTTGTGATTTTTGTTCCGCTTGCACTTCTCATCTATGTTTCCATTGTTTTCTATGCTTTCACTCGCTAGGGTTTCGTGCTATTTCTCCCTACTCGTTAATTCTTGTAAAGATAAATGATGTGTTGATCTTTTATGGATCTAGGGCTTCTCTTCTGAAGAACTTTATGGGATCTGAAATTTCACTCAGCTGATTCTTATTTTGATATGAATAAATCCGAATACATTCAATTAAATCAGCACTTAAGCTTACACTGTTCCTTAAAAACAACTCAAAACAAAAGCTTACAAATTCACAGGTGGGGAGGGACGAGAACGGCTATAGAATTCAGTAAAATCAAGCCGGAAAAGCAAAAACTTAAGATCAACATGCTGCTGCAAGGGAAGCTGAGAAATAAACTCTTTAAATAGAGATGAATAACGACTTGCAATATCAGCTAATTCCTTTTCCATGAGACCAAGAAACTTACCTGCTTGCTGGCTTAATACTTTTCTTCCCTCAATCGCCCATGAACCAGGCTCTGAAGAAGATTTGCCACTTACATGCGGCTTGCCGGGCTTTCTCTTGTCTTTTAATGATGAAGATGCATCAACTGACCTTGCCTGCAACTCTACAATTCCTTCAAATAACCTATCTGCCAGGCTTCTGAACTGCAAAATAATGTCGAGCAAGACAAAGAGGGTTTCCGAGAGGCTCTTTGATCGTTCTCCCAGAAGAGACTTCTCTACAATAGAGTGGAGATACTTCTCGTGGGCTGCCAACAGATCATCAAGATCCTTTGCTGCTTCCATTTCACTCAAGAAATTGGACCAAGACACTTCCAATACTTCAAACATAATGTAATATTGCAAATTCGTTATGAAATGGTTCATTTCATCCCAAAGTACCTGCCACTGCCTTAGTGTCGAGTGTAGCTGTGTCTTAACTGTATTTTGTAGCTTAATTGAAACGGATGTGATACAATTTGGTTTCATCGTCTTCCAACCATTAATCAATGCATGCTCAACGCGCCTTAACTTCCACAAGAAGTTAAAAATCCTCAAGTATCTTCCCATAACAGATTCAGTGAATACAGTGTTCAGTGGGACTCCAGCATCGTATTCCAATGAGAAAACATCCCAGCCCCTGTCACCCGTGTGGTGAGGCATCATCTTCACTTTCAACCTATCCAATATGTCTCTATCGTCATACTGTGCATTGGATGCTCGGACAGCAGTTTCAAGCAAACCAGCTAGCTGAAATGTGCTAATGGTGTTAGCAGGCTCTGACAGATGCGAACCAACAATATCCATCAGATACTGAACAAAATCACCCTGCCCCAGTAGCAAATACCGTTTAATAGCTAAACAATGCTCTTTAAATTTGTACTGGTTGTACATAACACCCAATAAATGTCTATCTATTCTCTTTGCTGCTTCATCAACTAGCAACTCAAGAGCATCTGTTTCACCATATCCGAGGCCACCTCTACCCGTGGTTGTTCCAGCAGCACTAGCTGCTTCAGTTGCAGCATCTGCCCAACCACGATCCTCACAGCAAACACGTAAGAAATTTATAGACTTTCCAGTCCTCAGAATCCTCTGTGCAAGTGACTGAGAAATGAATGAAGGAAGCATACCGTCATGGAGCCGGTATCCTTCCCTCCATAAAGACTCAGCTTTGACAGGCTGGCCAACGATGAAAAACTCGGAAAACATATCCTCAAGCTCACCTTCCAACACCCAACTCTTAACCATTTCAAAGAGAGGCGAACAGACCCGTTGAAGCAGCCTTCTCATGAATTCATTGACCATGGGGTCACCATGTTGGGCATGAACGTGAATTGCACCTGCCATTGCTCCACCTTTCAAAACCTTACAACTATCAACCAATATGGCCATCAGTTTCATCTTCACAACCGGCTCTACAAACCAAACCGAAAGCCTCCTCAATGATAAATAGTTCCCTGAGCTCACATTCTCAGAAACCAATGGAATAGGATTCATGGCTTGAACTTCAAGCACTGCCAAAAGCTTATAATACTCGGTAAGCTCATCTTGCAAAGCAGCACAAAAGGCTTGCCCAATTGTTCCAACATCCTCGGCAGGAAACCTATCCATACTTTCTGATATGTAACCTTTAACTTTCCTAAATAAGCAGCCTAGCTCACATAATTTGCTAACCGTGTTCCTAGTAGCTCTTGGCACCTTAACTGAAGTATCCAGCACACACTTGCCTTCTTTTGAATCAAATTTAACATGCCTACCATCAATCCCTTGGCAAGCATACAGCACATCCCTAACTAAAACCTCTTCAGAAACCTCCATCTCTTCCTTGAGCAAATCAGAGAACTCCCTAAAAGCCAAGTCTCGCATATTTTCAGGGTCCTTGGACACCATTAGAACCCCACCACTCCAACCAGTTCGCGAACCCTTTGAATTGTCACTACATTTTGCATCAGTAAGAAAAGGCAAACCCCCAGAAACATTGGAATTAACAAGAGCAATGTTAGATACCCTAAAACTAGACTGTGATCTAACATTCCTTCGGTCTTCGGAGACAACCCTAAGCAAATAGAGCACAGCCCATTTGTTGTTTATACTGCCCGGGCCGGTTTTGGAGGTGAATTTGGAGCAGAGATCGGCGAATGTAAGGGCTTCGGAGGACTTACCTTGGGTGACGAGGTGTCGCTTGATGGATTCTGCCATGGCTGCCTCATCGGCTGCAATGGAAGGCGTGATACGGCTGGAAAGAATGCGAATCGCGTAGCGCAGGGATCGATTAGGGTCGACCGAATTTGGAAGAGGGTTTTGTGAGTGTTGGTCTGCGTTTGGGGATTGGAAGAGCAAACGATGCACTAGCTCTTTGATTAGATCTAAGACTTTCTGCTCCTCCATGGTAGCTCCCTCCTTCAATGAGGTCGGAGTTATGGAGAAGAGCGAAAGCACTGAAGTATAATCGAAAGGGTTTGTATGACTGTGTTCGTGTATACCCCTCTCTACAACTTTTTCGGATTATAACATTCAGAGGGGGAGGGGGGAAATAATTTATTTGCTATTTACTTTAAGTAGTTATTTTAAAAAGGTAGATAATTTCTTTAACCCGAAAGCTAAATATACGCACATTAATTACTTAGACACGCCAAATTACATCCGCCTCTTAAAGCGCACGAAACATGCACATCCAAATGTGTACAAACATGCACATCCAAATGTGCACAGAGTGTGCGCCTTAGAAAGCGCACACCAGCATGCACATCCAAATGTGCACAAACCATGCACATCCAAATGTGCACAAACCATGCACATCCAAATGTGCACAAAGCGTGCGCCTTAGGAAGCGCACACAAGCATGCACATCCAAATGTGCGCATGACACGTGTCTTAGGATGTGCATACATGTAGCTTCAAATCGCCAATAAATCTCGGGTTTGTTATTACAACGGGAAAAATTCCTTTGATTGGATATAATAACGTGCATTTCCTAAAGAGCACATGGGTATTTTTTAAAAAAAATTTGCGTTGTATAAATGGAGTTGTAAGGAATAGGTGTAACACACTTGAAGACATATTGTGTTGGTAAGTACAAAAAGACCTCTTAAAAAATGGATTCGGATGATAGTGATCAAAGCCTCGAAGTACAAACTTATCATGATTCGGATGATAGTGATCTCAGCCAACCGGTGGCCGGATCGGATGTCTATGCTTCATCATTTGTGATCAATAGGTACATCTCACAACATGGTATTGCCGATAAAGCGTTCTTCACCAAGTACCGAAAAACGACTTGGGAGGATAACAGAGCGGAACATACACATCAAAGGCGAAGGCGAAGACAAAAAATGATGTAAGTGAGGATTCACAACTCATTAATAATATCACTAAGTTATCGTGTTGTCCTTTTAGTTTGTACGGTTTTGAGGTAGAGCGGGATCAGTGGATGGTTCAAGTTTCATATGGGTATCGCAATCAAGATCTTCCAAAAGGTTATTAGGTCATGCATTTGAAGGACGGTTGACGCAAGAGCAATATCCACATGTGAGTTGATTATCTTTAACTGGTGCCGAACCTGAAGCAATATTGACCGACTTTCAATTGAGGGACCCGACATGTGTCACCTCAATAAAATAAATCTACAACGCACGAGCAAAGATAAAGAAGGAAGACCAACACTCGAGGAGCATAACTCAAAATACGCTAGACTTACTCGCACAAAAGAACTACTTCAAGAGCTTTAGACGGGCGGATAAAATTGAAAAAATTAGCAACTTATTTCTTGTTTATTTAGACTTAAGGAACTTGTTGTCTCTATTTTCATACGTTATTGTTTTGGACAACACCTAAAAAACCAACAACTAAGCTTTTATCCATTCATTTTACATATATGTGTTATGGTTGTTTAATTAAATGTTTTTTTACTTTGTAAATTAAATAAAATTAATTTTATTTTATCGATGTTTGATCAACTGCATGTTATCACACTTTTTAATTTTCTTGTAAAATTTTACATTGCATATAGGTACAATATGCCACTTTTGAAAATCATTTGTTTTACGTGTACGAATAAGAACTTCAACGTCGCCTTTGTTTTTATGTCCAAGGAGAGCGAAGACGGTTATGTTTGAGCATTAAATCAACTTGCTACTTTGTACGGCGAAGGTGTGAGGCCACAAATGATAATGACAGACAAAGAGTTGGGTTTAATTAACGCACTCATGCAAGTAAAACATATGTTATGTTGGTACATCGGTTGTAACATTGGAGATGTTGTTTTGGGTAGAACGGGTTCTTACGAGGCTCGTGACAAGTTTAAGAGTGATTGTTATAAACATTTTTCATCCAAGAAAAATGAAAAGTATGAGGCTCGATGAAGGGGGTTGTATGTGACATGGGAAAAAGTATATGGTTTAATGACATATCTCAAGAGTACGTGTTTAACTCCATATAAGAAGAGTATAGTCAGAGCTTGGACGAACACCGTATATCATTTTGGCATAAGGACTACTAGTAGGTAAATTCAATTATATCTATATTTAAAAAAAATTCTTACCTCCGAGCGGTATAAATTTATTACAATATATATATATATATATATATATATATATATATATATAGAGATTTTAGTTCAAGTGAGGAGAGAGCTTGTAGATAGGAATTAGGAGGGATGTAAGCCATTGGATGGATTTAAATCAAGGGCTCTCACACGCTCATCATTAATGGCATTTTTGTAAATTGACTTAAAATCTGGAAAAATACCCTTACGTTCAAAATACTCATCGGTGTTCATACTTTTATATGTCATTGTTCATGTTTTTATACATCGGTGTTCATATTATTTTTATTCATCAAAGTGTCATGTCCATTTATTTTTTTGTGTTCATTTTATAATGCACAAAAGTTCATTTACAGCATATAACCACAAAAAATAAAAATAAACTCATCACGAAACGTTAAAAGATGATCATAATATGTTATGTATGTGTCAAAGTTATAGATAAGTCACTGGTGTTCATACTTTTATACGTCATTGTTCATGCTTTTATTTGTCAGTGTTCATACTTTTTATGTCATTGTTCCTATGAATATTATAAACTATTTTTCTATAAGGCATTTTGCCGAACAGTTTGAGTGCACACTAAAAGGAGTATATAAATTATTCGATTGGAGCTATTAGACCAATTCAACATATGTATATACTTGTATTTTCTCAATCAAACTTATCAAACACAAAATGATTCAAACAAATTTGATTTCGAACACAAACATTAGTCATAATGAAACCTAAACCTTAAGAATGGAAATCTAAACAATGAGAGTAGAAATTCGAAGAAACAAAACCTGTATCGTCTTGTATTCTCTTTGATTTCACAATTTTTTATGTGATCGATCTCTGAATATTATAAACATGATTTTAAAGAAAAGTATAATTTTCAAAAAAAATGAACATCATATTATAAGCACCATAACTGTAAAAAAAAAATGAATACATACTTGTAAAAAAATGAGCATCATATTTTATTAACACGATTTGAAAAAATAGTATAATTTTTTAAAAAAAATCCAAAAAAATGTATTAAAAAAAATACAAAAATGAACAATTAATGTTAAAAAATGAACAGTTAGTGTTGGAAAAAAATAAACATTTATTGATAAAATATGAACAATGACTCTTTTAAAAATGAACACATACTTATAAAAATATGAACACCAATTTTTATTTACAAAAATAAAATCTCGAAAGAAAAAAAAAGGTGACATGGCATGCCACATGTCACTACCCCGGGTCTCCTCATTCCTATCTGTAAGGGTACTCCTCACCGGAACTGGACCCTATATATATATATATATATATATTATTTTATAAACTTACAGGAGTCAAAACACTCTATTTTGAAAAGAAGGTTGAATTCTTCTGTCGGAGGATTTCACACGGGGATCACGTGTATATGTCGTTTCATGACGCACCAGATTAATGCGGTCAAGTATTCTTTGGAGATTGCACGAACAACCAGGTCAACTGAAATGACTCATCACTCCATACTTGTAAGGTTACGTACTTGACAAGATCTCGAAGCAATGTTTTTATATGTTGTTTGACACATACAACAAGGTGAAGTCGGGAAAAATACAAGATGAGTGCTCTGACAAGTGTTTGTCAACTTGTCTCGGACTCCCTTGCGCACATGATATTTCCTTGTGTATCCAAAACAATGTTTCAATCATGCTTGGACAAATTTTACAAGTTTTGGAAGCTATTGGCTTGGGAAGGACTTCAAAATGATGCACAAGATGATCATGTTACTATTTCGTCAAGACATATCCTAATGCAGGGTTAAGCCGCAATTTCCGATCTAGATTGAAAGTCCACGACAAAAGCTAAATCACGGATGGATAATAGAAAACTCGGGCGAGATTTAGTAAGAACATACGGATATTTTCAGAAACTCGGAATGCGGATTAATGAATGATATGGTAAGATAAGAAGATGAATATGGATTGATAAATGATAGATATGAAATGACATAAACCAAGATATTCCCGCGAAGAACCTTGACCAGTGAAGTGTCAAAACCCCTTAACGAAGATCTTACTTTAACCCTCACTTCTTTAACCTTACACAAGTCTTCTAAGTAAGACAAGTACAAAGAGGGACTAGAATTGACAAGGAGCACCAACCTTCAAAAAGATTAACACACACAAGAACAATCTAGCAAGGACTTCACAACTATTCAACCAAAAATCTCCTTTGATTGAATATGAATGAATAAAAATACAAACTTCATAAACGAAGTTGCAAGTTCACACAATATGTGAAAAATATATAAAATCTAATATATCTAACAATCTCCCCTATTATGGCTATTTATAAGGGAGATCAACTATGAATCTAGGAAATATATCTTCTTAAAGATAATCTTAAGAAATATATCTTTAAAAGATATAAAAATAATAATCCCAAAAATAAAGCAACCAATAATTACCTTAAGAATGTTTAAGAGATTTAAGGTAATAAAAAAATATAGTTGTCAAAAATAAGATCGTTGGCTGGACCTTCAAACGCGTGTCAGAGGCCAAATCTCTTGGTAATCTCGGCCGAGATTTCTGGAGGTTGACCGAGATTCCTTCTCTAAGACTCTTTCTTTGGCCTATCCTTCTTCGATGCTTGATGGATCTTCTTGGTCGTGGCTTGGCTCTTCCATTACACTTAGTAATGTCACTAAAGGCTTCTTGAGAGTGAGTAAGGTCTCCTTGAGTGTACATGTTGTGAGTATGCTTGTAACTTCATCTTGAATAGACTTTGATCTTGACCTCGTAATTTTTCCTTCCATGATAGGATCCAAAGAAGGTGTAGTTGGCTTGTCCTTCAATGCTTTAGCTCGTGATCTAGTAACTAGTCCTTGATGACGTGTTGGAGATGGTCCCATATCATGTCCATTGTCAGGTATTCGTCGAGAGATTTATTGCCAATGAGTGAGTGAAGATATTGTTAACAAGGTTGGAAACACGTTCAACGATGCAACAAATCCAAATGGTTCGACTTCACAAAACCGATTGTAAAAGCGCCTAGGGGACGTCCGAAGAAGAACACATGTCAAGGAGAGAAGAGTGAATGAGAGATAAATGAGATGGAGTTGAATAAGTCAAAACGCCAAAAGTCAACACACGGAAGTAGAGGACTTGTCCATGATTGGGGAAATTTGGATGGCGGAAGGATGTGATTTTCCCAACCACTTCTAATGCGTGTAGCGCTGATTTTCCCAACCACTTCTAATGCGTGTAGCGCTGATTACATTTGTGTAAATAATTTAAATGTGTTGGATCTATTTAAATAAAGGGAAATGATATATACACGCCAAAAATTTACTAAGCCACGCCAAATTTTGTGCGCCTTTTGATGTGCATGGTCCTGTGCGCAACATGAGGCGCATGGAAGCATGCACATCCAAATGTGCACACCGTATGCACATCCAAATGTGCACAACGTATGCACATCCAAATGTGCACACCGTGTGCGCCTCCTAAGGCGCACACAAGCATGCACATCAAAAGATGCACAAGACATGCACCTTAGGATGTAAATAAATGTAATTTCAAATCGCCAGCGGATCCCGGATATTTTATTATAACGGGAAAAATGTCGGGCTTGGATATGGTATTGTGCGTTTCGTAAAGCGCACAAGGGTAGTTTTTTGAAATTTTTAGCATTTAGACATTTTATTTAGTCACGCCAAATTTTGTCCATCTTTTAATGTGCAGGCGTTGGTGCACCTTAGGAGGCACACAAGTGTGCACCTTAATGTCTTATGATGTGCCTGCAACACTTTTAAGTTTAATTAAATTAATTAAATTTTATTGTTAAAATTTAACTAATTTATGATTAATCCATTGTTAGAAAAGCTTTTAAATTCTCCCATGTTAATTTATTTTTTTAATAAAAAAAAAGAATAAAGTAAAACCGTGAAATCATCTACAAATATTAATTACAATATATAAAATTAATTTATATGTTCATATTAATTTTAAATAGATCCAACACATTTAAATAATTTACACAATATATATACCGGAAATCTTAATTAATACTTAAAATTGAAAACAAATGGTAAATACTAAATTAACTAAAAAGAAAGTGTCATAAAACACTATTATTGTACTAGTGATAAAACGATAGAAATTTACTTATAAATATAATCCAAGCGCAACTTAAAAAATTACAATAATGGACGACCATCATGTTCCCGATATGTCCGATATTGTTTCATTCGGTCATTAAATGGTTAATCTCATCCATCGACACTAGGGTGATGGACAATTCCGACTATGTTGGAACTGGGGATATTGGAGATGTTGGATGCAGCCAAACCTGTAAAGCATTTAGACAATTTTCTAGTAAATTGATAACAAAAGTTATATGAGATGTGTTCTACTTTAACTCACTGATACGAAGTGAGTGTTGTTGCTGACATACGTTATGGCATACACCCTGAGCGGTTCATTGAGAGGGTCGCTCGAAACCATCGGGAGACATGTGCAGGGTTGAATCCAAGTAAAGTAGACAATAGCTACACGATATTTAGTCGTAAATGTCAAACCAACAATAGGCATATCCATCCAATATGAAGGATGAACATTCATGGTCGTGTAGTTGATGTTGAAGATCAAATCTGGTATTGGAATGAAGATACTAACCAACTCGTATATACGTTGATTTTTAATCAATTCCTCTACCAACTCCCACCAAAGTTCTATATATTCATCTTGCCCTCTACCCAATAACTCGGCAATGAGCGATACCCGTAGTGTCCGTCTGGTCGGACGTTCATAAACTTGTCAACATATGACATCATGAACAAATCCACATTATTGTGACCCCAATTAAAGCCCTTATAAATGAGGTACTCCACCTCTTTTGTCTAATGGAGATTTGTGCCTAAGGGTTCCTCCATGTAATCAACGCTACACGCATTAGAAGTGGTTGGGGAAATCGCATCCTTCCTTCGTCCAGATTTGCCACGGTTGCGTCCTCTATTGTCGTGTGTTGATTGTTGGCATTTTGACTTATTCAACTCCATCTCATTTATCTCTCATGCACTCTTCTCTCCTTGACACGAGTTCTTCTTCGGACGTCCCTTAGGCACTTTTACAATCGGTTCTTGTAGAGTCGAACCGTTTGGATTCGTTGCATCGTTGAACGTGTTTCCATCCTTGTTAACAACATCTTCACTCACTCATTGACAAGAAATCTCTAGACGAATACTTGACAATGGACATGTCTTGCTGAAATAGGAACATGATCATCTTGTGCATCATTTTAAAGTCCTTCCCAAGCCAATTATTTCCAAAACTTGTAAAATTTTTTGGGCATGATTGGTGAAAACTCCACCTTGAGTATATATTTGATTATGTGATGATGGAAAACTTAACACAAAGGAGAGGTTTTTATACTAACAAAATATCGATTGTATTTCTAGTTTTGGTGTTTGTCTAAATATATGCAGACTTTGAAAAGCATTTCAAGGAATAGACGGAGGCCTTGAAATCGGATACAAGGGACAAACGCAAAGATTGAAGAGGTTCAACACGGAGTCCTTGAAATCCATTTCAAGGGATCAAAAGCCGAAGCCTTGAAGCAAGATTAAGATTCAAAGGACATGACAGCTGGAAGGAATTCAAATCTCTAACAACCAATTCTACCAAGGATCAAGAGAAGATCTTCCAAGGAGATTTGCCCAACTAGAAGATCTCAACTAAAAAGATCCGGTCCAACAAAATGGATCTCGCAAAGATCCTAAATAAGGCGCAAGATTTCTTCTCAACGGATATTACAAGATATATCAAAGATCTTCAACCAAAGATTCTCAACAAACCTGAAGATCTCTATGCTCGAACGACAAAGATCTTCAACAACATGAAGAGATTTCAGAGAAGAATAATCAACGTGCTTTAAGGAGATGAAGAAGATTAGGCATATCTACAACGGCTATCTCATCTTAACCAAGAAGCGTTTTCTATGGAGAAGAAGAAACATCAACAACGGTGATCTTCTCAACGGCTAGAAGACTTCTCCATCGAAGACTATAAATGAAGATGTCGATTGAAGAAGGAAAAAAAAGCTTACACGAATATATCAAAAGTCTTCAAGCGATCCAAAACATCTTCATTCGACCCAACAAGTTTTTCTTTCTCTTTCTCTACAAAAGCTTTATTTCTTAGAGAGAGATAAACTCTAGAGCTCCATTGGTATATCTAAAGAGTGTTATAATCGATTGTCTGTTACTCGGCGAAGTTACTAGACTATTATAGCTAGATTAAGAGTTAAACCTAGATCGTAGCATTGACTACTGTGAGAGAAGAAAAGGATTTCTTCTACGTTGTATCTATGACTCTTTGAAGCTGATAATAGATAGTTAGATCTTACGGGTAAACCCTAGGACGGAGAGTAGGCTGTTAGAGCCGAACTTCGTAAACATATCACCGTGTGAAATCCTCCCACAGAAGAATTCAACCTTCTTTTCAAAATAGAGTGTGCAGACTCCACCTTGTAAGTTTATTATATATATATATATATTGTAATAAATTTATACCGTCCGGAGGTAAGAATTTTTTAAAAAATATAGATGTAATTGAATTTACGTGGTTTAGAGCGTGGACTTCAATTCATCTTCTCCACGGCCGTAATTCAGGGTGTGGAAGTGTATATTGCTTGTTGTTGCTTTTGTTTCGTGTCATTCTTCCTCATAGCTCCTTTCTTAACTTCCTTGATGTATCTCCTAATCCTCGAACATGATCGATTACTCCTTTTCTCTCTCAAATGCTCCGATTTCAGCTCCTATTCACCTATAATCAACACAAAGCTAGTGTAGACTTCCATATCGACAATATAGATGAATAAGCTAACATTTGCTTCAAAACCTTATCCATGTACACAATAATAAGGGAAAAACAACCAAAATAAGCGCCTAAAATATCGTCATATTTCATGTTAACACGTATATTGAGTTATGCTCCTTGAGTGTCAGACTTCCTTCTTTATCTTTGCTCGTGCGTTGTAGATTTGTTTTATAGAGGTGACACATATCGGGTCTCTCATTTGCAAGTAGGTCAATATTGCTTCAGGTTCGGTACCAATTGAAGACAACCACCTCACATGTTGATATTGTTCTTGCGTCAACCGTCCTTCAAATGCATGGCCTAATAACCTTTGTGGAAGATCTTGATTGTGATACCCACATAAAACTTGAACCATCCACTAATTCCGAACAAAAAAGGACAACACGATAACTTAGTGATAGTTTTAATGGGTTGTGAATTCTCACTTACATAATTTTTCGTCTTCGCCTTTGATTTGTAAGTTCCGCTATTCTCACATGACAACCATATCCTCCCAAATCGTTTTTCGGTACATGGCGAAGAACGCTTTATTGTCAATACCATGTTGTGAGATGTACCTATTGATTGCAAATGATGAAGCATAGACATCCGATCCGGCCACCGGTTGGATGAGTCGAAATTTTTTTGTAAAATCAAGATAAGTTTGTACTTCGAGGCTTAGATCACCATCATCCGAATCCATATTTTTAAGAGGTTTTTTTGTAATTACCAGCACAATATGCCTTCAAGTGTGCTACATCGATTTCTTACAACGTCATTTATAGAACACAAAATTTTTAAAATATACCCGTGTGCGCTTTAGGAAATGAACATTACTAGAACCAATCAAAGGATTTTTTCCCGTTGTAATAACAAACCCGAGATTCACTAGCGATTTGAAGTTACTAAGCATGTCCACGGGTCGGACCCGCCGGGTCGACGGGTCCGGGAAGGGTGACTCGGACCCGGGCCCGTATAAATGGCCGACCTGCCGGGTTGGCGACCCGCCGGGTCACGGGTCGGACCCGGCGGGTCGGCGGGTTGGCCAACTCAACTAAAAAAAAAAAAAAACAATTGGACTTGAACTTAAAAAAAAAAAGAGAATAAAAAGAGGAGAATTGTTATTTTGCTTGAACTTAAAAAAAAAAGGAAAGAATTGGGCTTGAACCGGAATCCCGGTTGCCTACGTATCCTCTCGGGGAGAAGGAATCAAAGCCCACATAATTCTCTTACCTTTGTTTATATCCCCGATTGGTCCTTACTAGACCTGTACAAAACCGGGCCGGCCCGTCCAGCCCGCCCGCCCAGGAAAAAAATATGGGTATGGGCAGCAAGTTTGGCCCGTTCGGGCTTGGCCCGGCCCACATTTTGATGGGATGGGTACGGGTAAACAGTTTGGCCCGCGGGCTACCCGGCCCGGCCCGTATATAGTTTTATACATATAATAATTTATATCTATATGTGTATATAATTTATATTGTTTTGAGTGTTACATATTCTGATTGTTCATTTAGTTTATTTGGAGTATTTTGACGAGTTATATTCGTGTGTTACACAAGATTATATGACTAACTTGACTGTAATGATACTTATTGTTTTGTACGTATTTGAGTTTGTTCATTTTTGTGTGTCGATTGTTATTGAACTTGTTGGTAGTGCACTATGAAAGTATAATTTGATTGAAAGTGGTATTAAATTCATTATAATACTTGTTTTGACCGATAAATTCTAGGAAAAAACGCACAAGCAAGTACATACGGGTCATCCGGGCCGACCCGGTAGCCCCCCCACTTTTTACATGGGTGGACATGGGTAGCGTTTGTGGCCCGGATAAGTCGGGCCGGGCTGGCCTGGCCCGCACCTTACGGGTAGAGTATTTAGGTATGGCCCGGCCCGAGCCCGGATTTGTACAGGTCTAGTCTTTACCTTAGTCGTCGGACTCTCCCGCCGATACATCCGATGGCGTTTGTTGTCGCTCGTCGTCATCTTCGTCGCCTTCCTTCGCCGAGAGGTTGTTTTTTTGTGTTCGCATTTCCGCTTTCCTCCAATCGGCTAGTAGGACTTGTGCCTCCAACGTCTCGTGCAACATGTTTGATCTCGTCGGATCGAGCACCTTTTCACTCCGACTAAAGGTTTGCTCAACCGCTACCGTTAAGGCGGGAACGACGAGAACTTGTGCCGCGATCCTTGAGAGGGTAGGGAACCTCATTCTCTCCGGTCGGCTCCACCATTCTAATATGTTGAAATCCTGTTCTTCTTCATCATTGTCAAACTCAAAAGAAATGGTTAGATATTTGTCGAGTTCCGAATGGGAACTCGACGTGGTTTTTGCCCTTTTCGGGCCAAACAAATATCTAACAATTGATTTAAATTTAGATGAAGTTGAAGATGAAGGACGAGGAGGGGGTTGAGAAGATTGACCTTGATCGGAAACACGATATTAAATCAATAATTCATCAAATAATTTTCTAACTCTAGCAATTATGGTAGAAACATGCAATCGAGATTTTGTTGTAATTCCAAAAATTCATAATAACTTTCTAAATTTTTTTTTAAACCATCCATTTTACGTCTAGGATCTAACACAAATGCAACAAGAAAAACATCGGGAGTAGTTGTATAATAATCTAACCATTTAGTTTGCATTGTATAAATAGCTTGTGAAATATTATCAATTAAAAGACCTTATTGAAGTGAAAATGCAATATTAATTGCTACATTGCAAAATATGTTTAAAGTTGATGTATAAACATAACTAAAAGTATTAGTAGCATCATAAAAACATCGGGAATAGTTGTATAATAATCTAACCATTTAGTTCGCATTGTATAAATAGCTTGTGTGCACTTCCTAAGGCACACGCTTTGTGCACATTTGGATGTGCATGGTTCGTGCACATTTGGATGTGCATGGTACGTGCACATTTGGAGGCGCATGGTTCGTGCGCCTTAAGAGACGCATGATTCGTGCGCCTTACGAGGCGCATGATATTTGGCGTGTCTAAGTAATTAATTGGCGTTTATTTGGCTTTCGGGTTAAATTAATATGAACATATAAATTAATTTATATATTGTAATTAATATTTGAAGAAGATTTCACGATCTTACTTTATTCTATTTTTTTTATTAAAAAGCAAATTAACATGGGAGAATTTAAACATTTTTCTAACAATGGATTAATCATAAATTAGTTAAATTCTAACAATAAAATAAATTAATTTAATTAAATTTAGAAGTATTGCATGCACATCATAAGATACACGTTTGTGCACCTCCTATGGCGCAAAAACGCATGCACATCAAAAGACGCATAAATTTTGGCGTGACTAAGTAAAATGTCTAAATGTTTTACAAGTTTTGATGTCTTCAAAATTGTGTTACGCCAATTCCTTACAACGCCATTTATAAAACGTAATTTTTTTAAAAACTATCCTTGTGCGCTTTACGAAACGCACAATATCATATCCAAGCCCGGGATTTTTTTCCCCATTATAATAACATATCTGAGATCCGCTGACGATTTGAAATTACATATATGTGCATCCTAAGCACATGTCTTACGCATCTTTTGATGTGCATGCTTGCGTGCGTCTTAGGAGGCGCACACAGTGTGCACATTTGGATGTGCATACGGTGTGCACATTTGGATGTGCATGCTTCCATGCGCATCAGTATGCGCATATGACCATGCACATCAAAAGACGCATAGAATTTGGAGTGGCTAAGTAAAATTTTGGCGTGTAAAGGATAGGTAATACAAAATGTTTAGCCTTTTCTTTTTTTTTATCATTTTTTAATTTTTGAATGGTCCCATTAATTTTTTTGACTTTTTTTGGATTATATACTTTTATCATTTATAAATTTACATTTATTAACATTTAAAAAAAATAAAGAAAAATTTAGGATGGTGTCCATGTGATTTGGGGTTTTCCTGATTTTGATAAGAGTTTTCTTTAGTTCGCATGGTGCCCTTGTTTTTTAGTGTATACCGGAAAATGCTCAATTCCCTTTAAATTGTAAGGTGATGTCAACTTAAAATAATTTTTTTTAGGAATGAGTCTATTGGTCCTTACAATAAGGTTATCAACTTCATTAAAAACAAATCCAAATGTGGATAACTAATATCGTTGATGAAGACGATTACGATATAAAACAACAACAAAAGGACATTAATTCGTCCAAAAGAAAGAAAAACAATATTAAGTGGGATAAACCAAAACCTGGTTTCCACAAACTTAACTTTGATGGATCTAAACTTGATTTTGGGTTAACATCCATTGGCTTTGTGATTCGGAATCATAAGGGTGAGGTTGTTAGTCTTGATGCAATAAAAAATAACTTTAATTCGGTAATAAAAGCTGAAGCTTATGCGTTCAAATCGGGTCTACAAGAGGCTATCAAATTAAATATCAAAAAGATCGAAATCGAAGGTGATAATTTGTGTGTTATCAAGGCACTCCAAGGATTGTGGAGTTGCCCGTGGGAGGTCGAGATGATTATTTCCGACTCCATGTTGGATCTCCGCTTCTTTGACGAAGTCCAGATCAGACATATTTTCAGAGAAACCAATTGTGTTGCTGACCGACTGACCCATCTGGGAATATCGAACCCCACCACCTGTTTTTTTAACGATCCCGAACTTCGTGTTCTCATCCGCAAGGATGCTTTAGGGTGGACTACCTTTAGGAGATAGACCACCTAACCGCTGTCCGTTTTTTCAAAAAAAAAAACTTAAAATAATTTTTTTAAAAAGACTTATGTACAAAATTTTTAGCCTCTTTTATCATTTTTAAGAAAATAAGTTTTTCTCATTTAAAAAAAAATTATGTTGTTTGTTATGTAAAGTTTTTTATTGTTTCTTTCTGAAAGTAAATCTAAAAAATCATATAATGCTTCCGTTTGTGGAGGAGGTCAAGGCGTAGCTGAAGCAAGATGAATCCTTGATATATAACCCATATTAGAGATCCGCGGAAGCTAGTAAGAGATCTCGAAATCAAGATGAGAAAATTAAGTGATTTGTGTAAGGGCGACTTCTTCTTTTTCTTTCATCAAAGAAGATACACAAAGAACGATGAATCGATCAAATTCTTGTTCTTGGCATTGATTCATGTTTGGTTGTTTTCACTTGGAACTATCAACCCCCGGTCCAAAAAGCTCTTATGACAAGACGTGTCCTTGAACTATATTCTTTTCACTTAGCAAACCCTAATCGGGAATAAGTTACCCTTCAATATCAACATATAATCTAGTGACCTCGGAATTTTCCGCCAATCTCGAATCTTCACCAAGCAAACCCTCTCTTCTCTTGCAAGCCTCGGTTCTCTCTTTTCTAAACCAAAGCAAGCAAACTCGTGTTCTTCGTTGATTTTCATCTCAGATTTGCCTTCAACAATCAGATTTGCCTTCTTGATCCATTAATTTGTAGCAAATAAACTCTTGTTGTTCACTAATTTCCGTCTCAAATCTACTTTCGACAGGTTAGATGTGCATTCTTTAAACCAAACCAAAGCAAGAAAACCCCCTTCTTAATACAAAGCAAGCAATATCACCAGCCTTTCACAAATCTCATATGTGCCTTCTTTTCTCATCTTCGAGTTTCTTTTTCTCTTGTTCTTCGTGGTTTTGGTTCCCGGCTTACAATTCTAAATAAACCAGAGCTTTATACTCTTTACAAACATTCGGCTGAAAAACTCATTCACCAACAAGCAGACTCTTGTTCAGATTAACAAATAGATAACTCGATCTGCAATCTTCCAGGACCGCGAGGGGGAAAAAATGCTATAGTAACCTCTTCAAGCGTCTTTGTTTAGAGCTTGAGAGCAAAATTGGTTTTCTTCGATTTTTCTCGCCCGGCGCGACCAACTAATTAATTTGACCTTATTTACCGGATTTTTCAAATTTGCTTTCTTATAATACAAATTTCAATTCTTCGTTACAAACGCTAAACAAGTTTATTTGATTGTCGTTTGAAAAATAAAAAAAGTTGATTGTTTACCAACTTGAACACCTAATTATTAATAATAATAATCATAATAATAAATTAACAAAATATATAACTAAAAAGTCAATTGTTTGTTGACTTCATCAAACGATCGCCAATAGAGTTCTTTGTTTCATGCGACATGATCCGAACGGAGTACGTCTTGTTTTTTTGTGCAATGCTTCTACAAACTTGTTCTCGGTGTTTTGTCCCCGCCTTGCCTAGCGCTTCCTTTGATGCTTCTTTTTTATGGGCTCGTTGTGTTCGAAGCTATCGTTTGTTGTATTTTTTTTTCTTCTTTTTTCTTATGTTCTGGTTCCCTTTTGACGGTTAACCCGTATATCGATTTGATCGGCCTTTTAATCGATTAGATGGTGTGCATCGAACCATTTTTCTTTAGTAAAAAAAATTGAGGCTTGGAATAGAATACGATTTAAAATACTAAAAACTTTATATTAGCGATGAATGGGATAAAAATCAACCAACATATAAACGACCAATTTTCTGGTGTTCTTGACTATCGAAACTAGGGGCCACACTAATCCATCCGACGATTTGATTGAAAATTGTGGCTTCGTGGAAGGATAGAGAACTTGTGACGTGAAATTCCAATTATTGTGCCTAAATTTAGATTTCCCTTCAAAGGATTCATCATTTCTGCTTGGTTTCTTCCACTCGCTCAATTTTATCTCAAAATTCATAGATAGCAATGGTTCGCAGATGGTTTCATCACCGGATTCACAGAAATACTGTCAACACAGCCAACAATAGCAAGTACAACGTTAGATTCTTCTCATTAGAAACGTTGCGAATCGCGACGAACAACTTCTCTATCCTCATCGGCGAAGGCGGTTTTGGTCAAGTTTTCAAGGGAGTTCTCCCCGACGGCGGCAGATCCATCGCCGTCAAGAGACTCCTCAAACCCTATCAACGCGATTTCTTAGAGATGGTGGAGTTCATGTCTCATCTACAACACATAAACCTAATTCAAGTATTCGGATGTTGTATTGAGAACGACGAGCAGCTTCTCATCTGTGAATATGCTGAGAATGGAAGCGTCGCCCATCTTTTACATGCCGGGAGGAGTTCTTGTTTAAATTGGGAAAGGCGAGCCTCTATTTGCATAGGTACTGCTAGAGCTATATCTTATCTTCACAACGACATCAGTCCACGAGTCATCCATTGCGATATTAAACCTTTAAATATCCTTCTCGATGCTCAATTCAACCCTAAAATTACAGATTTTGATATGATCGATTTTGTTTATCACGATGACAAATCCTCTGTTAGAGGAGGAACAGGGACTGCAAATACTACTGTTAAGGGCACAGTTGGATATATGGATCCTGAATATTATTTCACAGGAGAGCTTACACAGAAAGTGGATATGTACAGCTTTGGTCTGGTTATACTTGAGATCATCACTGGAAGAAAAGTTGTGGATATGACATCCCAGGAAGAAGATGACCGATGGATTTTGAATTGGGTCAAGAAGATGAAAAAAGATGGCAAGGCTTTAGAGATAGTTGATCCCAAGTTGACTGATTTTCCAAAGGAAGATGTAGAAAGGTTCATTAATGTTGCATTGCTGTGCACACAAGCAAAATCGGAACAAAGGCCCAGCATGTTCGAAGTCGTGTATATGTTACATGGAGGACATAAATCGGACCAGGAGATTTCCGAGATGGCTACCGAGGCCATTGTTGCACAACCTGAACAATGGTTCAGTGGCTATAGCACTCAGACTTCTGGTAAGCAGTCTGCTCAACCAATTTCAGTTTGTTAAATCTTAGCAATCTCATTTGTTTACCTCATCTTGCAGTTTCAATGAGAAGTGTGAGCATTAGTACATCCTGGAAGTCGGACATTACAGAAGCAACAATAGAGGTTGAAGAGACGAGATCAGGAAGTTGTAGCAAAGGGGAGGATTTCGTGGCGGCGTATTTCGAGAGATCAATGGAGAAAATAATGAGATACCAAGTTGCAGTGCATAGTGCAAGCAATAGAAACACCAAGTCTTCTGAACAAGTTTCCATGGAAGTTGTATACCCGCCTTTTCTCTCCGGGGAGTATCGGAGGTTACCGCTGAAGAATACTGAACTATGATGAGCCAAGGTTAGCCTCAACAATAATACTAATAAAAAACAATATCAACTAATTCAGCCGGAAAGATCATTAGATTCAACTTTCACTTTACAATAATTTATGGAAGCACAGTCTCATTTGATAATTTCATCAAACAGCTAGTGTGCAAACTCAATCACCCTCATTTTGATGCATAAAACATGTAGTAGCTAACTTGGTTTTGTTTCAGAGATCTTTTAACATAATGTTTGGAAGAGGGGAGATTGAGCGAGCTTGTTCCAATGGCTACTGTCGTCTTAATGTGACCACCACAGGCGCAGTAGCATTCACTTCAGTGCAAGAGAGATCAAAATATCATCCATGAATGTGGTTCCTAGTGCTCTTCATGGCAGTCAAACACTGTAAATTTTCGTAAAGATTCGAATTTGAGTCCGAATTTCGTCGCGGTTTATATCGAGAAACTTTCTTCGCAAGTTATTGTTAGCGTATACTGTTCGTTGTGTAGCCCGATGTACCATTTCGTGGGCTACCGTTGGAGTTTTGTTACTTAAATAGCAAATAAACTAGTGTGTTAGCCGTGTCATGCACGGGATATGATTTAATATCTATTATAGATGTATAAATATAAGATTATTTTATTAGAATTTAATATAATTTATGGACTATAGTTTTAACAAAAAATTTTAAATACATGATGAAAGTTTTAAAAAATTTTGTTGGTCGAGGAATATGAGTCAAATTTTAAATAATTTTTTTTTGATTTTAACAATCTTATTCAAATTACTGAATTTAAAAATTTAAGATTTATGATAAGATATAAGATTTAAAATTTAAGAAACTTAATTAAAAGATTTAGAGTTGTTATTAATCGCTAAAATGACATGTGGCAATGGAGTTCTTCTGGTGAGACACGTGGATTTAAATGTTACTCCTATAATATATATAAGATACAAGATTATTACCCATAAGTTTAATTTAAAAATAAGTTAACATCACTTATGATTAAAGTTTTAAAAAGAAAAATACAGTAAAAATTATCAAAATTGAAATGTTAATGTTAAAGACTTAAATAGAAAATTTTTAAAAGTTGAATTTAAAAAAAAATTCTCTTTGCTGATTTTAAATATAATATTTAAAAAACAAAAAGATGTAACACTAATATTATTATAATTTGTACTTTTGTTGATTTATTGAGTACTTTCTATTTGATAAAAATAATTATATATATTTATATTTTAAAGTTAGAATTCTTATATGTTGAAGTTAGAAAAGAAAATTATCTAATTATTTTATAAATAAAATTTAAAATATTTTAAAGATATCTTAAAAAATTAATATGATTGTGATAAGATTAAAAATGGAAAGAATATAATCATTATCTATATTAGTAATTTTGCACTTATTAGTTAAATAGTAATATTATAAAGATGTCATATAAAAAAAAAAA
>BSUD01000008.1:111516225-111545681 GCA_033239045.1 Fagopyrum esculentum
TTTTTTTCAGAAACGAGTGAAAGTAATAGTTCAAAACTTATTAAGGAATAGTCCATAACTTATAAAAGGATAGTTCATGAATTATAATAGAATAGTTCATAGTGCAAAATTTATAAATGAGTGAAAGTAATTGTTCAAAACTTATTAAGGGCTAGCTCATAACTTATAAAAGGATAGTTCATGAATTATAATAGAATAGTTCAAAGTGCAAAATTTATAAAGGATAGTGCATAACTTATAAAATGATAGTTCATGAATTACAATTGAATAGTTCATAACATATAAACGATTAATTTATAAATAATTTGGTATAATATATTAAAAAGTAATAGTTCATGAATTATATGGAAATAGTTCAAAGTTTATAAAAGAATAGTGCATAAATTATAACATGGTAGTTCAAACAAATTTTCATTCGTTTCCGAAAAAAAAATATTCGTTTCTGAAAGAATTTTTTTTTTCGGGACACGTGTCGGCTCTACGTTCAGCCGCACGACCGTACCGTAAATTAGCAGCCGCACATGAACAGTGTACTATATATATATGTAAAAGTTCATTAGGCCATAATGCCAAAATATATGTTCTTAAGCCTATAATTACTCAAATGAAAGCAGCAAGCAATCTAGATATCTATAGGGCCAGCTTATTTGCGCCCATTAATATCCATTCATCTCAATATTTTCATTGTTAAATCAGAGAAGTGATTGTTACATCAGAGAAGTTGCAGGGAAAAAGGTTCATTTTTTAAGTTGACGTAGTGCTTATGCATCAGGTGAAAGTTTTGATAATATTTATATTTTTGATATTACTACATTCATGATATTACTATTTTTAGTGCCGTATAGGGCAATATATATAACTTAAACACATAAAATTCACGACTACGATGACACCTAACGGAATGAATATATTCGTACACAAATCAAATACGAACATAGTTTACTTATACATTAGGAATTATTTTTACAGTACTATATTTTTAGTATAGACATGCACAAAGTCAATACGCGTATATGTGCATGGTTTATGTTCAAACGACACGGTTGAGTAAAAAACTTACAATACAATAAAAGTTAATAGGAGTGAGCAATGCAATAAAAAAAGTACAAAGCGAGAATCGTTACTCTGACGCACAATTAACGTGGATAAAAGATCCAAAACGTGTAAATTGATAATGTTTAATCATTTACATACACTTACACATAAAGATCATATGGATGATTACTCGCACACAATCAATTAGCTTATCATGTTATTTAGATTGTACGACGACATCTCTATATGGAGAGAGAAATGTTGTATTGTCTACTAGGCAACCTCGAATCACAAGCTTTGTGAGACCGGACTTTGATAACGGTTCACGGTTCCAACTTCTAATTAATGAACCGGATTCTAGTATAGAGGTTGCACCGACACCTTCCATCGTGCAGCGTGCAGCCTCTTCGAGTGAAGTGTCTATCAACCCACATCAATCAACCATTGCGAGACTAGAACCAAGCTATCATCGAACAACCCGGTTGGAACTCCATCCACCGGGTAACCCTTGATTGTAGTGTCTACGTTACAACCTAGTCTCGTCCATCAAGGTACACCTAGCCATATTGTGATTCAATCCCTAACGGACCAAACCCCGACTAAGGAGTCAATGTCGTCTCAGCCTCGGAATGAAGTTCGGAACAAGCCTACATAGGCTACATGTGGGCCGGGCCACAAAAGCCTAATCCTCAATAAAATAACGACCATCCCAAAGAGGCATCTCCCACAACCGCTCTATCCTTTAAATTTTCTTGTTTGACTTCTGAGCAAGTTAACTCTGCCTTATACGTTTTGTCTAACCCTAATGTTCTTCCGATTAATTTCCGACTACACTTGGAAGTAATAATCTTTTTAGTGAATTTTGGAACCTACAAATTGTATTAAGAATTGTGTTTGGCACTGCGTGTAACTCTCGCTTATACATATCTATATATTTCTAGGCTGTGCCCACCTTTTTCAAAAAAAAAATAAATAACCACGACTATTGCAATAAATTTATATAATCGATTCCTTTTATAGCCGGTCAAGTAGAGACATACGAGTTAAATTCCGATAAAGAAAATGTATTATACTTAAGTGTTTAATCGACAATTAGATTTTGATAAATAAAAAATGTATATACACATATACATTTAAAGTAAAACAAAATTCTATCTAATTAGAGTCCTAATCATTGTGAATTTGTGATAGCTGATTTGATTTTACTTAAGTGTTTGATTAGACAATTATAGGGCGTATATATGAAGGCCCAAAAAAATTTGAAAGTATTTCAACCTAATCAGTCAAATGTTAATCAAACTTCAAATCAGTCAAATACATTTATACATAATGGGGTGTAAATAAGACACCCCTTTGAAAATTGTAAGTAGGTAGTTTGTTAGCGAGATAAACTCAATGACCTCTCTATATTAACTTAAGCTCTCGGCTCACCTCTTTCAAACACAAAAATGTATACCCTATCATCATCCATGGGTTCGACAACCTCGTTTTTCTTTGCATACTCATGGTTTGCGACGCTGCAACTCTAATACCCTCAATACTCACTACAATCCAGTCCACAACTCGACAACTCTTACCTTACATACCCCAAAGCCTACGAGATTACATAATCTCCAAGTTCCGTTTCCTCTACGAAAAGCCTTCGCCTTCAGAGATGACCCTCATCATCGACGAACACTTCAATGGCTTATCGGTAAACGAGGTTTACGAGGCCTCCTGTCTCTACTTACAAGATAAAATCTGTCCCTCTAACTACAGAACGATTCGGGTCGCCAAAGCTCGAAACCAGAAGGATCTCTCCATCACTGTCAACAATGGAGAAATGTTGTATTGTCTACTAGGCAACCTCGAATCACAAGCTTTGTGAGACTGGACTTTGATAACGGTTCACGGTTCTAACTTCTAATTAATGAACCGGATTCTAGTATAGAGGTTGCACCGACACCTTCCATCGTGCAGCGTGCAGCCTCTTCGAGTGAAGTGTCTATCAACCCACGTCAATCAACCATCGCGAGACTAGAACCAAGCTATCATCGAACAACCCGGTTGGAACTCCATTCACCGGGTAACCCCTGATTGTAGTGTCTACGTTACAACATAGTCTCGTCCATCAAGGTACACCTAGCCATATTGTGATTCAATCCCTAACGGACCAAACCCCGACTAAGGAGCCAATGTCGTCTCAGCCTCGGAATCAAGTTCGGAACAAGCCTACATAGGCTACATGTGGGCCGGGCCACAAAAGCCTAATCCTCAATAAAATAACGACCATCCCAAAAAGGCATCTCCCACAACCGCTCTATCCTTTAAATTTTCTTGTTTGACTTCTGAGCAAGTTAACTCTGCCTTATACGTTTTGTCTAACCCTAATGTTCTTCCGATTAATTTCCGACTACCCTTGGAAGTAATGATCTTTTTATGAATTTTGGAACCTACAAATTGTATTAAGAATTGTGTTTGGCACTGTGTGTAACTTTCGCTTATACATATCTATATATTTCTAGGCTGTGCCCACCTTTTTCAAAAAAAATAAATAACCACGACTATTGCAATAAATTTATATAATCGATTCCTTTTATACCCGGTCAAGCAGAGACATACGAGTTAAATTCCGATAAAGAAAATGTATTATAATTAAGTGTTTGATCGACAATTAGATTTTGATAAATAAAAAAATGTATATACACATATACATTTAAAGTAAAACAAAATTCTATCTAATTAGAGTCCTAATCATTGTGAATTTGTGATAGCTGATTTGATTTTACTTAAGTGTTTGATTAGACAATTATAGGGCGTATATATGAAGGCCCAAAAAAATTTGAAAGTATTTCAACCTAATCAGTCAAATGTTAATCAAACTTCAAATCAGTCAAATACATTTATACATAATGGGGTGTAAATAAGACACCCCTTTGAAAATTGTAAGTAGGTAGTTTGTTAGCGAGATAAACTCAATGACCTCTCTATATTAACTTAAGCTCTCGGCTCACCTCTTTCAAACACAAAAATGTATACCCTATCATCATCCATGGGTTCGACAACCTCGTTTTTCTTTGCATACTCATGGTTTGCGACTGCTGCAACTCTAATACCCTCAATACTCACTACAATCCAGTCCACAACTCGACAACTCTTACCTTACATACCCCAAAGCCTCCGAGATTACATAATCTCCAAGTTCCGTTTCCTCTACGAAAAGCCTTCGCCTTCAGAGATGACCCTCATCATCGACGAATACTTCAATGGCTTATCGGTAAACGAGGTTTACGAGGCCTCCTGTCTCTACTTACAAGATAAAATCTGTCCCTCTAACTACAGAACGATTCGGGTCGCCAAAGCTCGAAACCAGAAGGATCTCTCCATCACTGTCAACAATGGAGAAATGTTGTATTGTCTACTAGGCAACCTCGAATCACAAGCTTTGTGAGACCGGACTTTGATAACGGTTCACGGTTCTAACTTCTAATTAATGAACCGGATTCTAGTATAGAGGTTGCACCGACACCTTCCATCGTGCAGCGTGCAGCCTCTTCGAGTGAAGTGTCTATCAACCCACGTCAATCAACCATTGCGAGACTAGAACCAAGTTATCATCGAACAACCCGGTTGGAACTCCATCCACCGGGTAACCTCTGATTGTAGTGTCTACGTTACAACATAGTCTCGTCCATCAAGGTACACCTAGCCATATTGTGATTCAATCCCTAACGGACCAAACCCCGACTAAGGAGCCAATGTCGTCTCAGCCTCGGAATCAAGTTCGGAACAAGCCTACATAGGCTACATGTGGGCCGGGCCACAAAAGCCTAATCCTCAATAAAATAACGACCATCCCAAAAAGGCATCTCCCACAACCGCTCTATCCTTTAAATTTTCTTGTTTGACTTCTGAGCAAGTTAACTCTGCCTTATACGTTTTGTCTAACCCTAATGTTCTTCCGATTAATTTCCGACTACCCTTGGAAGTAATGATCTTTTTAGTGAATTTTGGAACCTACAAATTGTATTAAGAATTGTGTTTGGCACTGTGTGTAACTCTCGCTTATACATATCTATATATTTCTAGGCTGTGCCCACCTTTTTCAAAAAAAAAATAAATAACCACGACTATTGCAATAAATTTATATAATCGATTCCTTTTATACCCGGTCAAGTAGAGACATACGAGTTAAATTCCGATAAAGAAAATGTATTATACTTAAGTGTTTAATCGACAATTAGATTTTGATAAATAAAAAAATGTATATACACATATACATTTAAAGTAAAACAAAATTCTATCTAATTAGAGTCCTAATCATTGTGAATTTGTGATAGCTGATTTGATTTTACTTAAGTGTTTGATTAGACAATTATAGGGCGTATATATGAAGGCCCAAAAAAATTTGAAAGTATTTCAACCTAATCAGTCAAATGTTAATCAAACTTCAAATCAGTCAAATACATTTATACATAATGGGGTGTAAATAAGACACCCCTTTGAAAATTGTAAGTAGGTAGTTTGTTAGCGAGATAAACTCAATGACCTCTCTATATTAACTTAAGCTCTCGGCTCACCTCTTTCAAACACAAAAATGTATACCCTATCATCATCCATGGGTTCGACAACCTCGTTTTTCTTTGCATACTCATGGTTTGCGACGCTGCAACTCTAATACCCTCAATACTCACTACAATCCAGTCCACAACTCGACAACTCTTACCTTACATACCCCAAAGCCTACGAGATTACATAATCTCCAAGTTCCGTTTCCTCTACGAAAAGCCTTCGCCTTCAGAGATGACCCTCATCATCGACGAACACTTCAATGGCTTATCGGTAAACGAGGTTTACGAGGCCTCCTGTCTCTACTTACAAGATAAAATCTGTCCCTCTAACTACAGAACGATTCGGGTCGCCAAAGCTCGAAACCAGAAGGATCTCTCCATCACTGTCAACAATGGAGAAATGTTGTATTGTCTACTAGGCAACCTCGAATCACAAGCTTTGTGAGACTGGACTTTGATAACGGTTCACGGTTCTAACTTCTAATTAATGAACCGGATTCTAGTATAGAGGTTGCACCGACACCTTCCATCGTGCAGCGTGCAGCCTCTTCGAGTGAAGTGTCTATCAACCCACGTCAATCAACCATCGCGAGACTAGAACCAAGCTATCATCGAACAACCCGGTTGGAACTCCATTCACCGGGTAACCCCTGATTGTAGTGTCTACGTTACAACATAGTCTCGTCCATCAAGGTACACCTAGCCATATTGTGATTCAATCCCTAACGGACCAAACCCCGACTAAGGAGCCAATGTCGTCTCAGCCTCGGAATCAAGTTCGGAACAAGCCTACATAGGCTACATGTGGGCCAGGCCACAAAAGCCTAATCCTCAATAAAATAACGACCATCCCAAAAAGGCATCTCCCACAACCGCTCTATCCTTTAAATTTTCTTGTTTGACTTCTGAGCAAGTTTACTGTGCCTTATACGTTTTGTCTAACCCTAATGTTCTTCCGATTAATTTCCGACTACCCTTGGAAGTAATGATCTTTTTAGTGAATTTTGGAACCTACAAATTGTATTAAGAATTGTGTTTGGCACTGTGTGTAACTTTCGCTTATACATATCTATATATTTCTAGGTTGTGCCCACCTTTTTCAAAAAAATAAATAAATAACCACGACTATTGCAATAAATTTATATAATCGATTCCTTTTATACCCGGTCAAGTAGAGACATACGAGTTAAATTCCGATAAAGAAAATGTATTATACTTAAGTGTTTGATCGACAATTAGATTTTGATAAATAAAAAAATGTATATACACATATACATTTAAAGTAAAACAAAATTCTATCTAATTAGAGTCCTAATCATTGTGAATTTGTGATAACTGGTTTGATTTTACTTAAGTGTTTGATTAGACAATTATAGGGCGTATATATGAAGGCCCAAAAAAATTCGAAAGTATTTCAACCTAATCAGTCAAATGTTAATCAAACTTCAAATCAGTCAAATACATTTATACATAATGGGGTGTAAATAAGACACCCCTTTGAAAATTGTAAGTAGGTAGTTTGTTAGCGAGATAAACTCAATGACCTCTCTATATTAACTTAAGCTCTCGGCTCACCTCTTTCAAAGACAAAAATGTATACCCTATCATCATCCATGGGTTCGACAACCTCGTTTTTCTTTGCATACTCATGGTTTGCGACTGCTGCAACTCTAATACCCTCAATACTCACTACAATCCAGTCCACAACTCGACAACTCTTACCTTACATACCCCAAAGCCTCCGAGATTACATAATCTCCAAGTTCCGTTTCCTCTACGAAAAGCCTTCGCCTTCAAAGATGACCCTCATCATCGACGAACACTTCAATGGCTTATCGGTAAACGAGGTTTACAAGGCCTCCTGACTCTACTTACAACATAAAATCTGTCCCTATAACTACAGAACGATTCGGGTCGCTAAAGCTCGAAACCAGAAGGATCTCTCCATCACTGTCAACAATGGAGAAATGTTGTATTGTCTACTAGGCAACCTCGAATCACAAGCTTTGTGAGACCGGACTTTGATAACGGTTCACGGTTCTAACTTCTAATTAATGAACCGGATTCTAGTATAGAGGTTGCACCGACACCTTCCATCGTGCAGCGTGCAGCCTCTTCGAGTGAAGTGTCTATCAACCCACGTCAATCAACCATTGCGAGACTAGAACCAAGTTATCATCGAACAACCCGGTTGGAACTCCATCCACCGGGTAACCTCTGATTGTAGTGTCTACGTTACAACATAGTCTCGTCCATCAAGGTACACCTAGCCATATTGTGATTCAATCCCTAACGGACCAAACCCCGACTAAGGAGCCAATGTCGTCTCAGCCTCGGAATCAAGTTCGGAACAAGCCTACATAGGCTACATGTGGGCCGGGCCACAAAAGCCTAATCCTCAATAAAATAACGACCATCCCAAAAAGGCATCTCCCACAACCGCTCTATCCTTTAAATTTTCTTGTTTGACTTCTGAGCAAGTTAACTCTGCCTTATACGTTTTGTCTAACCCTAATGTTCTTCCGATTAATTTCCGACTACCCTTGGAAGTAATGATCTTTTTATGAATTTTGGAACCTACAAATTGTATTAAGAATTGTGTTTGGCACTGTGTGTAACTTTCGCTTATACATATCTATATATTTCTAGGCTGTGCCCACCTTTTTCAAAAAAAATAAATAACCACGACTATTGCAATAAATTTATATAATCGATTCCTTTTATACCCGGTCAAGCAGAGACATACGAGTTAAATTCCGATAAAGAAAATGTATTATAATTAAGTGTTTGATCGACAATTAGATTTTGATAAATAAAAAAATGTATATACACATATACATTTAAAGTAAAACAAAATTCTATCTAATTAGAGTCCTAATCATTGTGAATTTGTGATAGCTGATTTGATTTTACTTAAGTGTTTGATTAGACAATTATAGGGCGTATATATGAAGGCCCAAAAAAATTTGAAAGTATTTCAACCTAATCAGTCAAATGTTAATCAAACTTCAAATCAGTCAAATACATTTATACATAATGGGGTGTAAATAAGACACCCCTTTGAAAATTGTAAGTAGGTAGTTTGTTAGCGAGATAAACTCAATGACCTCTCTATATTAACTTAAGCTCTCGGCTCACCTCTTTCAAACACAAAAATGTATACCCTATCATCATCCATGGGTTCGACAACCTCGTTTTTCTTTGCATACTCATGGTTTGCGACTGTTGCAACTCTAATACCCTCATTACTCACTACAATCCAGTCCACAACTCGACAACTCTTACCTTACATACCCCAAAGCCTCCGAGATTACATAATCTCCAAGTTCCGTTTCCTCTACGAAAAGCCTTCGCCTTCAGAGATGACCCTCATCATCGACGAACACTTCAATGGCTTATCGGTAAACGAGGTTTACGAGGCCTCCTGTCTTTACTTACAAGATAAAATCTGTCCCTCTAACTACAGAACGATTCGGGTCGCCAAAGCTCGAAACCAGAAGGATCTCTCCATCACTGTCAACAATGGAGAAATGTTGTATTGTCTACTAGGCAACCTCGAATCACAAGCTTTGTGAGACCGGACTTTGATAACGGTTCACGGTTCTAACTTCTAATTAATGAACCGGATTCTAGTATAGAGGTTGCACCGACACCTTCCATCGTGCAGCGTGTAGCCTCTTCGAGTGAAGTGTCTATCAACCCACGTCAATCAACCATTGTGAGACTAGAACCAAGCTATCATCGAACAACCCGGTTGGAACTCCATCCACCGGGTAACCCCTGATTGTAGTGTCTACGTTACAACCTAGTCTCGTCCATCAAGGTACACCTAGCCATATTGTGATTCAATCCCTAACGGACCAAACCCCGACTAAGGAGCCAATGTCCTCTCAGCCTCGGAATCAAGTTCGGAACAAGCCTACATAGGCTACACGTGGGCCGGGCCACAAAAGCCTAATCCTCAATAAAATAACGACCATCACAAAAAGGCATCTCCCACAACCGCTCTATCCTTTAAATTTTCTTGTTTGACTTCTGAGCAAGTTAACTCTGCCTTATACGTTTTGTCTAACCCTAATGTTCTTCCGATTAATTTCCGTCTACCCTTGGAAGTAATGATCTTTTTAGTGAATTTTGGAACCTACAAATTGTATTAAGAATTGTGTTTGGCACTGTGTGTAACTTTCGCTTATACATATCTATATATTTCTAGGTTGTGCCCACCTTTTTCAAAAATAAATAAATAACCACGACTATTGCAATAAATTTATATAATCGATTCCTTTTATACCCGGTCAAGCAGAGACATACGAGTTAAATTCCGATAAAGAAAATGTATTATACTTAAGTGTTTGATCGACAATTAGATTTTGATAAATAAAAAAATGTATATACACATATACATTTAAAGTAAAACAAAATTCTATCTAATTAGAGTCCTAATCATTGTGAATTTGTGATAGCTGGTTTGATTTTACTTAAGTGTTTGATTAGACAATTATAGGGCGTATATATGAAGGCCCAAAAAAATTTGAAAGTATTTCAACCTAATCAGTCAAATGTTAATCAAACTTCAAATCAGTCAAATACATTTATACATAATGGGGTGTAAATAAGACACCCCTTTGAAAATTGTAAGTAGGTAGTTTGTTAGCGAGATAAACTCAATGACCTCTCTATATTAACTTAAGCTCTCGGCTCACCTCTTTCAAACACAAAAATGTATACCCTATCATCATCCATGAGTTCGACAACCTCGTTTTTCTTTGCATACTCATGGTTTGCGACTGCTGCAACTCTAATACCCTCAATACTCACTACAATCCAGTCCACAACTCGACAACTCTTACCTTACATACCCCAAAGCCTCCGAGATTACATAATCTCCAAGTTCCGTTTCCTCTACGAAAAGCCTTCGCCTTCAGAGATGACCCTCATCATCGACGAACACTTCAATGGCTTACCGGTAAACGAGGTTTACGAGGCCTCCTGTCTCTACTTACAAGATAAAATCTGTCCCTCTAACTACAGAACGATTCGGGTCGCCAAAGCTCGAAACCAGAAGGATCTCTCCATCACTGTCAACAATGGAGAAATGTTGTATTGTCTACTAGGCAACCTCGAATCACAAGCTTTGTGAGACCGGACTTTGATAACGGTTCACGGTTTTAACTTCTAATTAATGAACCGGATTCTAGTATAGAGGTTGCACCGACACCTTCCATCGTGCAGCATGCAGCCTCTTCGAGTGAAGTGTCTGTTACGCTAAGATCGTGTGATGTGTGTACGCAATAAGCTTTAAATTTATATTCTCGTTATATTTATCCTAACTCCTAGCGAACCCGCAGTGTACGGGACGTTTGTAGTAGGGATAGTATTCCGAGGTCGAACACAAAGACTGAGGTGAGATTGATTCGAGTTATGATTGAGTTTAGTGAAGATCTAAGTTAAGAAAAGAAAAAGGAATAAAGAAATAAAAATCTCAATGTTTTTGGTTGGTTTTTAGGTGATAAATCAAAGATCACTAATCATGTAAAATGAACAATCAACTAAGCTACGAATCAACACAAACAACAAGCTAAATCGAGATATAGATCAAAGATAGAAAAGCGGATTCTAGGGGTTGAAAATTCCGGTTATGGCATAGGACTCAAGCTATCCAAACATTCCTTGGATTAACTATGATATGTTGGGAGTGAGTGTTTCTAGATTGGGATCAATCACCGGGTAGGTCTCATGATCCACTAGTCTATCCCTAAGATCTCATCACCGGGTAAGTCTCTAAGAACTTAAGGGACGGAATTCTACACAAACCGGATTGTCACCTAGAGATCTAACCTATCCTTACCGGGTAAGTCTCGGAAGGGTTAGTCCTAAGCAACTATCTAGCACACTTAGTCCAATGGCGGCTTATGAGGCTCACCACTACCTAGGGTTTGTTATCTTTGGAATCTAAGAGTAAGGATTACCGGGTAAGTCTCTCCTAACACTTAGTTGCTAACACTAGGTCACCCTAGGATAGATTTAACTCAACAAACACTTAGGATTTCAACATTCTAACAATCTAAGACTAGATTCATCGAACCAGGGAAGATCACGGGTTGTTCTACCAAGTCCACGGCCGTGGTTTGGCAAGAACAAACCGTGGATCCTAACAGAGGCTACGTTCAAGCACACAAGTCATCCAAGGGCTGATCTAAGTCCATCCTATCATAGTCCTAGCCATAACCATTCTTCCCTTACCCTAGAATCACATCTATTTAGCCTACAACATTCATCATAGCAATCGAAATCATTAAACATAAAATCATGGCTTTCATTTGCAAGATAATGAAGAGAAAGAGATGAACAAGTGAAGTAAACAAAACCAAGCTGAAAATGGAATTAGAATGACTCACAACCCTTCTTAAAGAAGGTTTAAATGGTTCATACAACTCTAGAAATCGATTCCGAAATTCTTCACTACAAGCTATCAAGTCTATCAATGGTGTGTTCTTCTTCTTCTCCAATGAAACTCTTCCCCAATGGTAGCTTCCTTCTACCTCCTTCTTCAAAGAATCTTCTTGTTGAGAGTGTATTTTGATTCCAAATTTGATTGGATGATAGGGGATGCCTTCTCTCAGTCAATGCAGGACCACTTTTATACTACAACTTTGCAAGAGCTGGCCAAGAGATCGTGGCACAGCTGTCACAACCACCTGGCAAGAACCACGGTTGGTTCCACGGCCGTGGACCTTCAGTGAACCGTGATTTGGTGCTTCAGCGTTGCTTTGGTTCGTTAAGCTATGATCTAGTGCATGGCTTGTGTTGGCAAGGTTCCATGAGTCCACCTTAGCCTCTAGCTTGTATCCTAATGAGTCCGAGGGTGTGTCATCTTGATGAACGATCCTCAAACGTATCGTTTTAGCTCCTAAATCTCCCAAAATACCTACAAAGCAATGCACAAGTCCGTGTAGACGTCTATCTCGGCAAAATACGTGAATTGAGTGCAAACGTCGTGAACTAGTGCTAAACCATGCATGAATGAGCGAGAAATCTATCTAAATGATTACCTAAACCTAAGTCATAAATCGTGTTATCAAAAATACCCCATACTTAAGGTTTGCTCGTCCCCGAGCAAATGCTCAACTATAGACTACAAGATAACATGGTTTATGTATGCAGAAAAATGGCAAAATCTTTTTGGGTTTGTGCTTCTACTATTGGATCACCTTCATAGTCATGTTTCATGGCAAAGGATAAGTAATCATGCATCAAACAAGTAAAGGCATGGAAAGACAATTGCACTTAACTCGAAAGTATGCATGAAATGTAAAGATGAAGAAGTCAAGAAGATCAAGAGCATATCCAATCTAAATCACTAAGTCTTACAAACATGCAAATAGGTCATAAGGTCTTGTGAAATAAAAGGGCCAAGAAACGTTGTGATTAGGTGGGGATTTTTTCTAGGCTATGTGATGCTAATCCGGGAATGGAACTAACTCCACAATCTTGTCCTCGATCAACTTCCCTCAAGTGTATATTTTTCTCTATCTTTTCTTTCTTTTCTTTTTCTCATTTTTGAGACAATGGCATTGGTGTACAAAAGCCGAAACCTTGGTGATTAGCCATCCTCGGGCTTTTTCTATTTTTCGAGGTGCATCCACACCGGGCACACATACCAAAGCTCGTTAGGACTATTGGTTTATTTGACTTTGGCAAGGCACCAACACCCGATTATGTGAAGTGTACCGAGTTACTTGTCATTTAAACCAACGTCCCCAAACCTATGTTTTTGTCTACACTTTCACAACAAATTCAGCATTTTATTCATGACATTCTTTCATCAACATCTTCACCCCACACTTGCTTTTCACACACATCAACATACTAACATGCTCCTATTCCCGGATGGGTCAAAAGAGGTCAATTTTATATCAATTGAGGTGCTCAAACAACATGATCAAGATGAGAATTAGAGAAAGATGAGTTGCCTCATTCATTCCTAGATGGTGTGCAAGAACTAGCATGTAATTTCGACTTTCAATACTCAATCCATTCTAGGCAAACATCATGATTACAAATCATTCATGGTTTCAAGAGAAGTAATTCAAGTCCACATATGCTATCATCAATTTAACACATAAGGCCATCCATAGCCAATCCACAAGACAAGATTCATCATTAGGGTCATATCCAAGCTTAGAAAGCACAAAATTTTTAAAATTTTTCTGATTTTTATGGGATTTTCAAAATGAATATGTACAATGCAAGACATGTGAAAATTTTAAAACTATCCTAGATGCTAATCATGCAAAAGATCATGCAAACCCCACCCCATACTTAGAAACACATTGTCCCCAATGTGTAAATAAAGTAAAGAAGAGTGAAAGAAGGTTCTCACAATGTAAAAATGGTTTGCTATGGTATTTGGGATTTCTCAAGTGAATTGATGGTGGATAATCCTATCAACAATGGTAGAGAGCTCTAAGTGTTCATCAAGGCGTCGGGACCCGCGCTAGGCACCGCTAGCCGTCCAAGTTCCGCGTCCGCTCCACCCATAATTGATGAGGGGTTCATCATCATCATTCACATGCCAAGCAAGGCTTCCAATGCTACTAAGGCTCAAGCACACACAAAGCACACAAAACACACACAAAAATAGAAAAATCAAAAACAAAAACAAAACAGAAAAGGGAAAACGTTACCAATGGGTTGCCTCCCACCAAGCGCTTCTTTAAAGTCATTAGCTTGACCAAACTCGGGGGCGTCTACTCAAGGTGAAGTGGGGCAATCATGTCCACCGGAGCTCCCGGGATATACTTCTTCAACCGGTGCCCATTCACCTTAATGTTTCCACAATGCTCCCCTCCTATCTCAATAGCTCCATGGGGAAAGATCTTCTTCACCACATATGGCCCGGTCCATCTTGATTTGAGCTTTCCGGGGAAGAGCCGCAGCCTTGAGTTGAAGAGAAGGACAAGGTCGCCTTCACTCAACTCCTTCGGGATGAGGCGCTTGTCATGCCATCGTTTAGTTCTCTCCTTGTAGATCCGGGCATTCTCATAAGCATCCAACCGGATCTCTTCAAGAGCGTTTATATCAAGCAACCTCTTCTCTCCCGCCTCCTTGAGGTCAAAATTTAGCCACTTAATGGCCCAATAAGCTTTATGCTCCATCTCTACCGGAAGGTGGCAAGACTTGCCATAGACCAACTTGTAAGGAGTGGTGCCAATTGGTGTCTTGAAAGCGGTCCTATATGCCCACAAGGCATCATCGAGCTTCATAGCCCAATCCTTTCTTGTCCTAGAGACCGTCTTCTCAAGAATTCCCTTTATCTCCCGGTTGGAGATCTCCACTTGGCTACTAGTTTGGGGATGGTAAGGTGTTGCCACCTTATGAGTCACCCCATACTTATCCAAAAGTGCCCCAAAGTTCCTATTGGTGAAGTGCTTCCCTCCATCACTTATGATCACCCTTGGTGTTCCAAACCTAGGGAAGATCACTCGGTTGAAGAACCGCACCACAACCTTGGCGTCATTTGTAGGAGAGGCGATTGCCTCCACCCATCTCGAAACGTAGTCAACCGCCAATAGGATGTAGAGGTTGCCACATCAAGAAGAGAATGGTCCCATGAAGTCTACACCCCACACATCAAATATTTCCACTTCTTGTATGTTGTTCAAAGGCATCTCATTCCTCCTTGAGATGTTGCCCGTCCTTTGGCAAGCATCACAAGCTACCACAAAGCTTTGCACATCCTTGAACAAACTTGGCCAAAAGAAGCCCGATTGCAACACTTTCGCACATGTCTTGTGTGAGCTAGCATGCCCTCCACATGGCAAGGAATGACAATGGCGGATCACACTCTCCACCTCATCCTCCGGTATGCATCTTCTAAACATTCCATCCGGCCCTCTCTTGAACAAAAGTGGTTCACTCCAATAGTAGTGCCTCACATCCTTGAAGAACTTCTTCCTTTGGGCATATGTAAATCCGGGAGGCACTTCCTCACAAACTAAGTAGTTCACAATGTCGGCAAACCATGGCTCACTTCCTCTAGATACTTGGAACAAGCCTTCTTCCACCATTTGCAATTGCTCATCCCGGAATGAGTCATCAATCGGGATGTCATCTCTTTCAAGCTCCAATGGTGGGAGTCTACTAAGGTGATCCGCCACGGAGTTTTCGGATCCCTTTTTGTCCCGGATTTCCAAATCAAACTCTTGAAGAAGGAGGATCCACCGAATCAACCTAGGCTTGGCGTCCTTCTTGGTAAGTAGATAACGGATTGCAGCATGATCCGTATACACTATGACCTTCGCTCCAACAAGATATGAGCGGAATTTCTCAAAAGTATACACCACCGCTAGCAACTCTTTCTCGGTGGTAGCATAATTGAGTTGGGCATCATCTAGCATCTTGCTAGCATAATAAATGGCATGAGTGCGCCCATCTTTCCTTTGCCCCAAAACAGCCCCAACAGCTACATCGCTTGCATCACACATAATCTCAAACGGTAAACTCCAATCCGGAGGTTGCATGATAGGCGCGGAGATCAAGGCGTTCTTCAACCTACAAAAAGCTTCAAGGCATTCTTTGGAGAAGACAAATTCAACATCCTTCATTAGTAGGTTAGTAAGAGGCTTAGAAATTTTAGAGAAGTCTTGAATAAACCTCCGGTAAAAACCGGCATGCCCTAAGAAACTCCTTACCCCCTTCACCGAGGTAGGTGGTGGCAACTTCTCTATCGTTTCAATTTTGGCCCTATCAACCTCAATGCCACGGTTAGACACCAAGTGTCCTAACACAATGCCTTCACTTACCATGAGGTGGCATTTTTTCCAATTTAAGACAAGATTTGTCTCCTCACATCTTTGCAATACTAATGATAAGTTAGCCAAGCAATTATCAAAGGAAGAACCATAAACAGAGAAATCATCCATAAATACTTCCATGATATTTTCAATGTATTCCGAAAAGATAGCCATCATACACCTTTGGAAGGTGGCGGGTGCATTACACAACCCAAATGGCATTCTCCTATATGCAAAAGTACCCCATGGACATGTAAATGTGGTTTTCTCTTGGTCATCGGGGTGGATAGGGATTTGGAAGAATCCACTATAGCCATCTAGGTAGCAAAAATGAGAATGTTGAGCTAACCTCTCTAGCATTTGGTCAATAAAAGGAAGAGGGAAGTGATCTTTCCTAGAGGCCATGTTAAGCTTCCTATAATCAATGCACATCCTCCATCCCGTAACCGTCCTAGTTGGGATTAGTTCATTGTTCTCATTGGTCACTACGGTCATCCCACCCTTCTTAGGAACTACATGGACGGGACTAACCCACTTACTATCCGAGATAGGGTAGATTATCCCCGCATCTAGCAACTTAATGATCTCCTTTTTGACTACCTCTTTCATTATAGGATTTAGTCTTCTTTGATGTTCAATAGAGGGTTTATGGTTATCTTCCATCAATATTTTATGCATGCACAAAGAAGGCTTAATGCCAACCAAATCATCAATAGTATAGCCAATGGCTTTCCTATGCAATCTTAGCTCATGCAACAACTTAGCAAGTTCATCATCACTCAAGCATGCATTCACAATCACCGGATATGTAGAATTATCACCAAGGAAAGCATACTTTAAATGAGAGGGGAGGGGTTTGAGTTCAAGTTTAGGAGGACCTTTATCAATTGGAGAAGATCCAAATAACGTTGGATGAGATGAATCCAAAGCAAATGAAGACCCTTCAAGGCTCCTTGAAGCTTGATCATCAATGAGGTCTGATTCTGGGGGAACCATGGTTGGAACCACAGTTGGCTCCACTTCCACGGCCGTGGACCTTGCCTGGCTCATTTGTTGAGGCTTTGTAGAGAGTTCTACGGCCGTGGAACCACTTCCACACCCGTGGAACTTGCAGCTGTTCAGCACCTCTTCGTGGCCTTCAACTTGAGCACTTGTCTCCTTTTCTAATGCTTCTAAGGCCTTGATCTCTTCATTGCAAGCCTCCTCAACACCTTCCTCCATCATACTTAGGATAAGAACCTTCTCCAAGGGATCCTTGATCAAGATCGAGCTCACAACTTCTGTAAAATCCTCTTGCTCGACTATGTTGCAGATATCCTCATCAAGGGTTGGCCCTTTCATCATTGTGGACAACTTGAACTTGATGTTCTCTTCTCCAATGTTGAAGGAGAGAGTCCCATTCTTGCAATCCACTAGGCATCTGGAAGTGGCTAGGAAGGGTCTTCCTAAGATGATGGGAACCGGATAGTCCGCCGGAATATCCAAGACAACAAAATCAATTGGCACATAGAATCCTCCTAGTTGGACCGGAATGTCTTCTAAGATCCCAACCGGGTGAGTGATAGATCGGTCCGCCATATAGAGGGTCATCTTGACCGGTTTTGGCTCTCCTAACCCAACCTTGTTGCAAAGTGCAAGCGGTATGATGCTTACACTTGCTCCAAGATCACAAAGGGCCTCATACTTCACATCTCCCACTCCAATTGGGACACAAAAGGAACCCGGATCTCTTAGCTTGGGAGGCATCTCCTCCTTCATCGTTTGGATCAACTCCGAGGATCTCTTGGTCATTCTTATCTCCCCATACTCTTCCAACTTCCTTTTGTTGGAGAGTATCTCTTTCAAGAACTTGCCATATGCCGGCATTCCTAAAATAGCATCCATGAACGGAATGTTAATATGCAATTTAGACATTAGTTCAAGGAACTTACCAAAGTGATTGTCCAAGCGAGCTCTTGCTCGTGATTGTGGGAACGATAGTGGTGGTTTGTATGGAGGCGGTGCCACATAGGTTGGCTCTACATCCTTGCTCTTGCCTCCATCTTCTTGCAAAGTCTCTTCCTCTATCACCACTAACTTCCCCTTAGCATTGTCTTTGGGTAAAGGCTCCTTCATACTCAACCCACTCCTTGTAGTGATAGCCAACACTTGGCCTCTTGGGTTGTCTTCGGTCCATCCGGAAAGCTTTCCCGGATCTCTATGGGCTTCACCCGCCTTTTGGAACACTTGTGCTTCCAATACCTTTTGAGCTTTAGAAATTGAAGTCACGGTGCTCTCAAGACCACTCAACCTTCCAAGCAATTGCTCAAACATCATTTCGGTTCTATCCTTTGGAGGTTGAGTAAATCCGGGTGGAGGTTCTTGTGAAGCTTTTGGTGGTGGAGTTGTGCTTGTTGAAGCGGGAGGGTTCAAGGCTCCATCCGGGTTAGAATAAGAGAACCCGGGATGGTTGTGGTTGGGCCGGTAATTGTTGAATTTCCGGTTGTTGTTGAAGTTCCTTGGGCCTTGATAGTTGTTGTAGTTGCCCCTTCCCATATAGTTCACATTCTCCTCCTTGGAAGATAAGTTAGCTTGTGAAAGCACTAGAGGAGTTGCTTGGTTCTTCAAAGTTGTAGCACACAACTCCCTCAAGGACTTCAATTCATTGTTGATGGCGTCAAGCTTGAAATTTCTCATGGTGACTTCACTCACCTCATATGCTCCCGCCTTTCTCCCTTCACTCTTCCTATGGGAGTATTTCTCAATTACTAGAGCTTGCTTCTCCACAAACTCTCAAGCATCATCCACATGCTTCTCCATGAAAGTCCCACCGGAAAGAGATTGAAGCTTGAATTGACTATCTTCATCAAGTCCTTTGAAGTAGATCTCCAATAGCTCAATTTTCGGTATGCCATGGTGTGGACAATCTAGGAGAAGATCTTTGAATCTTTCCCAAGACTTGAACAAACTCTCTCTATCCTTCATCACGAAGGCATTGATCTTCCCTCTTAACTCGGTAGTCTTGGAAGGTGGGAAGAACTTAGTCAAAAACTTGGTTGTCATCTCCTCCCAAGTACCAACTCGCCCTTGTGGAATAGATTGATACCAAGTCAAGGCTTTGTCCTTAAGAGAGAAGGAGAAAGCCCTAAGCTTATGGTTGTTGCTCTCCAATCTTGGCGGTCTAAGAGTCTCCATCAAGATCTCATAGTTCATCAAGTGTTGATGAGGAGACTCTCCTTCCATCCCTCCAAATTGATTATGCCGGATCATTTGTAGCACTTGAGGGCGGAGCTCGTAATCATGGGCTGCGGGATCTCCTAAGTTCACACCCGGACGGTGTGCTCTTTGTGCCGGATCCATACGTTGCCCCAACGTTTGTGGCTCTTCCATAGCAATGGGCACAACCCTTATATTTACCGCCGCCGGCTGCGGTTGTGGTGGAGGTGGAGGAGGTTGTTGACGGTTAAGCTCTCTTTGCACAAGAGCTTGCCTAATCTCCTCAATCTCCCTCCTAGTCGCCTCTTGCCTCTCATTGGCAAGTCTCCTTTCATTCTCCAAAGCTTCATCCCTTATCCTAATTTGCTCTAAAGCCTCATCCAACTCAGCTTGGAGATCTCTTTCGGCCATCTCTTTTCCCTTTTTAATGCTCTTGGATCTAGATCTAAGGGTTTTCTCCAGTTCGGGATCGAATGGAGCTAAATCCTTGCCACGAGATCTTCACATACACCTAAAGAGCGAGATGTCCTGAAAAGCAAAGACACAAACCAAAAAGAGATCAAAAGCAACAAGAAAGATCTACACTACAAACAATCACAAAATAGACTCAATCTAGACCTAGTCCCCGGCAACGGCGCCAAAAACTTGTTACGCTAAGATCGTGTGATGTGTGTACGCAATAAGCTTTAAATTTATATTCTCGTTATATTTATCCTAACTCCTAGCGAACCCGCAGTGTACGGGACGTTTGTAGTAGGGATAATATTCCGAGGTCGAACACAAAAACTGAGGTGAGATTGATTCGAGTTATGATTGAGTTTAGTGAAGATCTAAGTTAAGAAAAGAAAAAGGAATAAAGAAATAAAAATCTCAATGTTTTTGGTTGGTTTTTAGGTGATAAATCAAAGATCACTAATCATGCAAAATGAACAATCAACTAAGCTACGAATCAACACAAACAACAAGCTAAATCGAGATATAGATCAAAGATAGAAAAGCGGATTCTAGGGGTTGGAAATTCCGGTTATGTCATAGGACTCAAGCTATCCAAACATTCCTTGGATTAACTATGATATGTTGGGAGTGAGTATTTCTAGATTGAGATCAATCACCGGGTAGGTCTCATGATCCACTAGTCCATCCCTAAGATCTCATCACCGGGTAAGTCTCTAAGAACTTAAGGGACGGAATTCTACACAAACCGGATTGTCACCTAGAGATCTAACCTATCCTTACCGGGTAAGTCTCGGAAGGGTTAGTCCTAAGCAACTATCTAGCACACTTAGTCCAATGGCGGCTTATGAGGCTCACCACTACCTAGGGTTTGTTATCTTTGGAATCTAAGAGTAAGGATTACCCGGTAATTCTCTCCTAACACTTAGTTGCTAACACTAGGTCATCCTAGGATAGATTTAACTCAACAAACACTTAGGATTTCAACATTCTAACAATCTAAGACTAGATCCATCGAACCAGGGAAGATCACGGGTTGTTCTACCAAGTCCACGGCCGTGGTTTGGCAAGAACAAACCGTGGATCCTAACAGAGGCTACGTTCAAGCACACAAGTCATCCAAGGGCTGATCTAAGTCCATCCTATCATAGTCCTAGCCATAACCATTCTTCCCTTACCCTAGAATCACATCTATTTAGCCTACAACATTCATCATAGCAATCGAAATCATTAAACATAAAATCATGGCTTCCATTTGCAAGATAATGAAGAGAAAGAGATGAACAAGTGAAGTAAACAAAACCAAGCTGAAAATGGAATTAGAATGACTCACAACCCTTCTTAAAGAAGGTTTAAATGGTTCATACAACTCTAGAAATCGATTCCGAAATTCTTCACTACAAGCTATCAAGTCTATCAATGGTGTGTTCTTCTTCTTCTCCAATGAAACTCTTCCCCAATGGTAGCTTCCTTCTACCTCCTTCTTCAAAGAATCTTCTTGTTGAGAGTGTATTTTGATTCCAAATTTGATTGGATGATAGGGGATGCCTTCTCTCAGCCAATGCAGGACCACTTTTATACTACAACTTTGCAAGAGCTGGCCAAGAGATCGTGGCACAGCTATCACAACCACCTGGCAAGAACCACGGTTGGTTCCACGGCCGTGGACCTTCAGTGAACCGTGATTTGGTGCTTCAGCATTGCTTTGGTTCGTTAAGCTATGATCTAGTGCATGGCTTGTGTTGGCAAGGTTCCATGAGTCCTCCTTAGCCTCTAGCTTGTATCCTAATGAGTCCGAGGGGGTGTCATCTTGATGAACGATCCTCAAACGTATCGTTTTAGCTCATAAATCTCCCAAAATACCTACAAAGCAATGCACAAGTCCGTGTAGACGTCTATCTCGGCAAAATACGTGAATTGAGTGCAAACGTCGTGAACTAGTGCTAAACCATGCATGAATGAGCGAGAAATCTATCTAAATGATTACCTAAACCTAAGTCATAAATCGTGTTATCAGTGTCTATCAACCCACGTCAATCAACCATTGCGAGACTAGAACCAAGCTATCATCGAACAACCCGGTTGGAACTCCATCCACCGGGTAACCCCTGATTGTAGTGTCTACGTTACAACCTAGTCTCGTCCATCAAGGTACACCTAGCCATATTGTGATTCAATCCCTAACGGACCAAACCCCGACTAAGGAGCCAATGTCGTCTCAGCCTCGGAATCAAGTTCGGAACAAGCCTACATAGGCTACATGTGGGCCGGGCCACAAAAGCCTAATCCTCAATAAAATAACGACCATCCCAAAAAGGCATCTCCCACAACCGCTCTATCCTTTAAATTTTCTTGTTTGACTTCTGAGCAAGTTAACTATGCTTTATACGTTTTGTCTAACCCTAATGTTCTTCCGATTAATTTCCGACTACCCTTGGAAGTAATGATCTTTTTAGTGAATTTTGGAACCTACAAATTGTATTAAGAATTGTGTTTGGCACTGTGTGTAATTTTCGCTTATACATATCTATATATTTCTAGGCTGTGCCCACCTTTTTCAAAAAAAAATAAATAACCACGACTATTGCAATAAATTTATATAATCGATTCCTTTTATACCCGGTCAAGCAGAGACATACGAGTTAAATTCCGATAAAGAAAATGTATTATACTTAAGTGTTTGATCGACAATTAGATTTTGATAAATAAAAAAATGTATATACACATATACATTTAAAGTAAAACAAAATTCTATCTAATTAGAGTCCTAATCATAGTGAATTTGTGATAGCTGGTTTGATTTTACTTAAGTGTTTGATTAGACAATTATAGGGCGTATATATGAAGGCCCAAAAAAATTTGAAAGTATTTCAACCTAATCAGTCAAATGTTAATCAAACTTCAAATCAGTCAAATACATTTATACATAATGGGGTGTAAATAAGACACCCCTTTGAAAATTGTAAGTAGGTAGTTTGTTAGCGAGATAAACTCAATGACCTCTCTATATTAACTTAAGCTCTCGGCTCACCTCTTTCAAACACAAAAATGTATACCCTATCATCATCCATGGGTTCGACAACCTCGTTTTTCTTTGCATACTCATGGTTTGCGACTGCTGCAACTCTAATACCCTCAATACTCACTACAATCCAGTCCACAACTCAACAACTCTTACCTTACATACCCCAAAGCCTCCGAGATTACATAATCTCCAAGTTCCGTTTCCTCTACGAAAAGCCTTCGCCTTCAGAGATGACCCTCATCATCGACGAACACTTCAATGGCTTATCGGTAAACGAGGTTTACGAGGCCTCCTGTCTCTACTTACAAGATAAAATATGTCCCTCTAACTACAGAACGATTCGGGTCGCCAAAGCTCGAAACCAGAAGGATCTCTCCATCACTGTCAACAATGGAGAAATGTTGTATTGTCTACTAGGCAACCTCGAATCACAAGCTTTGTGAGACCGGACTTTGATAACGGTTCACGGTTCTAACTTCTAATTAATGAACCGGATTCTAGTATAGAGGTTGCACCGACACCTTCCATCGTGCAGCGTGCAGCCTCTTCGAGTGAAGTGTCTATCAACCCACGTCAATCAACCATTGCGAGACTAGAACCAAGCTATCATCGAACAACCCGGTTGGAACTCCATCCACCGGGTAACCCCTGATTGTAGTGTCTACGTTACAACCTAGTCTCGTCCATCAAGGTACACCTAGCCATATTGTGATTCAATCCCTAACGGACCAAACCCCGACTAAGGAGTCAATGTCGTCTCAGCCTCGGAATCAAGTTCGGAACAAGCCTACATAGGCTACATGTGGGCCGGGCCACAAAAGCCTAATCCTCAATAAAATAACGACCATCCCAAAAAGGCATCTCCCACAACCGCTCTATCCTTTAAATTTTCTTGTTTGACTTCTGAGCAAGTTAACTCTGCCTTATACGTTTTGTCTAACCCTAATCTTCTTCCCATTAATTTCCGACTACCCTTGGAAGTAATGATCTTTTTAGTGAATTTTGGAACCTACAAATTGTATTAAGAATTGTGTTTGGCACTGTGTGTAACTCTCGCTTATACATATCTATATATTTCTAGGGTGTGCCCACCTTTTTCAAAAAAAAAATAAATAACCACGACTATTGCAATAAATTTATATAATCGATTCCTTTTATACCCGGTCAAGCAGAGACATACGAGTTAAATTCTGATAAAGAAAATGTATTATACTTAAGTGTTTAATCGACAATTAGATTTTGATAAATAAAAAAATGTATATACACATATACATTTAAAGTAAAACAAAATTCTATCTAATTAGAGTCCTAATCATTGTGAATTTGTGATAGCTGATTTGATTTTACTTAAGTGTTTGATTAGACAATTATAGGGCGTATATATGAAGGCCCAAAAAAATTTGAAAGTATTTCAACCTAATCAGTCAAATGTTAATCAAACTTCAAATCAGTCAAATACATTTATACATAATGGGGTGTAAATAAGACACCCCTTTGAAAATTGTAAGTAGGTAGTTTGTTAGCGAGATAAACTCAATGACCTCTCTATATTAACTTAAGCTCTCGGCTCACCTCTTTCAAACACAAAAATGTATACCCTATCATCATCCATGGGTTCGACAACCTCGTTTTTCTTTGCATACTCATGGTTTACGACGCTGCAACTCTAATACCCTCAATACTCACTACAATCCAGTCCACAACTCGACAACTCTTACCTTACATATCCCAAAGCCTCCGAGATTACATAATCTCCAAGTTCCGTTTCCTCTACGAAAAGCCTTCGCCTTCAGAGATGACCCTCATCATCGACGAACACTTCAATGGCTTATCGGTAAACGAGGTTTACGAGGCCTCCTGTCTCTACTTACAAGATAAAATCTGTCCCTCTAACTACATAACGATTCGGGTCGCCAAAGCTTGAAACCAGAAGGATCTCTCCATCACTGTCAACAATGGAGAAATGTTGTATTGTCTACTAGGCAACCTCGAATCACAAGCTTTGTGAGACTGGACTTTGATAACGGTTCACGGTTCTAACTTCTAATTAATGAACCGGATTCTAGTATAGAGGTTGCACCGACACCTTCCATCGTGCAGCGTGCAGCCTCTTCGAGTGAAGTGTCTATCAACCCACGTCAATCAACCATCGCGAGACTAGAACCAAGCTATCATCGAACAACCCGGTTGGAACTCCATTCACCGGGTAACCCCTGATTGTAGTGTCTACGTTACAACATAGTCTCGTCCATCAAGGTACACCTAGCCATATTGTGATTCAATCCCTAACGGACCAAACCCCGACTAAGGAGCCAATGTCGTCTCAGCCTCGGAATCAAGTTCGGAACAAGCCTACATAGGCTACATGTGGGCCGGGCCACAAAAGCCTAATCCTCAATAAAATAACGACCATCCCAAAAAGGCATCTCCCACAACCGCTCTATCCTTTAAATTTTCTTGTTTGACTTCTGAGCAAGTTAACTCTGCCTTATACGTTTTGTCTAACCCTAATCTTCTTCCCATTAATTTCCGACTACCCTTGGAAGTAATGATCTTTTTAGTGAATTTTGGAACCTACAAATTGTATTAAGAATTGTGTTTGGCACTGTGTGTAACTCTCGCTTATACATATCTATATATTTCTAGGGTGTGCCCACCTTTTTCAAAAAAAAAATAAATAACCACGACTATTGCAATAAATTTATATAATCGATTCCTTTTATACCCGGTCAAGCAGAGACATACGAGTTAAATTCTGATAAAGAAAATGTATTATACTTAAGTGTTTAATCGACAATTAGATTTTGATAAATAAAAAAATGTATATACACATATACATTTAAAGTAAAACAAAATTCTATCTAATTAGAGTCCTAATCATTGTGAATTTGTGATAGCTGATTTGATTTTACTTAAGTGTTTGATTAGACAATTATAGGGCGTATATATGAAGGCCCAAAAAAATTTGAAAGTATTTCAACCTAATCAGTCAAATGTTAATCAATCTTTAAATCAGTCAAATACATTTATACATAATGGGGTGTAAATAAGATACCCCTTTGAAAATTGTAAGTAGGTAGTTTGTTAGCGAGATAAACTCAATGACCTCTCTATATTAACTTAAGCTCTCGGCTCACCTCTTTCAAACACAAAAATGTATACCCTATCATCATCCATGGGTTCGACAACCTCGTTTTTCTTTGCATACTCATGGTTTGCGACTGCTGCAACTCTAATACCCTCAATACTCACTACAATCCAGTCCACAACTCAACAACTCTTACCTTACATACCCCAAAGCCTCCGAGATTACATAATCTCCAAGTTCCGTTTCCTCTACGAAAAGCCTTCGCCTTCAGAGATGACCCTCATCATCGACGAACACTTCAATGGCTTATCGGTAAACGAGGTTTACGAGGCCTCCTGTCTCTACTTACAAGATAAAATATGTCCCTCTAACTACAGAACGATTCGGGTCGCCAAAGCTCGAAACCAGAAGGATCTCTCCATCACTGTCAACAATGGAGAAATGTTGTATTGTCTACTAGGCAACCTCGAATCACAAGCTTTGTGAGACCGGACTTTGATAACGGTTCACGGTTCTAACTTCTAATTAATGAACCGGATTCTAGTATAGAGGTTGCACCGACACCTTCCATCGTGCAGCGTGCAGCCTCTTCGAGTGAAGTGTCTATCAACCCACGTCAATCAACCATTGCGAGACTAGAACCAAGCTATCATCGAACAACCCGGTTGGAACTCCATCCACCGGGTAAACCCTGATTGTAGTGTCTACGTTACAACCTAGTCTCGTCCATCAAGGTACACCTAGCCATATTGTGATTCAATCCCTAACGGACCAAACCCCGACTAAGGAGCCAATGTCGTCTCAGCCTCGGAATCAAGTTCGGAACAAGCCTACATAGGCTACATGTGGGCCGGGCCACAAAAGCCTAATCCTCAATAAAATAACGACCATCCCAAAAAGGCATCTCCCACAACCGCTCTATCCTTTAAATTTTCTTGTTTGACTTCTGAGCAAGTTAACTCTGCCTTATACGTTTTGTCTAACCCTAATCTTCTTCCCATTAATTTCCGACTACCCTTGGAAGTAATGATCTTTTTAGTGAATTTTGGAACCTACAAATTGTATTAAGAATTGTGTTTGGCACTGTGTGTAACTCTCGCTTATACATATCTATATATTTCTAGGGTGTGCCCACCTTTTTCAAAAAAAAAATAAATAACCACGACTATTGCAATAAATTTATATAATCGATTCCTTTTATACCCGGTCAAGCAGAGACATACGAGTTAAATTCTGATAAAGAAAATGTATTATACTTAAGTGTTTAATCGACAATTAGATTTTGATAAATAAAAAAATGTATATACACATATACATTTAAAGTAAAACAAAATTCTATCTAATTAGAGTCCTAATCATTGTGAATTTGTGATAGCTGATTTGATTTTACTTAAGTGTTTGATTAGACAATTATAGGGCGTATATATGAAGGCCCAAAAAAATTTGAAAGTATTTCAACCTAATCAGTCAAATGTTAATCAATCTTTAAATCAGTCAAATACATTTATACATAATGGGGTGTAAATAAGATACCCCTTTGAAAATTGTAAGTAGGTAGTTTGTTAGCGAGATAAACTCAATGACCTCTCTATATTAACTTAAGCTCTCGGCTCACCTCTTTCAAACACAAAAATGTATACCCTATCATCATCCATGGGTTCGACAACCTCGTTTTTCTTTGCATACTCATGGTTTACGACGCTGCAACTCTAATACCCTCAATACTCACTACAATCCAGTCCACAACTCGACAACTCTTACCTTACATATCCCAAAGCCTCCGAGATTACATAATCTCCAAGTTCCGTTTCCTCTACGAAAAGCCTTCGCCTTCAGAGATGACCCTCATCATCGACGAACACTTCAATGGCTTATCGGTAAACGAGGTTTACGAGGCCTCCTGTCTCTACTTACAAGATAAAATCTGTCCCTCTAACTACATAACGATTCGGGTCGCCAAAGCTTGAAACCAGAAGGATCTCTCCATCACTGTCAACAATGGAGAAATGTTGTATTGTCTACTAGGCAACCTCGAATCAAAAGCTTTATGAGACCGGACTTTGATAACGGTTCACGATTCTAACTTCTAATTAATGAACCGGATTCTAGTATAGAGGTTGCACCGACACCTTCCATCATGCAGCGTGCAGCCTCTTCGAGTGAAGTGTGTATCAACCCACGTCAATCAACCATTGCGAGACTAGAACCAAGCTATCATCGAACAACCCGGTTGGAACTCCATCCACCGGGTAACCCCTGATTGTAGTGTCTACGTTACAACCTAGTCTTGTCCATCAAGGTACACCTAGCCATATTGTGATTCAATCCCTAACGGACCAAACCCCGAATAAGGAGCCAATGTCGTCTCAGCCTCGGAATCAAGTTCGGAACAAGCCTACATAGGCTACATGTGGGTCGGGCCACAAAAGCCTAATCCTCAATAAAATAACGACCATCCCAAAAAGGCATATCCCTCAACCGCTCTATCCTTTAAATTTTCTTGTTTGACTTCTGAGCAAGTTAACTTTGCCTTATACGTTTTGTCTAACCCTAATGTTCTTCCGATTAATTTCCGACTACCCTTGGAAGTAATGATCTTTTTAGTGAATTTTGGAACCTACAAATTGTATTAAGAATTGTGTTTGGCACTGTGTGTAACTTTCGCTTATATATATCTATATATTTCTAGGCTGTGCCCACCTTTTTCAAAAAAAAATAAATAACCACGACTATTGCAATAAATTTATATAATCGATTCCTTTTATACCCGGTCAAGCAGAGACATACGAGTTAAATTCCGATAAAGAAAATGTATTATACTTAAGTGTTTGATCGACAATTAGATTTTGATAAATAAAAAAATGTATATACACATATACATTTAAAGTAAAACAAAATTCTATCTAATTAGAGTCCTAATCATTGTGAATTTGTGATAGCTGGTTTGATTTTACTTAAGTGTTTGATTAGACAATTATAGGGCGTATATATGAAGGCCCAAAAAAATTTGAAAGTATTTCAACCTAATCAGTCAAATGTTAATCAAACTTCAAATCAGTCAAATACATTTATACATAATGGGGTGTAAATAAGACACCCCTTTGAAAATTGTAAGTAGGTAGTTTGTTAGCGAGATAAACTCAATGACCTCTCTATATTAACTTAAGCTCTCGGCTCACCTCTTTCAAACACAAAAATGTATACCCTATCATCATCCATGGGTTCGACAACCTCGTTTTTCTTTGCATACTCATGGTTTGCGACTGCTGCAACTCTAATACCCTCAATACTCACTACAATCCAGTCCACAACTC
>BSUD01000008.1:111553549-111640666 GCA_033239045.1 Fagopyrum esculentum
TTTTTTTTTAAATATCTAGATTTATTTCTTAATTGCTGGATCTTTTTCTGATTATAATTTCTTAAACTATTTAATTTTTAGAATTTTATTTTACCTAAAGATATTTTTTATCTGTTTTTTTTCAGATTTGTTATTGTTATAAATTTTTTATAATTAGATTTATAATTATATTTTATAACTTTTTTTACATAAATAGGTTTTATAATTATTTATTTTTTCAAATTCGACTATTGTTACATTATTTTTACATAAATATATTTTAAATATATGTTAAAATGTGTTTGTATTAAATTAAGATTACTCATTCACATGACTCAGGTCATCTTACATAAAAGATTCAATCTATAAATATAGGTGCGGGCTAAATGACTCATGTCATCTTACATACAAGATTCAATCTATAAATATACCCGCACAAGGTGCGGGCTATACACTAGTTTACATATACATTACCGATTCGTACTACTAGCATGCCTCACACAATGGCACCACCACAATCTCTACCTCCAATTGCAGCAAACTCCGGCCACCTCCGATTACTGCTGTACTAAATGCATTAAACGGTTTATATTACACTAAGAGAACTGCTAAGCTAAATGCACAGTTTAGCTGCCCGTTAACTGTTTCGAAAGAGCCGGCCAATGCCTCCCGGACAGAAAAGGCGGGTATACAGCTTCCGTAAAAGTGTGTTGGGATTTCTTCTTTGTTGCCGTTGTCATTGTTGTTACATGGTTTCTACTATTCATAGCAGCTTGGTGTCTCATGATTTTCTCCATTGATCTCTCAAAGTAAGTTCTGGCAACATCTTCTAAAGGATTCTGCTCCAATACATTACCAGAACTTGCTGATCCAGACTTTGAAGGTTCTACTGATGTTTTAGCAGAAGAACAACTTGCTTCTTCACTTTCACCCACCTCTTCTTTCTCAGATGTGCCAATTGTTAGTCTTTTCAGGGATACTGCTGTATCAAACAAGCCAATACAATTACAACAATGTAGAAGCTCAGATTAAGCTATAAATCAAAATTAGTTCAATTGTATAGTTAATGTACCAGGATAGGGATCACAGTAAGCTGCAGCAGAAGAAGCCATATTGGAAATGTGCTGATCAGATATGTGTCTTCCATACAACATATGCACCACTTGGAACATGCTCGGCCTTTCTTCTAAACTCGGATGGGTGCACAATAACGCCACATTAATGAACCGCTCTACATCTTCCTTTGGGAAATTTGTCAACATTGGATCAACAATTTTCAATACGGTGTTGTTTTTCTTCATCGTCTTGACCCAACGCAAGATCCACCAGTCTTGTATTTCAATATCAATAGAATTTCTTCCAGTGATAATCTCAAGTACAGTCACTCCAAAACTATAGACATCCAATTTATCTGTTGATTGACCAGTGAAGACATTACGTGGAAACGGATGCGCGAATCCCTGTCTTGGCTTTGTACTGCCTTGTCCTTCACTAACATAGAGACAATCATCTACGAAATCAACTAGATCAAAATCAGCAATTTTAGGCACGAAATTAGCATCGAGAAGGATATTGGAAGGCTTGATACTCCGGTGAATGACTCGTGGATCGATCTCCTCGTGCAGATACATCAAACCTCGAGCGATTCCAATGCAAACAGCGGCTCTCCTTTCCCAATTGAATACGGACCTTTTCCTGCTCTGAAGGTGGTGCCAGACGCTTCCATTCTCTGGAAATTCAGAGACGAGAAGCTGTTCATTGTTCTCCACACAGCATCCAACAATTTGGAGTAGGTTTACGTGTCGGAGATGGGACATGAACTCGACCATCTCCAAGAATCCGTCGCGATAGGGTTTGTGGAGTCTCAGGATCGCGACTGCTCTTCGATCGGAAAGAATTCCCTTGAATAGATTTCCATAACCACCACGAGCGACGAGGGTGGAGAAGTTGTTGGTCGCGGTTCGCAGAGTAGCGAATCGGAAGAATCTTATGTTGAAATTCTTACAGTTGGTGTTGCGACCCCTGCGAGGGAACCATCCACGAACCATTTTTGAAGGTGAAGGAGATGAAATGTGATTACAGAGTAATAATTAAAGAGGAATTTTATTTTAATAAAAATAAGGTGGATGATGACAATTGACAAAGCACCAACTAGAATTAATCAACATAGGGAGTGATTAATGATTTGGGGAACGGCCATCTCAAGTCAATATCCACCACCGTTGACTCTACACGTAAGCCGGTGTTATTATCATCAATATTATATTATTATTTTATTCATTTTACAACGATAATTGCTAAACTTTAATGTATAGTTTTTATATTATTTTTTTTATTTTTTTGCATTATTAATTAAATATTGTGTAATATTTGATTATATTTTTATATCATATTTATAAGTTTTATTTTTGAACAATTTAATGGTAGTTATTTATTATATTATTTGTTAGTTCAGATTATTTATACTATTAGTATATATCGTAATAAAGTTTCACTATCAAAAAAGAGATGTCATTAAATTAAAGATTGAATTTCTATTAATTTAAAATTATATATTATTACTTAAATATTTTGTTTCATTGATGCAGATTTTTTTCACGTACTTTTCATTGTTTTTGAATTATTTTACTAGTAAATGTTTATTAAAGTTTTTTTCTTATTATTAACAATTCATGTTCTTCTATTGAATTACATTTTTTATATTACATGTGTATCCTATTTTTTGTACTAACATTCATATAGGGTGATATTACGTACACGGCGATGGAATTAACAAGCATACTGCGCATTCGAAACCCGCAACCGTTACGGGTTTTAAAACCGTGCAAAAAGGGTGAATTTTTACCCTGACATTTGACACGATTCCGTGATGCATTTACGGTTCATTTGTAAGGCTATCAATGGTTGGCAACATGGGAAATGAGCGAGTAAGACTTTCCTTGATAAGGCATTTAGTTATTGGTAAATATAATGATTTATTGAGAGATCTTGGCGGTGATAAATAGAAAGTATCAAAATCTCGTACCCACGTAAGTGTAAGAGTCGCAACAAAGCCAAGACATTGAGGAGTTCAATTTCTCGAGGAATGCATGAACATATTTGTAATTGACTCTTGTTGGACGGCTTTAGTAATAAAATGTGTTCGCACTGTATCATTTTCGGTTCTAGTGGAGGGAGTTCCGTGTATGGACTTTACCCTGTCCTGAGGCTTGCAACAAGGTGATCCGTTCTCGCCGTATTTGTTCTTGTTTTGTGCGGATGCCTTATCAGGTCTTAATCACCTTAGTGAGGAAACCGGAAAGTGGACATGAATCCGTATTGCACGTAGGGCCCCTATTGTGTCTCCTATTTTTTTGCGGATGATAGCATGTTGTATGCCAAGGCTTCTTGTATATGAAGACAATTATGAATATTCTTCGGGGTTACGAAGCAGCGTCCGCTCAACAAGTAAACTTTGACAAATCTGAGTTATCTTTTAGCAACAACTTGAGTGAGGCCTTGTGGGATGAGATACAAAGCATTCTAGAGGTAGTCGAGGTTGATAAGCATGAGCGTTATCTTGGACTCCCTTTCATGATAGGGAGATAAAAAAGACAATTTTCCCAAATGAAAGAACGAGTGTGGAACAAATTAAAAACTTGAAAGAGTCATCTTTTATCAAAGGCAAGAAAAGAGGTTACAACAAACATGTTCTAGAGGAAGACCCAGCGACCGCGCCTCGCCATGGCCGCAGTCGCGGCGAGGACGGCCCGCGGTCGCGGTATAATAGAAGAGGCGGACTGCTTTTAGCCGACTTCCTTTTTTGTTTATTCCCTCTTAAGTATACTTTTCCCCTTTTGTTCTAAGGGTTTTGTAAGCTCTCTCTCCTGATCTTTTACCTTCTCCTCTCTCTCGTTGTTCCCTTCTTTTCTCCTTGTCATTTTCTCCTTATCTTCTTCCTTGATTCTTCTTGAAGTTGAAGATGTTGATAATGGTGATTCATGTGATGCTTTGAGCAATAACAAAGTGTTGCAACTTTGGTTTCCTTCTACCTATCAGAGAAGAGTGGTATGGATGAAGGCAGGATTGCCTTTGAAGATTTTTGGAGTGGATAGAGTGGATCGAATGAAGGACTTGTCGAAAAGCATGAAAGATGTGCTCTGTGGGAAAACCGCACCCGCGTTAGACCCTTGCAGCCCCCACGTCTTCCACCTTATCACCGCCCTCGCGCCTACGTCGGCCGCAGTCGCGGGGTCTGAGGCTTGTCACCGCGTCCACGCTTCTCCTTTCCCACGCCCGCACTTCACCTCAAGGCATACCAAGTCCTTTGGTATGTCTTCCTTCCTCTTGTCCTTGTGGTTTTAGTTTAAGCATGTTAGGTTAGTTATAAGTTGAGGATGGTAGTATGTTGTAATGGAATGCTTTGAGAGGCTTTGAGGTTTTGATGTGAATGTTGAGGATATTGTTTATGGATGTATAGTTTATGATCTTGTGAAGATCTTTTGGGACTAGGAGTGAAACCTTCTAGTATGTTGGATAGTGATTGATATGTATTCCTTGATTTATCAGGTGTGGTGTATATTCCTATGGGAATTCGAGAGTTGTTGATAGCTAAGATTATCGTGTGACAAGTCCGTGGGACTTATTTAGCTACGTTCATATATTGGATGAGTACATGAGTGGTGGTTTCTATTTCCTTTATAGCATGTTAGGTTGATTATTACCGGCATATGATTTGTAAAAGCTAGGATTTTCGAATCATAAATAATCATGATTAAGGTGGCGGGTTAAACGTAATCATTGATAGTAATATTGAGTTAACTTGCAAACGGGGTTATATTGGCAAGCATGTATTCCACTGTTGAGTTTCTAGCCTGAGATTGACCTTGTGAGGGAAATTCTACTTTTTCATCTTGGAAATAATTTTTACTGTCCGCTGTCATTTGGAGCATTTGGGAGCTCCAATAAATGAAATTTGCAGTTGAAAGAAATGATCAAGACATTAGATATGTCCTAAATGTAAAATAAAATGAACACGCAAAACGGCCAAAAGAGTCTCTATTTTGTTTTTTAGAGGCTAAGAAAGACGGCTTAGGAATATGCATTTACAAGGAAATTGCGGAATAACTATCCACACAATATTCCGGATTTATTATTCCAATTTTGAGAAGTTTGGGGAAAGGGCTCAAACCGCCTTCGGATCCGTAAAAGGATAATTATCGACTTTGCTAAAGGATAATCATTGACTTTGTTAAAAGATAACTATCGACTTTGCTAAAGGATAATTACCGATTTTGCTAAAGGATAATTATCGACTTTTGTAAAGGATAATGCTAAAGGATAATTATCGATAATGCTAAAGGATAATTATCGATAATGCTAAAGGATAATTATCGACTTCTCTATAAATAGAGGAAATTCATTCATTTCCTTTCACATTTTCTCGTAAAATCTCTGATTTATCTCAACCTTCAAATTCAGATCTACTATTCGTTTGTAATCCGATTTCTAATCCGTTTTAGTTTTCGGATTCCTTTCTTCACTCTCTTCATGTTGGTACCGAATTTCCTCTTTTTCGATGAAGCGAAAACCCTCTCAAGCACATCCCTTACATGGCTGGTTTTGTCGCTTAGATTCCAGTAATTTGGTGGTGTCCGAGTGTAGCCTTTGTGGTTGTGATTCCGAATCTTCTTTCGGTTCGTCAATCGGGTTAGTAACGAATAAATTCATAATTTATTCGTTTTCCGTATTGCAATTTGGTCTAAATTGATCTTAAACTTGTCAAAATGGATAATTGGAAATTTCATTATGCTCACTATATTATTCTCGTGATGTTTGACTTTTTATTTGACGAGATTTGGTGATAAGTTGATTCGAAAATTGCCTACGGACAAAACGTTATTCTGGTGAAATTGAATTAATTAACTAAAGGTTAATTAATTATATTAGGATTCTAGGAAAACGTTATAGGTTATATAAATTCAAAGGAATGAATTTAATTGATATTTGAAGCAAGAGGTTTAATACGAGGATTATGATACTTCCTACAAGCGTTGTTGGAGACAATAGACTAACTATAACTTAGTTACTTGTGAGCGTATCCAGGTAAGTCTTCGGACTTACTTAGCTTCGATCTGTAGAAACTCGTGCCGGAGAAATTTATATCTTGATGTGTTGAATTGTGATTGATGTTATGCATTGTGATGTGTTATGTGTGAAGCATGCTATTGTTATTGTTGTGTTTTATGATGAACATGATGATGTGATGTGTAAAGCATGCTTATTGTTGTTATGTATATCAGGTCAGGGTTGTAACGCCCCAATTTTAGGCGCGTTTACGTTATTTATTTACCGACTTTTATCGATATATTATTAGCTTATATATTTTTTTATTAATTTTTTTTATATTTTATTTCAGTAAATTATTCTACGGAAAAGTTCGGAAAGTTTTCCGACCCGGAATCCCGTTCCGATTAGTTTCGATCGAGAATATTTTGTCTCTATTTTCTTTTTCTTTTCTTTCCCCCTCTCTCTCTCTCTTCCGGATGAAGAGCTGACTCTCTGCCCCTCTTCAACCTCACGCTGGCCATTGGCCTTCCCCGCCCAAGCTACTGCCTAGCCTGGACCCTCAGGCTTGAAGATGACCCCTCGATACCTCTCCTTCGATCTTGCCTTACTCCTCTCCTTGTACTCTCAGCTCCTCTCCCAGCAACCCTCTAACGCTGACCCTCACTTCTCTGTTTCTCCTCCTTCGCTCATTCCATCGCCGTCTCTCACGCTCTTCTACAACTGAAGAAACGTCTGCCGGCCTCACCCTCGCTGCCCACCGGAAATCGAAACCGCTGCTAGCCCGCCACCTATTGTCTCTTAGTTTCTGTCGCACCAGGACCCCCATCTGCAACTCTCCATAGGTTCGTCTTTTATCCTCTGTTGTGCCACCGGATTTCCACCTAGTTGTCACCACCGGAGCCACCTCTCGAGCACGTGTAACCATCCATCTATCTTTGTCTCTCGGACTCGAGCTTTGCCTCCCTCACCTCGTTCTACTTGATCTCCCCTACAAACCTTCTTCTGGAGCCTATGTCGAGCCACAGGAAGAACTGGAGAAGCCCAGTTTCGCATTACCGTATAGAACCCCCTTGCCCTCGTCGTGCCATGCCTGCACGAGCCATGCCGGAGCCGCCGATTGCCCTGTCACCCCTACCTTTGCCTCGCACCCGTCTGAATCCAGGAAGATGAGAAACCATCCCTTCCCCAGCCTTCTACTGCTTCTGCTGCAAGCTTGCAAACTGCCTGGAAGCCACCAGGGAGAGACACGCCGGGGGAAACGAGACCCCATTCGGCCGCCGGATCTTGCAGCCGCCGCCAACGCTCCTCACCGCCGCCTGGAGCCTTGCCGGATCCATGGCTGCCGCGCCGCCCCCTGTGCTTTTGCCTTCCGCTAACATTGAAAGGGTCAAGGTGTTAAAGAAACCCTTTTAAAGTTATTAAATCGGCCCCCCTCAATTTATGTATAATTACAAGTTATACCCCATATTCATATTTTACGTTTCTGGCCCCAGCTTTAATGTTTTAGCAATCATACCCCTGCAGAATAATTGTTGACTTTGGCCCATATTTATATTTTTAGAAAATGGCCCAAGTTTATTTTTAGAATTGTATAAATTGCCTTGAAAATGTTTTGACGGTTTTTAACCTTGGATTTCAATTATGAGGTTTATCCTATATTATATATATACCACATATATTCTTCCCTTGATGGATTAACTTCGGATTATGGTCCAATGATTTAATTCCGGTATAATGACCAAGTTTCTAGAATTTCATATCGTGCCCGGGTTGATTATTTACGAGATTTTACCGTGGATTTTGAAAAAGAGTTTTCTTTAGATTTATATTATATATTCCGTTCAAGTTTAGCTTATGAGCTAAACTTGCTTAGTTTTGGTATTAGGTTTGGAAGCGTCCCGATAAAGGCCTAACGAATCCAAGTCGACATCCGTTGAACGACTTCCGTCTTTTGACGTCGTGTGAGTATTCTTTCCCCTCGATCTAGTTATGTTAAGTTTTAGTATCGTGCTAGGAAGGATCTAGCATAACTTAGAGTTAATGCCAAGTAGTGGCTTTGAACCTTAGGTGAGTTTCGAGGATTTGATATTGTTTGATGGATTAATGTTGATTCTAAGCTCGAGGTGATATTGCGGTCTAGTGAGATTGTTATAAGGATCTAGTATATGGTTTGATCTTGTGAGTATTTGAGGCTTGAGGTTCTGGTTATATGGTTGTTGATATTATGAGCTAGGATATGCTTATCTTAGCATGGTGTTGTTACTGTTGAGTTTGTTGGACTAGACATGTTTATCCTAGTATGTGTTATGGGTTATGATCTTGCGAGATCATAGGGTCTAGAAGTCTAAGGACTTCTAGCTTGTGTTGAGTGTGATGTGAGCATGAGAGATTCTATGATGCGTCCTAGAATGTGAGTTAAATGATCTCGCGTAGATCACTTGTGTAGAAGTCTTAGACTTCTTGAGTTGAGCGAGTGGTTGATATAGTTATCTTCTTGTGAGCAGGTTATGGGCTTCCTCCCTAAGGAAGCAAGAGTGTTGTGAGTTTAATGTGGTGACGAGGTAAGTCTCCGGACTTACTTAGCTCGTATTCCTTGTATTAGCATTGATGTGTGTTTGGTGGTGTGTGTTTATTCTTTATTGTTTATAACAACTAAACCGGAAATAGGACCACCGACCTTTATACTATTTGGCCCAAGTGTATGATAACGGGCGGTGACATCACTGCCTAGCTCTTGCGTAGAGCTAGGAGGTTCTTGGCGACTAGCCCGTGTGGTTAGACGGTCGGAGACATCCACCGTTCCATGCGGTAAGTGGGGACCGAGGCGAGTTTCGGGAGATTCTCGTGTCACAAAAGAAGTTGAATTAGAACGGGATACGACTTAATAATAAAAAGATAATAAACCGGACTTGTGTGATTTGGTGTACATTGTGTGTTATGTTGATTTACTTGTGTTTGTGCCTTTCACCTTGATTCTAACGCTTCGAATATTAGCTAACGGTTTTATACCGATTGTTGTAGATTGCCTTGCAGGTTAGGATTGCGGCCGAGAGATCCGGAAGAGTGGGCAGCCGGGGTTCCGTACATTTTAGGAGTGGGTTTTGTTAGAGTCGAGTTGTATATTATTCATGTATATTGTATATCCCGTGGTGGCATTTGACCCTTGATGTTTCTTATCGGCTGAAGTCTTTTGTTGTTTCTTTCGGGTTTCCTTTCATTGCATTGCATAAAATTGTATTTCGGTTTTGCCTTTTATTTGTGCCTTGTTGCAAGATCCGGTGAAATTGTTGTCAAGCTAAGGGTCGGGACCCATTGTGAGGTCCCAACCCGTAGCATCCCGAGTCCCGCGGATTCGGGGTGTTACAAAAGTGGTATCAGAGCCCTAGGTTGACAACATTGACACTCGCAATCTTCTAAAGGCCAAATGAGAAATAAACAGAACCCACACGGGTTCTGACTTTTCGTTTTCAAAATCACATGCATGAGTCGGGGTAGAATGTACGGACCACCACTCCTTCCACGGATCTCGGCAGCTTAGTTTATTGGATTTTGATATGTATATATATTTATATATAGATATGGATATGAGGTTTGTAGTTATGCATGATGGACTTGTTATGTATAGTAGTGGCATGACCTTATATTGATATATGCTTATATATGTGTTATGATAGGATATTATTAGCTTTTGAACCTTGTATTGTTGTAATGTATTTTCTGGATTTGGCATATTGGTAGTGATATGGACATAGGACCTATATAGTCGTTTATGCGGATTCTTATTATATATAGTAGTAGATAGTATGAGACCTAATAGATAAGATGATAGTATGACATCATCACCTTTAAGACAACGTTGTTGACTCGGGATAGCGTTCATATATGGATGGGTACGCTCAACTTTCAAGTTGAGCATTTCGTGTTAACAAACACCGTGGCGTTCTCGGATTCCTTTTGAAGGATGTCGAAGAGGAGAATTAGAGATGACATAAACAAAGGACAAATGAGTAGAAAGAAGAACTCGAGACGACTTAAGAGAAATCAAGATGGAAGCAATACAAGAAACGGGAGCAACATTAAAGTGTAGAAGCGGTTCTAAAGAGGCCATGATCGAACGACGACGAGACCAAGGGGGAAAACAACCATAAGTTTTTCAAGAAGACGCGTGGACAACTAAAGATGCGAATCGAGGATAAGAGGGATACATTCTAACAAGGTTAAATGTCACATTCTATTAAGATGTGAAGTTTTTTTTAGACGCTCCTAAGCATTTGAGTCAAGACGAGAAGGGTGATCGAACCATTTGCTAAAGATTTAAGATACCGTAAGTTAAGCTTACAACCAAAAAGTAAAGTTTCAACTTAACTAGAGTTATGAGAAAAAGGGCATGGTGGGATTCACGTGGATTTGACCGATTTCCATTATGATGATAAGACTAAGAAGCGCCGAGAAGGAGGAAGTGTGTATAAATGATGACCCCAAGAAGATGAAAGACGAAACGAAGAGCTTTGATCGAGAGACTTAAGATACCAACCAAGAGGAACACGGTTGGATGCTTGTTAGGGCTATAATATTTGGGAACGTGTTCTTGGAAGACATCAAGGAAGAATGGTTAAGTCTATGAAAGGGAGTTATATGAAACAACAAGACAAGGAAGATATAGTTACCTTATAAAGAAGAGGAAGCATGGAATGTAGAAAGAACTAACGGAGTTTAAGGTAAAGTACCCCAAGGAGGGTAGCCTTCATGAGTATGGTAGGATGGACGCATGGTAGGAGGGCAAGTCGTTGATCTTGGAGAGGGTCATCAATGAGTTAATCGGTAACCACCGAGAATGCGCAGGTGCGGATTGTATACTGGTGACTGTAGGTGGGGAGAGTAATCCAGGATGTGGGATCATGAAGAAGGTTAAACAAACTTGGAATATTCGTAGTGGTCGAATGTCAACAATAAAGAGGTATATTAAGGGAAGTGCAAGTATCTTAATCAAGTAACAAATTATCGATCCCAGCAAGTGTTAGTAACATATCGTGTGGGGAGGGATTGTAGCGATCTAGCATGACCTTCTTAGGTCATGGGGGTTGTCATATGGAGGAATAACACAGATCAAGGAAAAAGGGGACCGGAAGGACGAAGAGAATGGTGAGTCTTCTGTGGTTATTATGCGTAAAGGGTGAATATACAAGGGGAGGTATGATATGTTGTTCTAAGGAGATGGATGTTATATTTTCACGAGCCCAGCTAAGTCAAGGTTTTTGTGACTTGCATGGTGAAACCATGGTGGCTATGACGTGAAATAAGGAATCTGGGTTAGGGCAACACTGCAAGCTTAGAGTAATGATGTGAGTACTTGGTGGAGTCATGAGTGGATCTTCTAGAGTTGTGGTTGGGGAATTCTGCCTAAAGTCATATTGCCACAATTTTGAAGTTTGTTGTTGGATATAGGATGTATCTTGTATATGAAAGATTGAGGTCAGAGCCTCTACGGTCGGTTTGACGTTGCATAAAGAAATGTAGTATAAATATTTCTACACCTAGTTGAAGAAAGTATGTATACGGTGAAAGCTTATGTAGAAGACGAAGAGCTCCTTCCATATGTTAGGATGCCATGGAAAGCGAAGAAGATGAGGTCAAATGTTTTGAACCACGGTTGAGTCCTACTAATTGGACTCTTATGGTTGCATATAAGTGAGAAATCTTAGAAGATTTTTACAATCATGCCATTTAAGAGGAAAATAGGATTAAGTTAAAGGAATGCTTAAATAAGGCCCAAAGAGTCAAAAGACTCGAGCAAGTCTCTCGATTTCAAAAGATGAAGAATCTTTGAAAGAGAACGGTCAACATTGTAGCTACAGATGGAACAATATACGTGTTTAAAGGACGTCCCCTCAATAGATCGAGGTAGATCAATTGTGTCATGACCACTTGTGAAGTGATAAGACAAGATTGTGTCGGTTATTACGATATGTGACGGGAAGAGAAAATATGGAACCTGAGATACCACAGAGTCTTAGGGTGCGTTTGGTAGGAGATGGAGGTTAATTTGAAGATTAATCTAGATGGGATTTAAAAGGGGTTAAATTTTATATGAGATTTATTAGAGATTATTTGATATAAAATAATCTACATCAAGTTGTTTGGTTGAAGATTTTTTAATAGGTTTAATTGATATTGATTTACAAACTTACCCTTATTTTAACCTTAAATAGGGGACATGAGTGGATTCCTAATTAATGGTTGAAGATTAATCTCCTTTAACCTTGATAATATAAGGTTATTTTTTGGCCATTTTTAATCCCAATTAATCCCTTCTATAATTTTCCCCATAATCTTCATCTTCATCCAAACACTTGCACAAAATTAATCTCCTAAATTTAATCTAAATGAACCTCCTTTAATCTCCAACCAAACACACCCTTAATACATCAAAAAGTGGATTTTTCCATTAAGGCAAGCTCGACTCTATTCCGATATCTAAGACGCCGTATGGAATGACACTTGTGAAGAGACATGAGTTGTGGAAGCAAGTGAATGAGCAATGGCAAAAACTTATTAATAAGAGTTCATTAGAATTAGTGAAATGTTATGGAGAACTCCGAAAGTTATCTTAAACTCTGGATTTGAAGTTATTATATAGAACACCAGTTTGCAAGGAGAGAGACGATTTATCCCCGTTTGTGCATTGATTGCCATAAGTTGAACAAAATGACAATGAAGGACAAGTATCCCTTACAATGAATGCACGATCTACTCGATCAGTTGCAAGGGTCGGTAGTCTCTTCTAAGATTAAGTTAAGACTCGATTGTCACCAATCGAGAATTTGAGTATAGGATACTACAAATATAACGTTCCGAACAAACCATGGTCACTATGAGTTGTAGTGATTTCATATGGGCTTAATAATTCCCGGATAAGATATTTTGGTCTACTCTCGAAGAAGAGAGAAGTAGTATGACAAGTTGTCCCGGGATGACAACCCCCGAAGGTTGTGGAAGAAGTTACATGTTTTCTTGGATGTGTTGGTCATTATCGGTTTGTGGAGAGATTCTCCAAAGTAACACCATATACAACTAACCTACTATGGAGGACAAAAAGGTTTTGGGTGGGACCAAAAATTGGCAATAGAGTTGTTCAAAGTTAAGAGGAGATTTGATGGTGCAACTGTTGTAATTTACCTTGAGGTATGATGGGCTGAGGTGTGCAAGTGGTTCTCCAAGACAAAGTCTTGATCGAGTATTGAGGAACGATGTTAAAGTGATAGCATACATATCTCATTAGTAGAAGTGGTGTGAGGTAAAATACTTCCTTCATTATTGGGAACTTACTTCATAAGTTGAGGAAACATAACCTTAAAGTTGAATTGACAAGAAGTGAGGAAACGTAACATCAAAGTTTGGTTTGTCAAGAACCAAAGTCAACGGTGTAAATTGGAAGTTCGACCTTCTTGGGTGTTGCATTGAGAAAGACCCGAGAAGGAAGTTGAGTTCCGGTATATCGGTCTTTTTGAGATATTAGCACGAGTTGGAGAAGTGTCTTAAAAGTTGGCGTTGCCGCCAAGAGTAGAGAGTATTCACCCTGTGTTTCATGTGCATCAATCTAGAAAGTACAGGTATGACTCGAGAAGTTTTTGTTGGTCTTGATCAGTTAGTGGCGTCGTAGAACCAATGAGGCTAATTGGAAGTCGGAGGATAGTATCTTTAGTTGAGTTTTACGCTGAGCTAGTAGCGTTGATAAATCGAAGGGTTGGACCTTGTTCTTCCCTTAGTTGTGTATATGTGTGATGTTATATGTTGTTTGCGGCCTGTACCAGAATGTGCTATATGACTTGACAAATCTTGTGGTGGTAGTTTTAGCACTTTGTGTATATAGATTAGAAGGTTTCAGCCTTCTTAGTTGAGAGTTCATACCTCGGCCTTATGGACCGAGAAGTTCGGCGTATAGCAAGTTTCGGGACGAAACTTGTTTTTAGGGGATCTAATGTAACGCCCCAATTTTAGGCGCGTTTACGTTATTTATTTTACAGACTTTTATCGATATATTATTAGCTTATATATTTTTTTTTATTAATTTTTTTTATATTTTATTTCAGTAAATTATTCTACGGAAAAGTTCGGAAAGTTTTCCGACCCGGAATCCCGTTCCGATTAGTTTCGATCGAGAATATTTTGTCTCTATTTTCTTTTTCTTTTCTTTCCCCCTCTCTCTCTCTTCCGGATGAAGAGCTGACTCTCTGCCCCTCTTCAACCTCACGCTGGCCATTGGCCTTCCCCGCCCAAGCTACTGCCTAGCCTGGACCCTCAGGCTTGAAGATGACCCCTCGATACCTCTCCTTCGATCTTGCCTTACTCCTCCCCTTGTACTCTCAGCTCCTCTCCCAGCAACCCTCTCACGCTGACCCTCACTTCTCTGTTTCTCCTCCTTCGCTCATTCCATCGCCGTCTCTCATGCTCTTCTACAACTGAAGAAACGCCTGCCGGTCTCACCCTCGCTACCCACCGGGAATCGAAACCGCTGCTAGCCCGCCACCTATTGTCTCTTAGTTTCTGTCGCACCAGGACCCCCATTTGCAACTCTCCATAGGTTCGTCTTTTATCCTCTGTTGTGCCACCGGAGTTCCACCTAGTTGTCACCACCGGAGCCACCTCTCGAGCACGTGTAACCATCCATCTATCTTTGTCTCTCGGACTCGAGCTTTGCCTCCCTCACCTCGTTCTACTCGATCTCCCCTACAAACCTTCTTCTGGAGCCTATGTCGAGCCACAGGAAGAACTGGAGAAGCCCAGTTTCGCATTACCGTAGAGAACCCCCTTGCCCTCGTCGTGTCATGCCTGCACGAGCCATGCCGGAGCCGCCGATTGCCCTGTCACCCCTACCTTTGCCTCGCACCCGTCTGAATCCAGGAAGATGAGAAACCATCCCTTCCCCATCCTTCTACTGCTTTTGCTGCAAGCTTGCAAACTGCCTGGAAGCCACCAGGGAGAGACACGCCGGGGGAAACGAGACCCCATTCGGCCGCCGGATCTTGCAGCCGCCGCCAACGCTCCTCACCGCTGCCTGGAGCCTTGCCGGATCCATGGCTGCCGCGCCGCCCCCTGTGCTTTTGCCTTCCGCTAACATTGAAAGGGTCAAGGTGTTAAAGAAACCCTTTTAAAGTTATTAAATCGGCCCCCCTCAGTTTATGTATAATTACAAGTTATACCCCATATTCATATTTTACGTTTTTGGCCCCAGCTTTAATGTTTTAGCAATCATATCCCTGCAGAATAATTGTTGACTTTGGCCCATATTTATATTTTTAGAAAATGGCCCAAGTTTATTTTAGAATTGTATAAATTGCCTTGAAAATGTTTTGACGGTTTTTAACCTTGGATTTCAATTATGAGGTTTATCCTATATTATATATATACCACATATATTCTTCCCTTGATGGATTAACTTCGGATTATGGCCCAATGATTTAATTCCGGTATAATGACCAAGTTTCTAGAATTTCATATCGTGCCCGGGTTGATTATTTACGAGATTTTACCGTGGATTTTGAAAAAGAGTTTTCTTTAGATTTATATTATATATTCCGTTCAAGTTTAGCTTATGAGCTAAACTTGCTTAGTTTTGGTATTAGGTTTGGAAGCGTCCCGATAAAGGTCTAACGAATCCAAGTCGACATCCGTTGAACGACTTCCGTCTTTTGACGTCGTGTGAGTATTCTTTCCCCTCGATCTAGTTATGTTAAGTTTTAGTATCGTGCTAGGAAGGATCTAGCATAACTTAGAGTTAATGCCAAGTAGTGGCTTTGAACCTTAGGTGAGTTTCGAGGATTCGATATTGTTTGATGGATTAATGTTGATTCTAAGCTCGAGGTGATATTGCGGTCTAGTGAGATTGTTATAAGGATCTGAGTATATGGTTTGATCTTGTGAGTATTGGAGGCTTGAGGTTCTGGTTATATGGTTGTTGATATTATGAGCTAGGATATGCTTATCTTAGCATGGTGTTGTTACTGTTGAGTTTGTTGGACTAGACATGTTTATCCTAGTATGTGTTATGGGTTATGATCTTGCGAGATCATAGGGTCTAGAAGTCTAAGGACTTCTAGCTTGTGTTGAGTGTGATGTGAGCATGAGAGATTCTATGATGCGTCCTAGAATGTGAGTCAAATGATCTCGCGTAGATCACTTGTGTAGAAGTCTTAGACTTCTTGAGTTGAGCGAGTGGTTGATATAGTTATCTTCTTGTGAGCAGGTTATGGGCTTCCTCCCTAAGGAAGCAAGAATGTTGTGAGTTTAATGTGGTGACGAGGTAAGTCTCCGGACTTACTTAGCTCGTATTCCTTGTATTAGCATTGATGTGTGTTTGGTGGTGTGTGTTTATTCTTTATTGTTTATAACAACTAAACCGGAAATAGGACCACCGACCTTTATACTATTTGGCCCAAGTGTATGATAACGGGCAGTGACATCACTGCCTAGCTCTTGCGTAGAGCTAGGAGGTTCTTGGCGACTAGCCCGTGTGGTTAGACGGTCGGAGGCATCCACCGTTCCATGCGGTAAGTGGGGACCGAGGCGAGTTTCGGGAGATTCTCGTGTCACAAAAGAAGTTGAATTAGAACGGGATACGACTTAATAATAAAAAGATAATAAACCGGACTTGTGTGATTTGGTGTACATTGTGTGTTATGTTGATTTACTTGTGTTTGTGCCTTTCACCTTGATTCTAACGCTTCGAATATTAGCTAACGGTTTTATACCGATTGTTGTAGATTGCCTTGCAGGTTAGGATTGCGGCCGAGAGATCCGGAAGAGTGGGCAGCCGGGGTTCCGTACATTTTAGGAGTGGGTTTTGTTAGAGTCGAGTTGTATATTATTCATGTATATTGTATATCCCGTGGTGGCATTTGACCCTTGATGTTTCTTATCGGCTGAAGTCTTTTGTTGTTTCTTTCGGGTTTCCTTTCATTGCATTGCATAAAATTGTATTTCGGTTTTGCCTTTTATTTGTGCCTTGTTGCAAGATCCGGTGAAATTGTTGTCAAGCTAAGGGTCGGGACCCATTGTGAGGTCCCAACCCGTAGCATCCCGAGTCCCGCGGATTCGGGGTGTTACAAGGGTCAAGTGAAATGATTAAATTGATAAGTGTTAGCCTATTGAGGCGTGACATTATATGACATGATAAGCCTGCTGAGCTTGTTGAGGCGTGACATTATATTTTCAACCTTTTTAATTTGAAAAAATTAAATTAAAACCCGGTTCGATTAGGCGATCAATAATTATTATTTTCGGTCATAGTGCAATCGTTAAAAATAAAGTAGGATCGTGTAAGATTATTTAGACGAAGAACTAAAGAGATGCAATTGTTTAAGAGTATGAATATGAATATAAGTAAAATGAGTGTTTGGTAAAATGAATAGGATTGTTCCTACAAAAAAATGAATATGATTGTGGGTAAAATTACGAAAAATACGTGTTAATGTTTTTTTATAAATGACAAGAGATGAAAAAAAAGAGATTTTAATCTCAATAATCCTTATAATCCGTGTAATCAAAGTTTTTGAGGATTCCAAAATTTATATAATCTAATTCTCTTAATCTCCGTAATTTAACCCCTTTAATCTCTTTGATTTCCTTATCAAATGAGATTACGAGAATTATTTATCCTTTAACTTTCATAATCTTAATTCCCTTAATTTATGAGTTATTAAACGGAGCCCTAGTGATTGAGCATTTTTTTAAATAATGGAAAGCGGTTAGGCCGGACTATCTTCTAGAGGTAGTCCATCGTAAATCATCCTTTCGGATGAGAACGCAATGTTCAGTATCATCGGAAAAACTAATGTTGGGGGTCGAAGATAGGGTTCGAGCAATTGCTTCTTCTAATAAAAATTTAAAATAAAGATCTAATTATTACTCAAAATCAAGTCATATTTTTACGGACTTTTAAGAGTGTTACAATCAAACTAAATATTTATTATTATTGTGTAATAAACAATACCATTTTTTTCTTCATATCTATAAAAAAAAATAATACCAATGTTAAAAATATAAGGTTTTATATTTAATCAATTAATATTATTTCAAAAGTTAAAAATACCGGATAGTAAGATAAGATATGAAGTTATAAATATAAGACAATAAGATAAATATGAGGTGATATTTGATTAGTTTTATATGAGATAATTAATGTGTTAAAAATAAAAATAATTAATATAACAAAATAAAATTATTCAATGTTTAAAAGGTAAAAATTATTTATTTATTAAAAATTAAAATAGAAATTTTTAATATTAATTAATTAATTTTTTTTAAAAGTTGAAAATTTAGATTAGTAAAATAGTAAGATAATGTAAAAATATATACTCTTAATAAACCCAAAAGGCGCCTTCGGCCCTTCTCCTTTACCCGTCCGTGGTTCCTCACGCGGCGGCATCTCTGAGTCTGAGTTCTCTCTCAAACGAAGGCCTTCTCCTTCACCGCTGGATTTCGTGGAGCCTCCAGCCCTTCTCCTTCACCCGCTTAGCAACCTTAACTCTCCTCGGTGTCTCTCCTCAGCGTCGGCGTCTCTCCTCGGCGTCTCAGTATTTGATTCGGTAAGTGTTGGAATCTCATCTTCCCTTCTTTGTATTTTTCAGCAGCAAACCACCCATCCGGAACATTTTTGACAGATTGTGGAAATATTTTCAGCACCAAACCTATTCTGTAAAGTCTGCATTGTAGATTTGTAGGAACCCGGTCCTTACTGGATTGTAGATTTGTAGGAACCACGTGACCTCGTCTCAGTATCTGACTGTATAACTTTTGATTTTTGAACCATGTAATCAGATTGTCTTACTTTTGAACTGCAGATTGAATACAGATTTTTAGTAGGCAAAATTTCAGATTTTTTAGAGCAGATTGAATGTTTTTAGATAGGCAAAAATGCAGGTATTGAAGATAGTAAAAAAAAATCCAGTACCCAACAGGCAGCCCGGCCTAGCCCAGATCCGGCCTGGGCATCCGGATACCAAATTTAGAATAAGCCCGAAGCAGATAGTATCAACTAACCTCAGCACTTCCCTCCTTCTCTGTTATAGACTGTAGAGCGCTAGATTGTTTAATTGAGAGAATGTTAAATGAGAGAATGTTAATTATTAGTACGTGAGGATGATTGATTGTTTGATTGTAAAGCTTCTGGATTGATTGCTTAATAAGCATGGATAAAGGTAATTCCATGGAAGCAATAATTTTATTTACTGGTTTGTGCTCAAAGACGATATTCTAATAGATAAATAAGTATGTTCGGTACATGGGTTTCATTGTTCTTCTGCAAAGTAGATTAGTAGGATTGAGAACTTTGTTATAAATTGAATGGTAATTCAGAATACCTAAAACTGTAATTAGATCCAACAATTATTTTTTTCGTATATTTTTTTAAAAAAGTATGATGATTGTTGTTTGGAAGCTTTCGTATGGTGTTTTCCCAACTTTTATCTCAGTACATGTACGTGTTTGCAGTTGGAATTTGTGCTCTTGAAGAGATTAAAAATGTAGGTGATGTTGAATGTAGTGTCTGAAACTTGTGCGCTTGAAAATTGCCTGAAAACCTCCAAATTGTTGTTATTGCTTTGGAGTGTGGAGTTCATACTTCATACCTACATGATTCCCTGCGAACCCGAAGTCACTTGCGTCAAACTCTTCTTTTCTGTTCAATCTTCATATTCTTCCATGATTAGTAATCAATTGTTAATCTACTTATTTTTACTTTACAATGTCATTTGATCTTTTGTATGAACACATATCAACTATATTTTTAAATTGCTGAATTATATTTTTTATTCAAATTTTAATTATCGTATTCGTCACGTGTCCAAGTCCAATACTAAAAATTTGCTGTATCCACATGTCGTATCGTATCGAATACGGACACACGTGTCCGTATTGATAAGTTGAAAATCCATTGAAAAGACGATTGTTGAAGTCGATGACAAATCGTCTTTTCAACTTATCAACTACTATTCACGTGTCCAAGTCCAATACTTAAGATTTGCTGTTTTCTCATAGCATCCCATCTACCGTCTTTTCAATGGATTCTCTGTTATGGTTTCGAGAGACGATTGTTGAAGTCGATGACAAATCGCACGGCCAAAAGCTGGTGCCATGGCTAAGTTGGGATGAATGGGAACTCGTCAGAACATCCCTCTTTTCTAATTCGCCGGAATCTATTGCTTTTGCTCTTGATAGAGTAAGGAACCCTAACCTACCTCTCTTATCTCACTTTCTGCTGCTGCGATTCGGTCCTTTAGAACTAGAAAAACAAAACAAAACGCATACTTGTTCATTACACAAATTGTTCTTTGATGTTGTTGGAATAGATAGCTGCTTGGAGAAGCCGCGGATGTTTGCCGGTTACAGTTGAAGTTACGGCCTCGATAATCAAAATTCAGCAGAAAGACCCCGTTTTTAGGTACTGCTCTAGTATTTACTTTGTGTAAAGAAATTTATTAAGTTGGCAGTTTCCTTTTATCTCTGCCGTGCTGCAATTCTTGCTCCTTGAGTAATTACTGTCACCATTCTTTTTGAAGGGCGGGCTCGAGCAGTGATGCTTCGGACGATGAGGAAATACTTGCTATGCTTTATAGCATGGCAGTTATGAGGTACCTTTAAATCACCAGCTCTGGTATAAGTTAATAATGTTTTATATGATCATGAAACAAGCGTTTCCAATCATCTGTTTCCCGAGAAAAATTGAAAATTCGATAGACAGATTGAAACCTGCTGTTGATGTGCTGAATTCTGTTTCGTGTAATCAATTGTGTGAAAAAAGTTAAAATATATGGTCGGGAGTTGGGACTGCTGAGCTATGGTAAATGGAAGTAAACAATGTAGCTGTCATAGTTATAGATATCAACACACATTTACCCGTGCCTGAGTTTCCCAAACAGAAAACTCTGTTCATGTGAGTTTCCGAGTAACATAGCTGCTGAGATGAAGGGTATATAGGACTAAATTCTAAGTGGATTTAAAAGAATGAACTTTTGATTATGGGGTTGCCAATCTTTTTCAAGTTTGCTGTCAGCGCTGAACTTTTGTAATATATTTTATTGGGCTTTTCCATTCCGGACATATTAGTGCCAGGATTTTGTGGTCAGTTTCGGGCATATTTGCTGAAGTTTTGTGCATCCCAGAATGTGGATAATGGTTTTTGACTTGTTTGAATGAAGGCTGGTGAATGGACTTATAGAAAAGACACGGCGTAGGAGTGAAGTTTCAATTGCCGAGGCAGCAACAAAGATTGATATGCCGCGTATGCTGATTGATATCCGTCATGGTAAGGAACACCAGTCCTTCTCTTATTGGTTCGACAATTAGTTCTTGTCGCTCTCAACTAATCAATTAGTTGTTATAAAACAGCAACATAAGTAGAACTTTCTTTTTTTTTTTTTTTATCATTTTCATGCCTGGATTTCCCTTTAATTAGATATGTAGTGCATCATTATATACTTTGTTGGGCATAATTTGTTTAATTTATTTATTTGTCTCGGTTGACTATATGCATTCTGCAGAGGCTTCTCATCGTGAACTTCCTTCACTTCACCTGCTCCGTCAAGCCTCTACTGAGGTATGGTTCCTTTTTCATTTTACATGTTGTTCCAAAAATTTTCCATATTCAAATAGTTCAAAACTTCTCCCATGTTCTGCCAAACGCTAGAAAAGATGTATCAGTTTCCCTTTCCACTTTGGGAAATCCTGATCAAATAAAGCAGGGAGTGATAGTTGCACATTAAGTGTTTTTTCTTAGTTCCTTTGCAGCTTGTGGATATCTATTGTTGTTGTCTAACCTAGAGGTTTTGTCTCAGGCCCTTAATTGGTTGAAATCCTTCTATTGGGATTCTCAAAAGAAGGCCATTCCATTTCGAGGGGGTGAGAATAGCAGTGTCAGGGAGGAAATTAGCTCTAAACTGCACCAGCTGGTTCTTGATTTGAAGAAGAAGCAGAGCCTAAGACTGCATTCCTCTGATATCAAAGAAAAACGTAAGTAAAATCTCTTTTATCCTTTTCAAGGCTTGGAACATTTTAGCACAATGAACTTTATTATATTTTACGAAGTCATGATTATTTTGCCAGTTGTCTGTAAATTTTAGGATGTCTTTTCACCATTCTTTGTGAGTATTCCAATATCATTGGGACATATCTAGGCACTTTCTTTTCTTTCTTTTTTCTTGATGGATCACACCTTAATAGTCTGACCAATTTCCCACTTAACTTCCACAGTTGCACCCGCATATTCCATGGGATCATGCACTAATAAAAGCTTTTGGTTGTATTTGAACTTTGAAGTCATTGACCTGGTGGATTAGTCTAAATTGAATATGTTTCTATCATTTTGTTTGTTCTCGAAGACATCCATTTGCGATTGTTAATGTTCCATAATATTACCAGACTGGTTTCGTATTTGCAGCTGTATAGGCAACACTACGGTGATGTGATTTCTCAGTGATGGTCATTGTTTATTTAATCCATTTAGAAACTGTCAACCATTGTTGTGATACTAATGTATGTGATGTTAATAGGCTGCCTAAATAACTGTCCATAACTCATAAACGCTGTTTGTGTCTCTACATGTTTCATCATCATCTGATATAGGCGGCAAAAAGTTAAACCAGCTTTGTGGCCGGAATAAGTTATGCTCCAATTGTCTAGCAAAGTCCACCCTTCACAATTTATTCGTAAGTCCAAGGGCCTTTTTTTTTATATTCCTTATTGAGGTGATAATCAGGAAGCATTCAATTAATATATCTGTTTAGCCATGGCATCCGTCTCTCTGCTTTCTTATACAAATAAAGTGTAAAAATACTCCAGGACATAGGTGCAATAGTGAATTTAGTGCTGTGATTGCTGTTAGCTCAAAACTTAGCATAATTACTAATAGAATTTCCAAGCAAAGGAATATAGAAATATAGCACAAGAAGTCACGCTTTGCATTTTGTTATGACTTTTTGGATGATAAAATGTCACGTTGCTTCATACTGCATCAGTAAGGAGTGTTTATTTTGCTACATGCATCATTTCCTTTTCGTATATGGAGCACCTTTACTGAATGTGTTTGGGTTAAATTTTGCTCAATTTACAATGTTCAGGTTCTAGAAAGCAAGTCACCAGAACACTAAAAAGTCTTGTAAATTTGTATGCTTTCTTCTCTTCGGAGGTGACCTCTTTATTGTTGGAGTTTCTGTTGGGGGTACCAGAGCCGTTGAACATGGTGGAGTTTCCAGCTAAGTTTCAAGATGCCCTGAGCTTAGATGTTGCTCAGACTGCGTTTGACAAATGGAAGCCTGTGATAACTAAATTCTCGAAGAAAGAGCCAGAATTATTACTAAGCCTCCTTAATGCAGTGGTAGATATGATCGAGGGTCGACGAGCCATGAGAGATGATCTTGGTAATTTCATAGCCATTAGTTAATAATTTTTATTGTTTACTATTATAGTGACTGTTTTCCCATCATGCAAAAATTCTAGTAAAAATATGTTGATTTGTCAAGCCTACTTGTGCATGTGAATCATAGGCCAGAAGCACTTCAGCTTGTCTGTGTATGATGCTGAGACTTGCCAAATCGGACTCCTTTCTTCTTTATTTTCATGGTTGGTTGAAATTCTGAAAGCATTGAGGTCCCTTTATCCTGATGACAGTGAGAGCATCACTGATAAGAATGCTTCGGTACTTCCCAAATCAATCTTGTTGGAGCTCCTTCATAGATGTCTTCTCATCTCAGAGTCTGGAAACAATGCACTTTTTTCCTCAGCCTTGCTTCTTGCCGAACTTGTTGGCAACAGCCATTTGAATCACAAACCTAACAAGCTCTTGCTTCTGTGCTCACTGCCTTATTTGGATTTTTCCAAAGATAATGATAGCTCTGCTGTTGATCCCGAAAAACTAGTTTACCGAGAGAAAGATTTCCAGCAAGCATCTGAAAAGGTGGAATTGCTCAAGCGTAGGAGACTGAATTGTAGTTCTTCTCAAGCCACAAGTTCCAGTACGGGGAGCACGAGCAAGTGGACTGTTGTGGGATCATGGAAACCATGCCCGATAGGGATGTTGCCTCGTGCTTTAGGCACATCAGGCTGTCTGCCTGTTCTCGACTGCAAAAATGAACAAAAGGAAACTGTTGCTTCTATGTCCAGAAAGGAAGAAAAGGAAACTTTGAGTTCCATAGACAATGAGAGACTGATAGAAGTCTCGAATATGGGCAACAATGAGAACCAAGAAGCAGGAAACGGTAGTGGCAAGAGAAAAACCAGCTGTGAAGTTGATGAAGTGAGCAATCCTCTTCCTAAAAGGTTTCAGGGGGCTGCTGCTCATAATGATGACAAGAATGCTGCTAACGTCGATGACAATAAGGAGGATACCTGGATGGACTGGTCCGAAGGCCGACTCTGTTCATTAATGGAGTTTCCAAAAAGGTTGAAGAAGAGGAGCTAAAAAGGATTCATTAATGGGTTTAACCTTTTCTTCATACTTCATACATAATCTAGATTTTACCATGATTTATAGAGAAAACTCTTTGCTCTGATGATTCTGATTTGATTTTCATTTCTTTTTATGGATCAGCTGGGTATGTTTTAAAGTTATTTTTATATTTCAACATCTAATTTTATTATTTCATCAGAACACTTTTACCATGATCTTCCAATAGCTTAGAAGTACTATAGATTGATCAATCAACATTGTGTATGAACTCAAGGATCTGTCTGCAGCATTTTTCTTTACTTCTCAATCAAATAATTCCTCAAAAAAGTATAGGAATAAAAAACCCATTTGATCTATGCAAGTGATTTATGAACTCAAATTTTTCTTCACTCAAATTTTTATAAAAAGTATATGAATAAAAGACCCATTTGATCCAGGCAAGTGATTTATGATTTAGGGTTCGGTTAAATGCCTGAGCTTTTTTTATATATATTAAAAAGGCTTTTTGGATTTTTCTACCTGTCAAATTAATCATAAGTAGATTGCGTGTATTGGGTTTCTAGGGTTTCATGGATAATCATTCATTGTAATACTAAGTTGCAGATTTTGCAGCTCCCAGGTCTCTGCTATCTTTCAATCCGATCTTTGTTCGTCTCCTTTCCGCCATTCTTATCAGCTGTCTTCTCTCATATCTGAGCTGACGGTTGTGTTTGATTTGATGTGGTTCGTTTTTTGAAGACTAAGAACACCTAGTTGTCCAGATATCTGGGTGTTTCTTCACAGTCAACAATGTTATAACTGCTTAAAAACCTTCAATTCTGGAATTTCTGTCTAATGTAAGATTGTCTATCACATTGATTACGCATCATGAAAAGAAGTTTTTCAAAGGTTTATTATTTCTTTTACAAAACTTTCTTCATCTATGTTTCATTTTTAGTTACATGAGATTGTTTAGTAATTTGACCATTTATTTTCCTTTGAAAAAAGTATGTTTGTGTAGTATGTAAAGACAATTTCCAAGAGACCTTCTTTTACCCAATGGGTCATATTAATACTGAAGTCATAGATACTTGTAATATCTTTCAAATTGTTTCTCAAATTTGGGTTTCTGTTGAAGAATTCAGACCTTATTTTACTGTCTAATTTGAGCTACCTGTCCAACGTACTACTGTTTAATTTTCTTTATATTATTTTATTAACACCTTTTTCTATAATATCTTATTACTAGTAAATTTAGAAGGAAGTAGATTAGAAATATTGTTTTGGTTAAAGACTTGTATCTTGTACTAGTCTGCAGAAAAGAATGAAAACTATTGTTAATCTGCTAATCTAACACTAGTATAATAATACTAATTTCTGACCAGGGGAGAAAATATAATACTAGTGCCAAAAGAGTGTTGGTCAGCACAAAATTACAACAATATAGATATGATTGCATTTTAGCATCATGAGTCTGCAATATCCAGTGATGATACCAAACATTAGCAGCGAACTTTGTTTGATTAGCAAATTTGCTCTACTTCAGTTTTCCTTCTTTCTTCTGATCATACCTTATTTTCATGTTGAATCAGCTATAAGTTTCTTCTTGCATTTGAAAACATGTTTCAGCATAAGTTGTTTATATTGATGTTTCATTTGCTTATTTTTCTTTACAACTGATTCATTAGTGGCCTATCTGTACAGTAACTTTAATTATCTTTTAGACTCACCCGCTGCATCTTTTACTGCACAAATTGACATCTTTCATCTACTTATAAATTTTGGGCCAGATAAGATGACTTGATCGTAAGTTTTAGCTCAATCTTTGTAAGATGAAGCGTATAGAAAGTAAATGTTATAACCTAAGTGGACCTAGGATCAGGAATCTGCTTTCTTTGTTGGAACATCTATCTACATTGTAAGTTTTAGCTCAAGCTTTTAATTTTGACTGACTTTTCTTCTGATTCATGTCACTGTGCTCATATCACATGTTATTGATGAAGTTAGTTACGCTACTTTAACTACTTGAAGATATACAGAAAACAAGCACTAGGGCTGCTCATGTTTAGTAACTTTTTGTTCTCTTGGAAAAGGTGATGCATGTTTTAATGTCTAAAGGAAAGTATGCTGATGATACTAGTCATGTACAGAACTAGTGGTGAATTGAGTAATCCCATCCACGAGACCTCGGTGTTAGTTTGAATGTCGTGATTAATAATGCAATTATGTAGTAAAGGGGGCTTCAAAACTAAACTGAGTAGTATAAGTGTAAAAATGTAGTACATGTATAATATTTGTGAGCAGTGTTTGCTGAAGTGTACTATGGCCATAAAACATTTACTATGAAACTTCTATCATGCACCCAAACAAGCTCTGACGTATGAAGGAGAGTATACCAGTGAGCTCATTGCTCATATATACTAAATTCTTGTTTTGATCCAAGGCCCTATTCTTAGTTTAAAAAAGTGCGCCTCAGGCGCAAAAAGGCGCGAGGCGCGCTGAAGCGCAGACTGGTGCGCCCCCGGACACCTGGGCGCTGCTGCGAACGCGAGGCGCGCTGAGGCACGCTGAGGCGCGGCCTTCAGCGAGGCGCGAGGCGCTGCGCCTCCTGTAGGTGCAACGTGCAGCTTAATTTTTCAACTACTTGGGCTTTTTTTATTGTATTTGGGCCTGCTTTTTTAAACCTGGGCTGATCAATTTTAATTTTCTTACTCTCCAATACCCTATTCTAAATTTTTCACTCGGCTGCCACACAAAAAAAAAAGAAGCAGCCACGTAACCCTCGATATTTTTTTCCCCTTGGTTCCTTCTGCGGCCAACAGTCTCCAATACCCTATTCTTCTTCCCTAGCTTCTGCGGCCAGCTTCTTGCTTCTTCGGTTTTATCAGCAAGGCATCAACCATATCCGTCCGTCTTGCCTCTTCTTCTGCAGCAGCCGCCGCCAGCCAACACAACTCTCCTTCTTCTTCGGTTTTTTCCCTATTCTGTTTTGTATTCTGCAGCAGGCAGTAGCCAGCAAGTACCACCTTCTGGTTTGCCTTTCTACAGCTCCTATTCTTCTCTATGTTTAGTATATTTTAATTATTCTTATTTTTATTGTGTTTTTGGAGTATTTTGAACATATTCATACGCGAGGCGCGCGCATCGGGGTGAGGCGCGAGAAGCAAGGCTCCAGCGGCCTTTGCGCCTCGGTGCGCCTCGCGCCCTTTTAAACTAAGATTCCCCTGCAAAATGCAATTGTCTTTCAACTAGATTCATCAGAGGCATGTCATTCAAATATCTTACTGAAAGAACATATTCTTAATTCTTATCATCTCATCTCTGTACAGTGCAACAGTAATATGCCTTTTATTTGCTCTTTGACCAAGAGGCTCTTATTTGTATGTTCTTTATTTCAGTATATGCCAATAATAATAGCATTTTATGTATTTGTAATCCTGCATATTTATATTGTGAGCTGTTCAATGTGTTTATACTAGAAGACATTCTTGAATAATTTGTTTGAATGTTGAATGGTTTTTAGTTGGATTAAGTACATACTTGATGCTTGGATTGTTATTTGTTTGGTCATTCTTACTTTAAAGATTCCTCGTTCTCTTGGATGCTTGTGATCTGACATTTGCTATTTTGTTGCAGTTGTTGGCTAATGACTATATTTGAATTTTGCTTTGTTGTTTTGTATTTCTACTGTGTGTGTTTTTAATGTTCGCTCCGTTTCAGTCCAGGAAAGAAGTGAACCATTTTTATTCCTACTGGTCACTTTGTGTCGACAACTTGTCGCCTCCAATAACCACATGTGAGTAGATCTATTCTATCCAACGCTTTCTTCTTTCTTCCGAAATTTGTGACTTTTGTCTCATGATTCATCTTTCCAAAGGCCCCTCAAGACTCCATCGTGTGAGCGTTCAAATGGAAAAGGAAGAATTGGTGGGGAATTTCAGATGTAAAGATCTTATATGGCTTTTATCTCTACCAGAGTCCGATCTTGTAAGTAAATTGAATTCTTCCTTCTTCTTTTTTTCTCTTTCTTCCCCTTTTGAAGCTAGTAAATTGTGCCGTTTTTGTATTCATATTTGAATCTAGATTATTAGATGGTAATGGTGCACTGCTATTCAAACTTGTCTCTGTTACTGCAAGATCCAAGTTTCAATGCGTGATCACAGATAAACTTGTTTATTTAATTGTTCATGTTGGCTTTGTATAACCAAATGTTGTTTGATTAAGCTTTTGATGTTAGTGGCCTAGAACTCTTGAAATATCCAACAAGTGGATAAAATGAGTTGCAATAATATCTTTTTGCAGGAATTGCTAATAAGCTTACAGAGGATGGTTGTTCGACGTGCTGGAGTTGTTGGGCATGAGTCTTTTGCTAAGAAGTTCAATGTGAAAATGCTTCGAGCGCTAGGTATATTCCTCTCCGTATGTTGCCTGACTTTGTATCGCCTGCCCATATGAATATGCTATACAAAAATCCACTTCATATGTGCCTTAGCTGCATAAGCTACCTGACTTTGTATTCCCTAAACATATATTTGTATATAGCTGTGATGTTGTTTTCTAGTTCATTTTGTAACTTACATATGTTGCCAATTGCTTCAAGAGAATCTTTTCTTTTATGAGATTTATCATTCAAAAAGTCCCATCTGTTGAGTAAATAGTAATAATAGTGAATTAAAAAGAAATTTCAAGCGGTGGCACTCTAATTGGGATAGCCTCCTATGATGTAGTTATATATATCATTGAACAACTTAAGGCTTATTTAATAGCTGGTATATGTAAATTGTCTCTTTTTCTTAGTTTTTAAGAGATTTGATTTTTATATAATTTTTAAAATAATAGATTAAGTCAATATGCTATTTTGTAAACTTTACCTTAGATCTCAAAAGCGACAACTCAAAAATGATAACCAAAAAAATAATGTTTCAAAACTTCTGTTTTTAGTTTTGTATATAAACTGAAAATTGAAAGCTGAACCAAACAAAGCGCTTAATTTGCATAGGTTTTTTGTGCGATATAGCAAGGTTGTAATCTCTGCTATTGTTTTCAGGTTTCATTGTAATGCAGTGTGTCAAAAAACAATACAAGGGTATATTAAATGCTGGCTTGTCTGAGTTTGTGAGCTTACTTAATGCAAGTAATTTGTTGAATTGTAATCTCGAGAATGGTGTTAAATCTATCAACAATGGTGATTTAGAGATTGATATCCATATGCTGATGAACCAAAAAAAGCGAAAATTTCCAAGGTAAGTCCTCGTGTTTGAGTTAAGATTTACTGCCAGCACTTAACCACTTGGGTATATTTTCTAAAAGGACGCAGTTAAGTGTTTGATATCACTTATCTAGTTAACAAGAAGCTTTCCTCTGCAATTAGTTTTTTTTCAGTTGTGTAGTAGCTATACATTGCTTTAAGAGAAGCTGAGGAGATAACAAAATGTTTGATTTCACTTATCTAAAATTTTTTGTTCACTTAACTAAAAACTTCTTTTCATGGAGCAATAATGACATATGTGCCATAGAGTTGACCATGTTTAGATTGAGATAATACTTGCAAGAGCAAATTACACAAAACCACCCTTTATATTACTCATTTTTCACAAAACCACCCGTTATATCTCACTTTTCACAAAACCACCCATTATATATGTTTCATTTCAATTAACCACCCACTCCTCATTTTTATACTTAATTGATATCAAAAAAATAATAGTTTTAACTTTCTTTTCATAAAAGTAAACTTATGATAAATTAGTTAATCTAAAATATAAAACAATTATAATGATAACTTAATATATTTTAAAATGTATTTTAAGTATTAATGATGTGTGGTGGTTGATTGAAAGATAAACATATATAATGGGTGGTTTAATGAAAAGTAAAATATAAGGGGTGGTTTTGTGAAAACTAAGGTATATAAAGGGTGGTTTTGTGTAATTTACTCTACTTGCAGGGTAGGGTAAAAAGCAGAGTGGTTTAACTCCATAAATTTGCTGTTTCATATAGATTGTGAGTGGTGATATTGTCTCATTTTGAGAAATACTGTCGTTTGTGCCACTTGACTTCATTATGTTCCCAGCGCTTGTTAATTTGTTCTGAGACTGAGGTGACCAGAAATTCTAAACAGAAAGTTAAATTTATATTACTATGTGACTCTGCTTAATTATGCCTTTTTGATATCCATCTTCTGTGGTTGGCTTAATTCATTTCAATTGTTTGATTCACTTGAATTCATTATCCGTAGATCAAGTGAGCATTCCAGTTCGAAGAGACTGAAAAGTACAGTCAGTGAAATTCCTTAAAGGTCTCTTTTCCATTGTTTGTCCCTCCATACAAAGCCGTACGGTAGCTTGGGCTAGGCTTTGTTTGGATGTTGACCCCCTTTGTTTGATTGGCTAAATGGCTTCGAGCAGAAGGAGTAAGAAGATGCTCGTGGCTTGGAAACGCTGCATGCAAGCCGGAGCCTGAAGGAGGCCAGGAAATCAAAGAAATCCCGGCATGAGCTCACACGGCTCTCACACGATGTGTATGATGAACTTGATAGGCAGCTGTTTCTGTGGAATGAATGGACAACTTTCAATCTCCTTGGAGGATGTGAATCCGTATCTTGAGATATTCTCAATTCAAAAAATCCTAGGCAATATTTGTGCCTAGGATTTTGGGTTATTGATATTTTCTCTCTCGATATTTATCGGACCAGACCTGTGTGAGATGTATGGGGAGACAAATTGCGGGTTACTGATTTTTTGGATGCCATCAAGAAATAATGTATTATGCACAAATATAGATAGTAAACTGTACCTGTATTATATATACTATATTTTACAATAATATTAGTCTTATTAGATAACATATTTTTGAAGTCCTAATTGCTTTATAATTTACTATATCTATACCAAAATGTGCTTTAGGAGCTCACAGTCAGTGATGTGTATTTTAGAACATGATTGGATTGGGCCGGTTTTACAATCCGGTCTAAGGTTTTTGTTTTTGTCAATTTCGGTTTACGGTTTGGTCCCTATGACTGTAAAAAAACCGGTGGACTGCATCGGTTTAAGGTTTCAGTTCCTTATCTTGTGAATTAACACCTCTTGCAAGTGAAACTTGGTCCTGTAAGATCCAGTTTTTCACCTTCATCGCGTTCAGTTCCTTATCTTGTGAATTAACACCTCTTGCGAGTGAAACTCATCCCGTAAGATCCGGTTTTCACCTTCACTGCCCCGCGGTGAAGGGAGCCGCCCCTGCGGCTGACTACAGATCGCGCCGATATGATTTTCTTTCCCTTTTATCTCCTTCCATAGATAGAAGATCCGATCTTCTATCTTATGGGCCGATTTTTCTATCTTGTTCATAACCCTAGAACGTCCTTCTATCTTTCCACCCCTTTCCTATAAATTCCCTCTTTCTCTTCTTTTCACATTTCTTGCATACGTTTTTCTTCAATCCTGAGAGCTGCAGCCGTTTCCCTTTTCCCTTGCTGAACGTGTAAGTCTTCTTTTTTGAGTTCTTCATCACGTTCATGAGTTGCTGCATGTCTTTCCCTTCTGTTTCGGTTCATTCTTTCGTTCTTCCTTTTCTTCTTCCCAAATAATCAAGTTTGAAGCTTGATTCTTGTTGGCGTTCCCGTTGCTGATTCGTTATTGTTCTCAGGCTCCCTTGGTTGAGTCTTAAAGTGTTTGGTTCAAAGGAATCGAGCTTTGGATCCCTTGTTGTGAGTTTCTGTCAAGAGAAACCCCAACAGTCGCTTCTGTCAGTGCGCCACCCCGGGCCTCCTCCTTGCCGCCCCTGCGGTGTTGTCTGCCGCCCCTGTGGTGTTGTCTGCCGCCCCTGCGGTTTTCCCTCTGTTGCTCCCGTCTTTGGTAAGCTGCTTCCTTCCTTGCTTTCCTCATTCCTTCCCTTGGCCTATGATGTTGTTGTTGACCCTTGGTGATCTGTAAGACTAAGGTTGAGACCTTAGCTCGTGAATATCTCTTCGAGATCATCGAGACTAGAAGTTATAGACTTCTAGCAACCGTTTCGTTCCTGATTAGTTACGCCTTGTGTGAACAAACTTTCCTTGCTTCTTTCTTGAGAGAAGCTGAGTTTTTTGCGGACCCCTTGAGTTATCTTTGAGTGAGGTAAGTCCCTTGGACTTACTTACCTTCATTTCGTATGTTAGTTTGATTGTTTTTGCTTGTTGTGTTGTTGTTTATTGTCATAACGGATAACCGGACTAGGATTGACCTTTATGACTGTAATTGGCCACTTGTCTAGTGTTACAGGAGACTAGGAGGTGCTTTTGCAACCCAAGCCCGCAGACAACGGATAATACTGATCTATTCCTGTTGGTATACGAAAGCGGAGATAAGTTTTTGGAGATTCTCGAGTAACAAAAGAAGTTGAATTAGTAATGGATAACCTAATGAAAGATAATAATCGGTTGAGTGTGAGCATGCTATATGTTTATATTACCTTATGTGTTTGTGCCTTTATAATCTTTCTGATATCTAGAATGTTAGCTAACAGTTTATACCGATGTTGTAGATGTTCTGTAGGTTAGGGATGCTGCTGAGTGATCCGGACGGTGTGGTCAGCCGGGGTTCCCGTACATTATAGACGGGATCGGGTTTATATTTCTATTGATCTTCTTTCAGTTTGTTTTGAACTCGGCTACGAGTCTTTTACGCTTCCTTTATTTAAACATTTGGCTTTATTATAAGTTTTGGTTTTCATTTAATTGTGTCTTGTTGTAAGATCCGTTGTGTCGTTGCTACTTTGAGGATTGGGACCCATTGGGAGGTCCTAGCCCGTAACGCTTCGAGTTCCCAGAACTTGAGGTGTTACAATATGGTATCAGAGCTCTAGGTTTGCACAATGCCACTCGAAATCTTCTAAAGGTCGAATAGATAAATAAACAAAACCCGTAAGGGGTCTACGTTTTCAAAAAGGGGGTTTTGTTCTTAAACTTGTCGGTTTGGGATAGATGTACGGGCGACCACCACTACCTCCGCAGATCTCAATAGTGTAGTTTCTTTATATGTTGGTCTTTATGTGGTTTTCCTGGATTTCTGCTTTAGCTGTAGTGTGGCCTTATATATCTATATCCCTATCGCAAATGGCGCGTACTAGATCTACATCTGCTATGGGGCGAGGAAGGGTCGACCACCTCTTCCACCCGCCGTCCGTGGATGAGGACATGCAGGGAGACCTCTACTAGCTAGAGGTCGGGGCCAAGCCCTAGTTGTTGATCCACCTATCGCTGAGGCGTTCGTTGAAGAAGTTGCTGAGAGTGTTGCTTTTGAGGCTGGGAACGGGACCGCCGCTAGGTCCGGAGCACAGAGAGCACAATTGACGGAGTCCGGTTGAGTTTGCATAGGAGCTTCTGCATATCGCGACTATGTGCAGAGAGTCGAGGAGACTATCAGGACCAGAGGACTTGCACCAGCGCCGCCAATACCCGCGAGATCAACTGAGGTTTCGCACAGAGTTTCGCATGTTGTTGTTGCACCTGCTAGAGTTGTTGAGGCTGTTAGAGCACCGGATGAGGCGAGAGAGCCGAGGCCCGACTGTTGGTTAAAGGCTTTCAACCAGTTGAAGGTTCCTTCTTTCATGGGAAAGACTGGATTAGAGGTGGAGTTGTGGCTAGGACAAATAGATTCTGCTATGGAGACGATTAGTTTCCCTGAGAGACGTTGAGTCGACATAACACAAACGTTGCTGAAGGATCAGACTCATTCTTGGTGGAGGACCATGCGCAGTAAGGTCGCCAACTATGAGCAGATGAAGACGGTGATCAGGGATCGCTCTTGCCTTGCAGCTATGAGGAGAGATCGACTTCAAGATTTTCTCGAGGCTGGATTCGAGGATATCCCGATTGTTGAGATTGTCAGTAAGTTTCAGGAGGAGTTGTCTTTGCTGGGTCCTTTGCACCACCTGAAGATCAACATGTTTATCTTTTCTCTTGGAGGTTGAGAGAGTCTACCCGCTCGTATCTTGTTGGTATCCGTTGTAATTCATTGACGGACTATCAGTATAGAGGATCTGCTTACGAGAGAGACCGATTGGGTCAGAGGAGAGCTTCTCAGACAAGAGGTCTTGAGAAGAGGCAGAGGACTAGACTAGTCAGTACTGAAGCTGGAGCTGCTGGATTCGGGCATAGTCAGACGTTGGGTCGCTCTGGTTTCCACCAGACGATGTAGAGTTCCGAAAAAGGACAACAGTGTCATAATTGCAAAGGTGTTAGACATTTGAGAGCTGACTGTAAGAAGACTACAATGACTTTCTTTTCCTGTGGCAAACCAGGACAAAAAGCTGCGTTTTGCCATCAGGGCAAGGCGCTATAACATAGGGATCTTCACCTGCCAGTGTTGCAAGAGGTGGACAAAGACCTCAGTACCAACAGCAGCAACAACGAGCACATGGTTTTACCGCTCCTCAGAGTTCCGCTCCGAGACAAGGGAGAGGTAGAGGACGAGTTGGTGGTACGTCAGACACTAAAGATGCATCAACACGAGTTTATGAGCTAAGGAGTGAGCCGACAACGCCAGCGACCACAGGTACCATTCATGTCAATGGTTTTCCTATCATAGTTCTTTTCGATACCGGTGCTACGCATTCTTTTATATCTGGTGCATTTGTAGATAGATTGACCTTAGTTACCGTAGAAGGGAGACCCTTCTTTATAGAATTACCCGATGGGGGTAAGATTAGAGGTACACGAAAGGTTCGCGATTGCCCTATTAGATTGGGAGGTCGTGATTGGTCAGCTAACTTCTTTGTCATGTACTTAGTACATGAAGAAGTTATTCTTGGCATGGATTGGATGGATCGACATCAGGCAGTTCTGCACATTGGCAAGAGGACAGTGACGGTAACTACGGAGTCAGGCCATGTGGAGATTTTCCGAGGATAGGATCTCGGAAAGACCGGTACAATCATCAGTGCAATCCGAGCTGCGAGACTTATCGGTCAGGCTTGCGAGGTTTTCTGGTGCTATGCCATGAAGGATAGTACGAGTCCAACGTTGGAGAAGATTCCGGTAGCTCGCGAGTTTACCGACGTGTTTGGAGAGCCATCAGGTTTACCTTCACAGAAGACTATAGACTTTGACATTGATCTAGATCCCGGGAGGAGACCGATATCGAATGCTCCTTACCACATGGCGCCTATCGAGATGCTTGAGCTTAAGAAGCAGCTCGAGGAGCTAGGAGAGAAGGGCTTCATCCGCCCTAGTGTATCTCCTTGGGGCGCACCAATACTCTTTGTCAGAAAGAAAGACGGGTCGATGAGATTATGTATTGATTACTAAGAGCTTAACAAGGTGACAATCAAGAATAAGTACCCATTGCCCCGTATCGACGATCTTTTGGATCAGCTGCATGGAGCTTCAGTGTTTTCACGGATCGATCTGAGATCCGGATATCACCAACTGGGGGTGAGAGAGAGTAGGACATAGCCAAGACGGAATTTTAGACCAGATACGGCCACTACGAGTTTGTAGTGATGCCTTTTGGGCTCACGAATGCGCCCGCAATGTTCATGGAGTTGATGAACAACATCTTCATCGATTTCTTAGACCATTTTGTGGTGATCTTCATCGATGATATCTTGGTATACTCTCGTAGCAGAGAAGCGCATGCACGACACTTGAGAATCGTATTCCAAGTCCTGGAGGATAGAGAACTTTACGTCAAGCTCTCTAAGTGTGAGTTTTGGATGTCTGAGGTAGCATTCCTTGGTCACATCGTTTCAGCTGAAGGGATCAAGGTAGATCCGACGAAGATCGAGTCAGTAGCATCATGACCGCCTCCTAAGAACGTCAAGGAGGTACGCAACTTCTTAGGATTGGCGGGATACTACTGGCGTTTTGTGGAGGGCTTTTCAGTTATCGCCCGACCTCTCACTTCCTTGCTGAAGAAGACTACGTGATTAGTGTGGTCTGAGCCGTGTCTGCAAAGCTTTGAGGAGCTGAAGAAGAGGTTGACCTCTGCTTCTATCCTAGCTCAGCCAAAGGGCATCGAGGACTTTGTGGTTTTTAGCGACGCATCCAAGCTCAGCTTGGGGTGTGTTTTGATGTAGAGGGGTAAGGTGATTGCTTACGCATCGAGGCAATTGAAGACGTACGAAGAGAATTACCCTACCCTTGATCCTGAGTTGGTTGTTGTTGTTCACGCTTTGAAGATCTGGAGCCATTATTTGTACGGAGCTACGTGTCAGATATTTTCGGATCATAAAAGTCTGAAGTATTTTCACTAAGCGGGAGTTGAATAACCGTTAGAGGAGATGGTTGGAGTTGATCAATGATTTTGATCTTGAGATCTTATACCACCCGGGGAAGGCGAATGTGGTAGCTGATGCCCTTAGTAGGAAGACTCCCCGAGAGATGACGATCGCTCGCCTGACAGCTCAGCCTCAATTACAGCGAGGTTTGGCATGGCTAGAGATGGATATCCAATTTCCGGATTCCGACAACCATTTATCCACATTGGAGGTGTCACCTGATTTTTTGGTTGAAATCCGAGAGAAGCAGGAGAGTTGCCCAGCTTTGACACAGATTTGAGACCGGATGTCTCGAGGTGAGGCGCCACAGTTTGCAAGCGGTGCTGATGGAGTTTTGAGACGTCAAGAGCGCGTTTGTGTATCCTCAGATCGAGAGCTGAGACACGGATCCTACAGGAGGCTCACTCTACACCTTACTCAGTACATCCCGGTACGAGTAAGATGTATCAGGATATCAGACACTCTTTCTGGTGGGGAGGTCTGAAGCCAGATATGGCGAGATATGTAGCTCAATATGCGAGCTGTCAGCAGGTCAAGATCGAGCATCATCGACCAGGAGGAGAGCTACACCCACTTCCCGTCCCTTAGTGGAAGTGGGAGGACATCTCGATGGACTTTGTTACCGGTTTGAGACCGCACGTTTCATACCTATCAAGGAAACATGGCCGGTAAGTCGATTGGCAGAGGAGTTCACGAGGTAGATAGTGAGACTTCATGGAGTACCTAGGACTATAGTCTTTGACAGAGACGGACGGTTCACATCGAGGTTTTCTCTTCAGCACTCTTCTTTTATCACCGAGATCTTCTCTGATCTTCTCTTCAACAACCTCCTTTCCACAAATCTTCTCTCCTATAATATCGTATTTAATCTGCACAATTAACAAACAAAACCAAGACAAGTGCTAGAGATATAACCGATATTTGTTAGTAATAAAACTGTTTTTTTTTGTTTAAATCTGCCATCATTAAATCCCTCAGATCAAGGTGGAGTTATCAGGCTAAGTAAGTTTCAGTGTTGATTTGTAGTTAAAAGTAAAACTGGTCAGATTCTATGGTTTAAAATCTTTAGATCCCAGGAAGAATGAATCATTGGTGTGAGAGTGCTAAGAGAAGTGATCTGATGGGTCTTATGGTATTCATGGGAGCTTCCTTTACCACTGGCCACACATATAACTATTTTCTTTCCATAACTTCAGCAATCTTGTTAAAACAACCTAGAGGCAATCTTGTATTCAGCTTGGAAAAATAACTTATAGAACATTTGCTATCATATTGGATCTGACAATATGAAATTTACAAAATATGAGCATATTTGTCACATACATCCAGGACTTTGTAAGAAGGGACTAAGGAAGAAGCTTACTTGAAAGGCTTTATTATACCCATTTAATCTTGGTGGGTATGTATTTCAGTCTTGGAGGAGGTTACATGCACTTTTTTGCCTCACATTTACGGTATTTTAAAATAAAAAGATATCATTGTTAGGGACTCGTTGCACAAAAATATCTATTGTATAAATCGTTGTTACTTCCCTGACGAAGCTGTGGTTTTTGATCCTGGTTAATTATATATGGCTACATCTTTTAAAAATATAGTAAATTTATCTTATTTGAACATGCAGGTTAAAAGCATTGTCTACAAAATACAACTCCACTCCAACTGAAGCTTCAAGACCTTTTGATGGCGGTCGAGATGGATTTGTGTAAGCAAATGTCCTCAATGGTTTTCCTTGGTTGCATATCTTTGTTGGTGTGTACATTTGGCTTAGCATAACTGTCTATATCGTCTGATGACCGAGTGCACATTTGCAGGATTGGTGAAGGTGGAGGAGTTTTCACTACAAAAAATAATTCAATTAGCCACGGATGTTGGCGACAGCAGAAAAGCTATTTGCCGTCGCCAACCATCAACGGCACGGCTTGGCAACGGCAGAACAGAGCGAAGCCAGAACAAGCGACGCAAATTTTTTCGCCACGGCTGTTAGCCGTCGCTAAAAGTTTTTGTGACGGAAAACATCTGTCGCAAATTTTTCGCGTCGGCAAAGCCGTCGTTGTCCACGTGTCGCAAATTTTAAAAATGGGTGCGAAAATTTGATTTCTGGCTACGGCAGTAGCCATCGCAAAATTTAAATTTTGTCGGATATTCGGCGTTCCTAGATCTACGAGATTTGTTTGAATATTACATGCTCAGTAGTCTTTGTAATTCATTTATGTCTTTTCTGAAACTCGAGCTCATTGTTTATAAAATATCAGAATTCTTGGTTCAAATTATATGAGGTTATTACCTCTTGTATTATCATATTTTCCTCTTTCTCCTAATTCAACATCAACTCCTCCATTTTTATATTATCAAACAGATTAGAAGCTAATTTGCAGAACTAAGGGTATAACCAAACAAAGGGACATCAATTTCATGATTAAAACCATGTTCAAACACTGTTTTCCTATACAAATTTTCTACCAATAAATCTTACAAGCATATTTCTAGTACTATAATTTTTGCATCTTTCCTCAATCCCTAATTTCCACTTTCTTCAAGAGCGTGTAAAACGAGTACAAGTGCTCGTGACTAATAAAACGCCATTAACATAAAATTGGAAGCTAATTTGATATCCATATCAACTTCCACCTTGAGATATACTTTTCAAGGAGGGTTGACATGCTTGTAACTTTGCTGTGTTACCATTTTGCGGCTCCAACTGTCCTTGATCTCTGTCTTTCTTGTTTATTATCCTGAATATTCAATTCAAAATAAGGATTTTATTTGTCAGTTTCATCTGATTTTGTAACAACAGATTTACAAGTTAATCACCTCTTGATTCTTGTTAGGTTGAATCTTTTGGCTGTTTTTTTAATATCCTTTAAAGCATCCCCTTCATCTGCTAATTCAATGCCATTCTTCTTCAGCTTAGCTTGTTTCTTTTTCACCAAAATCTTCATAACCTACTGAACAAAAAAACAAAAAAAATCAGGATTTCAATTCACCAAACCCATCATAACCTCTTGCATCAATTTCTCAGTCATACACTCATACCAAGCATTCACTTTCTGAAATAAAGAATAAATTCATTTTACAGCTTCCAAATTAATACATGTTTGAGGGAAATTACACATTCTCATTCCACAAAACTCACTTGTGTAGACATTCAAAATGGTCCTCACATAAGCATGCATACAACTCACTTAGCTATATCCTCTAAAGTCCATTCAAAGTTTCCTGCATCATTTGCAAAAATCAATCAGTGGAAGCTCTATGTAAGAAAATAGTCCCCAAGAGAGTATATATGTGAAGATGACATCAAGTAACTAAGTCAACCTTTTTAGTCTTGATATCATTTTGACTTATAAGGAAAAACACTAGTCAAACTCTATTTGGCACTATAAACAACTTAAATAGGCAAAACTACATAAACACTACTAAAAAGAAAATATTACCATATCCACTAAAATATACCATATCAAGTACCAAATTTGGCATGAAACCACAAACCGCGAGTTGCGGGTGAAGAGTAGAACCCGTTCCTATGCAAACTTATGACTATGACGCAATTCAAGCGGATCAATTTGGAAAATAAAATTATAAAATCCATCCATGAAAAATGAGATAAAAAATCACAAGTTACTACAAAGAGATAATTGCTTCAACTAATCATGATAAAATACATAAATAAATATAAGAAAGTAATGATTTTTTTCTTCATAAATGGTCATGAATTTTTAGTGCAAGAAACATCTCTACAATCTAGGAATTGAACAACAGCAGCGGCTTTGATGAATTTATTGAACTTCCGACCCATAATTTCTTCGAGGCATTACAACAAACACCTTGTATGTACCAGAATTTGTCCCCTACCTAAGCCAGTTAATCCCTGGCTGTGAGAAACCTAGAATTTTGCAAGCAAAATGTTAGCACACGTTGATGCAGTGCGTAACAATCCACCAAGAGAAGCAAAATCTTCCATACATCCAAGTCAGGGGCTACGTAAATTCCATAATACTACAAATCATCTACTTTACTTTTATCTCCCGCCAAACATGTCAAACATAAATGAAAATAGACAAATTAAACCTAAATATTAAATATATATAAATAATTTATAGACAATATCCAAGTATGAGTAATAGTGTGTACCTTTTCAGTCCCCAAAGGAACATAGAGTAACAATCCACAATGTCACTGCAAACACAAAAATTACATAGAATGAGAAAAAATGAACTGAAACTTATGTAACTCATATCAAAATATGGAAAAGAGGAGAGGGTTCATAGTGTGTGATCTGTTACCTAATCAATTCACCTTTAGCAATTAACAATTTCGAATCAATCCAAGCAAGCATGTCGGTATATCCAAAACCTGGTCTAGAAATAGAAAATAAAACATAATTGGACAGAAACATAAGAATTTATATGAGAGAATGCAGTATAAAGAGATCCTTATTGAACTACCGGTCATTACCTTTACACCTATTTCTTCTAAAGATGAATCAGTAGTGCGAGCACTTTTGCCCAAGGTGCGTCAAATCTATTATAAGTTGTCTAAGAACACATCCCATCCTCAGGTAGAAGTCTTGAGAAGGGGAATATGCATAAAAAACATTTCATAATGTTTAATTCCACAAACCAACACTTAGATTACACTAAGTGCATTCAACAATCATGTAGAAGTTTAAGAACACATCCCATCCTCAACAGTTACCCTAGAGAAGAAGCAAACATTATGAAATACTGTGAATGAAAGCAAACTTTATGAAATACAGTGAATGACATGAAATGACTTTACAACAGCATTTACCCTAGAGAAGAAGCAAACATTATAAAATAATGTGAATGAAAGCAAACTTTATGAAATACAGTGAATGAAAGTTATAAGATAGATTGCAGAAACAAGTCAACTATCATGTTAAAAAACCATTAAGCCTAATAACATCTAATTCCACAAGCCAACACTTATATTACACTAACAACATTCAACAATCACTAATTATACAAATAGACATGAAATTACACATAATCCTACGCATACACAATTCAATCCTACATACACAAAAGCCCCAAATTCCAAATTCCGCACACCTAGGTTTTACTGCACCATCTAAAATTTCAGAAATAAAATTCCCAAAAATGAAATTAGGATCACATAGTTTCCAATCTCACAAACCTGTGTTCGGAATCGGATCTGCGCAAGAGAGGTAAGACGGTTACTAGTGTCAGGGAAGAAACGGTGTCGCTGGTGGGTAATGGAGGTGGAGGCAGTAACAACGCATGGAGGTTCCGGTCTATCTTGGCACCGTTCGCGACTCGCAGCAAGGAAGAAGAAGGAGTGGACTTCGATCCGTACTAGCACCACCCACGACTCGCAAGGACTGCCCCACCCTTTTTCACGCTGCCCTGGTTCGCAGAGGCTTCGAGGGACGGCAGCTGGACCGACATTTTTGCGGGAGAAGAGTTGGACTTTTCTCCGGAGAAGAAGAAGGGCTTCCTGGTTCCAGTGGTTCGTAGTAGGAGAAGGCACGAACAAGAGAAGGCTTACGGGGAGGGAGAATAAGATAAGGAGAGAGGAGGTATGTTAGGGAAAATTAGGGTTAGGGAATAAAATAGAGTTAAATAGGTGAGACGGTATCCAATTTTACGGAATGTTTTGGTATTTTACGGTTCCGGCTTACCTTACCGATCAAATCAAATAAATAAAATAAAATACGATTTTACATACAGCTTGAGAGTTGAGATTGTGTCCGGCGATTGAGAACGATAGTTGAAGGGAAAGACGGAAAGTCAAAACTAATGACGAAGAACAAACTTTGCGAGTGGAAACTAAAAACGGCGACTGAGAGTTGAGATTTGAAAGACGAGATATAACGTGAGTCTGAAACCCTAAAAAAAGTGAATAAGAAGAAGAACAAGAAGAAGACGGGAGTCGGTAAATCTCATGTGCTAAAGAAGAAGTAGAAGATGAGATCTAGACCTTGAGAGTTGAAGCCGGCCGTGGCGGTTGGAGTCGGAGAAGACTCAAACGACGGCACCGAAAGTAGAAGACGACTCACACGATGTCAATCAATCGAAGAATAAAGTTTGAATGATAATGGGTGTAAGCGGGTGAAACGTGTCGGGTGGGTGGGTGGATGGATGATGAATCGTGTGATGGGTGGATGAAAGGTCCACCCGAATTCTACCCCGATCCATCACCCGCTTCACTCGCCACTCGCTTTCACCCGCTTCATATCGGGTTTTCACCCTTTTACTATGGATCGGGTAATTGGATGTCCGTCGGGTTCGGATGAAATTGGCATCCCTAAACGGAAGGGGCGTAAGAGAAAAACCTAATTTTTTGTGGGAATAGAATTTCGATGAATTTTAAGTTTTCTAAGAAAAGAAAATTATTTATATTATTTTTTTTACCCCAATAATTTTAATTTGACGCCAAATAATTTGGTTATTGGCGTCGGCGTCATAAAGTCGTCGCCAATGGTCCCTTTTATTAGTCACGGTAAGATTAGCCGACGCCAATTACATGACTATTAGCGACGGTCGTATACCACCGACGCAGAGAATCTGTAATTTTTGCCACGCTGATGTTGCCGCCGCCAAATCAAGGCCAATGGCGACGACAAACCTTTACCGTCGCCAACAAGCGTGGCTAAATGAATTATTTTTTGTAGAGGTATTGGAGGTTAGTTGATAAATTGAGGTCTTTTTACTTTTGATATTTTTGTATTGTCGAATGAATTATATATCCATAGCATGCATTTGCACTAGTAATATATATTCAAAAGAAAACATTTTAAATATGGATGCATTGATATTACAAATGATGTAGTAGAACCTAGAATCTTTCGGGTCTAGGAGAGCATATGAGTGGAGTCTAAATTTCATTCCCACCAAATTTACAGTTTTCCGCAGCATGTTACCGTTGTCAAAGATTAATATTTTAAACACATTTTAACAGTTTGTGATGACACCATGCCGTCACCAAAAATCTAATTTCCCACCGAATTACATCTTGTGACGGATTTTTGCTATTGCCAAAATTTAATTTCTGCACCCATTTTAGAATTTGCGCCACAATGGACGGCGACGGCTTTTGCCGACGCGAAATATTGGCGATGGTATTATCCATCGCAAAAAATTTTTGCAACGGAAAAACCCGTGGCGAAAAATTGCGTCGCCTGTTCTGGCTTCGCCCCATTCTGCCGTCGCCAAGCCGTCGCCGTTGATGGTTGGCGACGGCAAATAGCTTTTCTACCGTCGCCAACTTCCGTGGCTAATTGAATTATTTTTTGTAGTGGATGGAGTATGCGTTAAATTACAAATCGAGCTTTTAAAAAAAACAAAAAAAAAACCGTTTACACGTGAGAAAATATTTGTTGAGAACAGCCTTCAGCCCGTCGATTGAAAGCCGCCGCCCATCATTTACTACACTCCGCTGGCGACTACACATGTGCAAGAGCTCCACAGCAAATCCAACATCCTTGTCATTTGGTTAGTTCCATGTTATTTTATTCCCTTACAAACCCTAAGTGCCTCCTAATCCCAATTTGAAATGAGAAAGAAGTTCCAAGCGTAACAGCTTGTAATTGATTTTTATCTTATTTTGTGGCTGATAGACGTTGATTTTCATTCTATTTTGATTCCATTAGTTGTATTTAGGTTGTAGATTTTGGGAATCACTTTACTCACTAGCTATTTAAGTTGTTGAATCTGCTAAGAGTAGAAATGAGATTGAGGTGAGTAGAGGAGAGGAGGATTTTAACCCCTTCAACCTGCAACCTAATGAAAGTCTTACCCTTCCAAATTGTTGAAATTCAACTGCAACCGAGGGTTTGTTCTTTTTCCATATCCTATATCAGTATTTCAAATATCGGTATCAATATCGATATCAGGATCTATAAACAAAAGTAAAGTATTGATATAGCGGGTATATCACTTTGTTACCCATATACCCAATTACCAAGCATGAATATAGAATACGCATATCTCATATTAAGATACGGGAAAAGAACGGGCGGTGACTCATGGTGTTGAGCTTTTAAATCAAATTAAGAGGCAATGACACACCATATTCCTTTCTATTTTTAATTTGCCATGCTACTCTTCTAGATAATCACCAATTTCTCGGCTACTTCAACTCCGGTAGATTATCCAGCCCCAGCCTCAGATTCTGGCAACGAGATCTACATCTCATACATCTATACAAGTTTCAGTCTGTGCTCAACAATGGCAACGAGGAGCTCGATCCCTGGAAGGTTTTCGCTGAGTTCCAATCGTAAATTATCACAAGATCTATATATCTTCTTACCTCACCTCAAATTGAGTCTATCGTTAAACAACGAAAAATTAGGGGTTATAGTTGAATTGAAAATCACTGTGTTACGAAATTTTTAATGAAACTGAATCATTCGTCGGCTGAGGCTCAAAGATTAAAGAAGAAAATAATATAGATAATCCTAAATATAAATATAATTACAAAAAGCTATACCAATATGTGTTTTTTGTGAACGTCTTTACTTATTTATTTTGTTTCATATTATGGTATTAACCATGATAATAATGAGAATCGTATAAAACTATTTAAGATTATTTTGCACCTTTTTTCGTAACTTTACTCCTTAATAATTTACTTTATATCATTAACTAGTTCATATCCCACACCTTATGCGGGTAAATTTAAATATTTGAATTTATTTGAATAAAATGTCATCAACTTGTGTATGTAAGAACTAATGATATATTTATGAAAAAAAATCAAATTAAATATTTCTTTAATTTATCACTAACAAAAAATTTATAAAGAAAAAAAAAGGGAAAAAAAATTTTAGTTTACAAATTTTACATTTAGATCTTTTGGCATTGTGAAAATTGTTTGTAAAAAAAAGCAAAACAAAATATAGATATTTGAAAAAATGAATTTGATCAAATCTATATCTATTATCTATTATCTATTATCTATTATCTATTATCTATTATCTATTATACATACTAAAACAGAGTACATGATTTGATGACGTGGCGCGCTGTGGAAGCAGCAATCAAATGGAGCTCCCACAATTTTTTGGCCATAAAATCTTTTTTTCCTAAACTAACACACTGCTATTCAAAATTATACGTAACTTTTTTTTGTTGGAGATTCTCCAAGATTTTATAGGCCAATAAATCTTTATTTTTTGTGGGAGGAAAGCTTTTTTTACTAACCTAACAAACTTCTATTCAAAATTGTACGTAACTTTTTTTTTTTGAGATTTTCCAAGATTTTATAGGTTATAGTCAAATCTCCTTTTTATTTTTATTATTTATAAGCCAATAATTTTTTTTTTTTTTGAGATTTTCCAAGATTTTACCGGTTATAGTCAAATCTCCTTTTTATTTTTATTATTTATAAGCCAATAACTTTTTTTTACTAAACCTTAATTATTTTGTAAAATATGAATTTTGTTATCCCACATCGGTTATCAGAGAAGGATGCCACTTTGACAACATGTATAAATAGACCTCAAATGTTTGAAGATTATACAAATCATACATTTTCGGACCTTTTGGTCAGAATCAAGTATAATACTTATTATACCGGATTAGTATTTGTATGTGGAGTGGATTGTTGTGACCTACTAATTCGTAGGTCCTTTTGATCTAATGATTTTTGGATCGTTTTGATCTAATGATTTTTGGGTCGATTTGACCTAATAATTTGTGGGTCGTTGTGACCCACTGATTTGTGGGTCGTTGTGACCCAATAATTTGTGGGTCGTTGTGACCCAATATGTTGTGGGTCGTTATGACCCACTGATTTGTGTGTCATTGTGACCCACTAATTTTTGTGTCATTTCGTGGGTCGTTGTGATGTGAGCTACTAATTTGTGGGTTGTTGTGACCTACTGATTCGTGGGTCGTTGTAACCTAATAATTTATAGGTCCTTGTGACCTACTAATTTATGGGTCCTTAAAATCTACTGATTTGTGGGTTGTTTGTGGCCTACGAATTTGTGGACCGTTGAACTATTAAATTCGTAATTCTTATTTTATCAATATAATAAATATACATCTATATACTTTACTAAAACAAAAAATACTAATTCTTGACGTGCCACCCCACGTTTTTTCTTTAATTAAACTTTTTATTAAATCACGAATTAAGCTAATAAATCTTTTTTTTACTAAACCATAATCAGAATATTTGATTATTTTGTAAAATAAAAATTAAGACTCCATATTTTTATCGGATTAAATTTTTTTACTAAATCTCGAATTAAGCCAATAACTTTTTTTTACTAAACCTTAATTATTTTGTAAAATATGAATTTTGTTATCCCACATCGGTTATCAAAGAAGGATGACACTTTGACAACATGTATAAATAGACCTCAAATGTTTGATGATTATACAAATCATACATTTTCGGACCTTTTGGTCAGAATCAAGTATAATACTTATTATACCGGATTAGCATTTGTATGTTGAGTGGATTGTTGTGACCTACTAATTCGTAGGTCCTTTTGATCTAATGATTTTTGGATCGTTTTGATCTAATGATTTTTGGGTCGATTTGACCTGATAATTTGTGGGTCGTTGTGACCCACTGATTTGTGGGTCGTTGTGACCCAATAATTTGTGGGTCGTTGTGACCCAATATGTTGTGGGTCGTTATGACCCACTGATTTGTATGTCATTGTGACCCACTGATTTGTGTGTCATTGTGACCTATTGATTCGTGGGTCGTTGTGATGTGAGCTACTAATTTGTGGGTTGTTGTGACCTACTGATTTGTGGGTCGTTGTAACTTAATAATTTATAGGTCCTTGTGACCTACTAATTTGTGGGTCCTTAAAATCTACTAATTTGTGGGTTGTTTGTGGCCTACTAATTTGTGGACCGTTGAACTATTAAATTCGTAATTCTTATTTTATCAATATAATAAATATACATCTATATACTTTACTAAAACAAAAAACACTAATTCTTGACGTGTCACCCCACATTTTTTCTATAATTAAACTTTTTATTAAATCACGAATTAAGCTAATAAATCCTTTTTTTACTAAACCATAATCAGAATCTTTGATTATTTTGTAAAATAAAAATTAAGACTCCATATTTTTATCGGATTAAATTTTTTTACTAAATCTCGAATTAAGCCAATAACTTTTTTTTACTAAACCTTAATTATTTTCTAAAATATGAATTTTGTTATCCCACATCGGTTATCAGAGAAGGATGACACTTTGACAACATGTATAAATAGACCATGTTTGAAGATTATACAAGTCATACATTTTCGGACCTTTTGGTCAGAATCAAGTATAATACTTATTATACCGGATTAGCATTTGTAAGTGGAGTGGATTGTTGTGACCTACTAATTCGTAGGTCCTTTTGATCTAATGATTTTTGGATCGATTTGATCTAATAATTTGTGGGTCGATTTGACCTAATAATTTGTGGGTCAATTTGACCTAATAATTTGTGGGTCGTTGTGACCCAATAATTTGTGGGTCGTTGTGACCCAATATGTTGTCTGTCGTTGTGACCCACTGATTTGTGTGTCATTGTGACCTATTGATTCGTGGGTCGTTGTGACCTACTAACTTGTGGGTTGTTGTGACCTACTGATTCATGGGTCGTTGTAATCTACTGATTCGTGGGTCGTTGTAACCTAATAATTTATGGGTCCTTGTGACCTACTAATTTGTGGGTCCTTAAAATCTACTGATTTGTGGGTTGTTTGTGACCTACTAATTTGTGAACCGTTAAACTATTAAATTCGTAATTCTTATTTTATCAATATAATAAATATACATCTATATACTATACTAAAACAAAAAACATTAATTCTTGACGTGCCACCCCACATTTTTTTCTAATTAAACTTTTTATTAAATCACGAATTAAGCTAATAAATCTTTTTTTTACTAAACCATAATTAGCCTAAATCTTTTTTAATTAGTTCCAATTTTAAAGTATTTTATTTGGATTACTAACTAATTCCGATTACAATAACATTTCCACTTCTTTTAATTTTTTTTCCAAATATTTAAAATTAAAAGATATTGTTCATAAGCCTATCTCATACCCGTAAGCTTAACTTCCTTCCTATCTATATATACTTTACTAAAACAGAAGATACTAATGTTGATGTGGCGCTCCATATTTTTATCGGATTAAATTTTTTACTAAATCACGAATTAAGCCAATAACTTTTTTTTACTAAACCTTAATTATTTTGTATAATATGAATTTTGTTATCCCACATCGGTTATCAGAGAATGACACTTTGACAACATGTATAAATAGACCTTTTGAGTCGTTGTAACCTACTGATTTTTGAATCGTTGTAACTTACTGATTTATAGTTCGTCTTGACCTAATGATTTGTGGGTCGATTTGATCTAATAATTTGTGGGTCGTTGTGACGCACTGATTTGTGGGTCGTTGTGACCTATGAATTTGTGGGTCGTTGTGACCTATGAATTTGAGGGTAGTTGTGTCCTATGAATTTGTGAGTCTTTGTGACCTATTGATTCGTGGGTTGTTGTGACCTATTGATTTGTGGGTAGTTGTGACCTACTGATTCGTGGGTCGTTGTGACCTACTGATTCGTGGGTCAGTGTAACCTACTGATTTGTGGTCGTTTGTGACCTACTGATTTGTGGATCGTTGAACTATTAAATTCGTAGTTCTTATTTTATCAATATACTAAATATACATCAATATAATTTATTAAAACAAAAGACAATAATTTTGACGTGGCGCCCCACGTTTTTTCTCGGATTAAAATTTTTACTAAATCACGAATTAAGCTAATAAATCCTTTTTTTACTAAACCATAATTATTTTGTAAAATATAATTTTGTTATCCCACATCGGTTATTAGAGAAATATGATAGTTTGACAACATTTATAAATAGACCTATAAGGTTTGAAGATTATACAAAGCATACATTTCTGGACATTTTGGTCAAAATCAAGTATAATACTTATTCATACCGGATTAGTATTTGAATGTTGATTGTTGTTACCTACTAGGTCGTTTTAATATAATACCTTGTGGGTCGTTGTGACCTATTGATGCTTGTGTCCTTGTGACCTAATGATTTGTCGGTCCTTGTGATCTAATGATTTGTGGGTTATTGTGACCTATTAATTTGTGGGTTGTTGTAACCTATTAATTTGTGTGTCGTTTGTGACCTATTGATATATGGGTCGTTTGTGACCTACTGAGCTACTGATTTTTGAATCGTTGTGACCTACTTATTTGTGGGTCGTTGTGACCTACTGATTTGTGAGTCGTTATGAGTTGTAATCTACTAATTTGTGGGGGTCATTGTGATCTACTAATTTTCGTTGTGACCTACTGATTTGTGGTTCGTTTGTGACCTACTGATTTGTGGGTCGTTTGTGACCTACTAATTTGTGGACCGTTGAACTATTAAATTCGTAATTTTTATTTTATCAATATACTAATTATACATATATATTCTATATACTTACTAAAACAAAAGACATTAATTCTGACGTGGCGCCCCCACGTTTTTTCTCGGATTAAACTTTTTACTAAATCACAAATTAAGCTAATAAATCTTTTTTTAATTAAACCATAGTTATTTTGTAAAATATGATTTTTGTTCTTCCACATCGATTATGAGGAAAGGATGACACTTCAAAAACATGTATAAATAGATGTAGAGTATTTGAGGCTTATAAAATTCATACATTTCTGAACCTTTTGGTCAGAATCAAATATAATACTTAATCATATCGGATTAGTATGTCTATGTAATCATTGTGACCTACTAATTTTTTGGTCGTTTTGACCTAATGATTTTTGGGTCATTGTGACCTAATGATTTGTGGGTCGTTGTGCTCTTGTGGGTCCTTGTGATCTACTAATTTGTGGGTCCTTGTAACCTACTGATTCCTGGACCGTTGAACTATTAAATTCGTAATTCTTATTTTATCAATATACTAAATATACATCTATATTCTGCATATTTTACTAAAACATACGAAACTAATGCTGACGTGGCGGTCCTATATTTTTTCTCGGATTAAATTTTTTTACTAAATCACAAATTAAGCCAATTAATCTTTTCTCACTAATTGAATTCGTATCAGATTATGGTATTTTTAAATTATATGATTATTCTTTTTTTTTAAATTATTATTTATTAAATAATAAATTAGATTTTAAAATTTTTTTATTAGTATAAAACTTATTAATGATCAATACATGGGTTACGTGGTCTCATTTACTATGTAACACTTGACGCGTTATTTATACGAGCTCATAACATATAACTAATAAAGTTAACAACATATAATATAGTAAAAAAATGTAATATGATAAGCTATTTTATTAACAAACCCGCACAAGGTGCGGGATATACACTAGGGAGGATATACCACGTTGCACCTGGGTCTGGAGAGAGGTACTACTTGAGGGTTTTGCTGAATCATATAAAGGGTCCTACATGCTATGAGGAAATTCGGACAATCAACGGTACACTATATGCCACATTTAGGGAAGCATGTTATGCTATGGGGTTGTTGGATGACGACCGGGAATACATTGACGGTATAAAAGAAGCAAGTTTTTGGGGAACTGCTGGTTATCTTCGGAACTTATTCGTCATGTTGTATCTCTTAGGTAGCATGTCGTCGCCTCATCTGGTTTGGGCCGAAGTATGGAAATACTTATCTGATGATATTCTTGCACGACAGAGAAGGGTGTTGCGTAATAATGGTATGCTTTCTTTCATGTATATGAATTTAATTCGAGTTTTGCATTATTTTTTCAATTTGTTTAGTATATTTTGTACTAGGTAAGTAAACATGTTTAACTTGGTTTATTTGTACGTAGATTTGCAATTAGATGATGCCGTGCTGCAAAATTACGCCTTGGTTGAGATAGAGAAACTTTTACAGAGGAACGGCGGCAGTTTGAAGACGAATAAGTCTATGCCTTATCGTGACGAAGCCTTGATTATGGAGCAGCATAATAGACTAATTCAAGATGAACTAAACTATGATCGATCCCAGTTATCTTTGGACCATGACATATTGGTTTCCAATTTCACCGACGAGCAGAGGGGAGTGTATGATCAGATTATGTGTGTTGTGTCCGCTGATAAGGGGGGGTGTTTTTTCTTTATGGATACGGTGGAACAGGAAAGACTTTTATATGGAGATCCCTTTCGGCTGGTTTGAGGAGTAAAGGTGAGATCGTTCTAACAGTTTCTTCGAGTGGTAATGCAGCTCTCTTGCTTCTAGGCGGTAGAACCGCTCATTCGAGGTTTGGCATCCCAATAAATGTTGACAAAAGTTCAACATGCAACATTCGTGCAGGTATAAACCTTATTATTCAATTATTAAAACTTCTTTTTTTAATATATTGTTCATATTACACTGAACAATATATTAATGTTTTAATCTTATATGTTTACGTACGGATCTGGCTGAGTTAGTGTCAAAGACAAAGCTGATAATATGAGATGAAGCACCCATGGTTAACAAATGTTGTTTTGAAGCGCTCGATAGAAGTTTAAGAGACGTCATGCGATCTTATAATCCAGACTGCTCACTTCTCCCGTTTGGTGGTAAGGTTGTCGTTTTTGGTGGTGATTTTAGACAAATATTGCCTGTTGTAAGTCATGGAAGTAGACATGATATTGTCTTTGCTCCAATCAATGCGTCATATTTGTGGGATCACTGCACGGTGCTTAGATTAACACAAAACATGAGGGTTATACGTGGAGTTACTGAATTATAAGCTCGAGAGGCTAAGGAGTTTTCAGATTGGATATTGGGCATTGGAGATGGCACGGAAGGTGAAAGTGTTAATGGAGAAGCTCATATTACCATCCCCGAAGATCTCCTACTTGCATCTACAGGTGACCCGATTGCAACTATTGTTGACCATGTATATCCTTTGAGTTACAATATTCAGGATCCACCGACCTACTTTCAAGAAAGAGCTATTCTCGTCCCTACCAATGAGATTGTTAAGAAGGTTAATGACTATATTCTATCATTGATACCTGGAGACGTGACAGAGTACTTGAGTTCGGATAGTATATGTCCAAGCGAAGGTTCACTTGATGATGGTTTCTACTCGAGCGAGTTCTTGAACTGCATCAAGTGTTCTGGGTTTCCGAACCATGTCTTGAGACTGAAAGTTGGAATTCCAATTATGTTGATGAGAAACATTGATCAGTCTGCAGGGTTGTGTAACGGAACCAAACTGATAGTTAGGAGACTTGGAAAACAAATCATCGAGGCAGAAATAATATCTGGGAACAATATAGGTCATAAGGTCTTCATTCCGCGAACAATTCTTACACCCACAGACTTGAAAGTTCCTGTTAAATTTCGAAGGAGACAGTTCCCAGTTATGGTATGTTTTGCTATGACTATAAATAAAAGTCTAGGTCAGTCCCTTGCACAGGTTGAAATATATTTGCCTAGACTGGTCTTCAGTCACGGCCAATTATATGTCGCTATCTCAAGAGTGACGAGCAGGGATGGATTAAGGATTGTGATATGTGACCCTAAGGGCAAGGTTCAAGATACTACAACTAATGTTGTATTTGACGAAGTTTTTCGCAACATAATTTAAGGTACGTTAGAATTTCTTCTTCATTTTATTTCGTTTTCAATCAATAATATCAAGCGATCATAACCCGTCCTTGAGCTTACACTTATATAAAGTTTATCTTCTTCTCTTTTTCAGGATCGGACTGTCGCGCATGTGCTCGAGGTTTCACGTCAAAGGTTATCATCGTGATTTCTATTATATTAAATGTACACAATTTTAACTGTTTTTTGACATTATTAATATTGTGATTTTTATAATACAGAGATAGTGGACACTCCTGGCTTGGTATGCCCCGAACTGGGTCAACAACTATGTTGTTATTATTTTTCTTATATGCGTATACTATTTAACATAAACATTTGTAATCAAATCAACAAAATATAATAAGAAAAATAAATCTATAAAAAATTACTCATACAAAAAAAAACTTTAAGAAATATATTTTCAAATACCCGTGCACGGCACGGGCGCTAAACTAGTTACTTACTAAAACTAAGGACGCTAGCGCCACGTGTCATTCAATGAGTAATGCCACATCGGATTTTTTTGTGAAATATTTACTAAATTGCCATTTCTATTAAATTAAAAAAAATTACTAAATAATAATTATTATTAATTCTTTAATTGAAGCAAATGCAATCATACAACCGGATTCTCCTTAACAAACTCACCTTCATATCTAAATTGATTTTTTATTGCTTTTTTAATCTGATTTTAGTTGAGCTTTTTGTTATTAATTTTCATGTCACTTTTGTTGAGTTTATTGATTAGCTATTCTGTAATAAAATTAATTTATTAATAATTTTATTTTTAAATTTGATAAAACACAAACTCCTTTTCTTAGATGGATTTTTTGCCGCAGAGGTGAAAAAAGCTCACATTTTTTTGATTAATAATTAATTTTAATTGATTTACCTAAATTCTCTTGAATTCACATATGTTAAAAGCTTAAAGTGGTACAATTTTAAAAAATACGTGTGAAAATATCACAACTTATTAAATTACTATTTAATTTTTTAATAATTCACCTCATTTTTTAAAAATAAAGATTAGTTATTTAGATTTACGTCTTATCTCATCTTACCTTATATCTATTAAAGTATAGACCTTTTGTGACACAGGTCAACGCCACAATTCACGCAGTTTCAAAAAATATTTTTAAAAAGTTAATTTCAATTAATTAATATATTCTTTATTTTAAAATTTAAATTTTCATTGAATATCTTAATAATTTGTTAATCATTAAATAAAATTTGGTAATTCCAATCTTATCTCACCGATTTTAATTGGCAAATCTTCTTAAACAAACTTCTTATGCAAGTAATCTTTTCTGTCACTAATTAAATTATAATTATAATTATCGACAAATCTTCCATGGCACACTTTTCACCTTTAAATACCATGATCCTCTTATGATATCTCATCGTTCCTAACGTATAGTTGATCAAGCAACAACGGAGAATGAAGCTGTTCGTCGAGCTCTCTCTTGACGTGCATAGCAACAACTCGATTCTTCGTCTTTTAATTCCAAACCCGCATACGAGGAATAAGAGATGTATTAGGTTATTTCTTTCATCGAGGTTTTTATGTTAAGCTTTCTCTGTTTCACTATTTTGACGCTATCTTAATTTTTACGCTAATTGAAATGTATCAAGTTATTTTCTTCCCTAATCTACTTTGACATACATTTGTTTTCATCATAGTTCAGTTTTATTAGGTTTATGCTTCTTACATTGTGTCATTGATCGTTCACCGGCACCACCCTTACCCTTCCGTTCTCAATGCCCTACTTTGACGTAATTTTGTTTGAATTTATTTGTTTATATTTAATAAATTTGAATTGTGAATATATAGTGTAGTTCAATATATTGTAATATATTTTTCAAATGTTTTTACTTTTGTACGCGTAAGCGTCACAATTCTCGAAGCCTATCAAAATTATTTTAAAAGTTAAATAATTAGGAAATTTACCGAAGATAATTAAAATACTTATTTGTAATCGGAAATTAGAAAAATAATCGTGTAACCAAATCTGAATAAAATACTTGTAATCGAAGTTTTAAAATTAAAATATTTTGGGCAATTTTGGTAACTAGACCTTTTTGAAAAACTATAGTAGTACCTAGGTTTTTTAATGTTTCAATTAAGTAAATATACCCCAACCTTTTGTATTTATTCTCAAACTCTACACACTCTTTTCTCAAGGAGTACATTTACTAAACACAAAACTAGAAAAAGCCTAGTAAACCAAATTGTTTCAAATATTTTTTCAATACACAAGATCATACTATCAACAAAAATTCTTTAGATAAGTATTTTTGTTAAATTTTTTTAAAAAAAACAGATTTTAAGTTGTTTTTGTTACGTTTTTTTTTCACTTTTTTTAATTATTAGTTATGGAGTTTTTAAAGTTTTTATTTTTCCGAGGTTGTTACGTGAGGTATCTATCAAAATCGAAATTGGTTATGGTATAAATTTATTTTTTAAAGTTGACATTTTACGATTTAGTTTTAACATCAAAATTTTATAAGAAAATTATTTAGGTAATTACATATGACGATCTTAACAAATTTTGATATTAGCTCATTTTTAATTTAAAGAAGCTTTCTCAACAAGTTTGTTAATCCTAATTATATATATATATTCGTAAAAGTGAGACACAATACTTTCATTACTTTCGTTGTTATGAATTCGTTAAAATTATTATTATTCATACCTAATAAACCATATTTTCCTTTACCCTAAAATAATGTAAGCCCATTTACAATTTGGAATAGTAATTTTAATTTTCAAAATTTTGTGATCCTCCATAAATCTTAATCAAGTTTTTTTATCATCCATTTATATGTTTCGTTTTTCTTAGAAATTATTATTATCCAAATACTAATAAAAGTGCAAATTTATGGTTATTTATTTGAACTCGAATGTTGAAAAATTAAATTCTCTTAATATAACAAAAAATAAATTGACTATATAAAACTATTTATTTGTAGAACGTTATATGTCCACCTTTTATATATATATATATATATATATCATTAAATTGTTTGGCCAAATTTTTTATATCGAAATTAATGAATAATTATAACTTTCATCAATACAATTACTTAATGAATCTATATATACTACTAAAGCAGCACCCATTTTGTCCACGTGTCAGCCTCTAAAGCCGTCCACATCAGCTTTTTTTCAATTTATTTACAAATTTGCCACAACCTATTTACAGATTTGCCATTAATTATTTTATAAGAAAATTTTTTATTAGAATTTGTAAACAGTCATCATACCACGTCGGTTTTATTAAAATAAATAATTAAAAAAAATAATAATCTACTTATCTACCAATCAAAATTAACAAACTAATCTATTCTAACTCGATTTGTTGAGAAAATCTAACGCAAATCTTCTAACAAGATTTGACACATTTGTTAAATTTAAAACAAAATCAAATTTTGCTCCTCTATCTAAATCTAAGTAAAAGTGATAATATATTAAGGTATAAATATAATACTCGAATAATAATCTTTGTAATAGAAATTTGATTATGTTCTTTTATTTATTTAAAAAAAAATTAATCCTCACATGTTAGTTATATTAATTAATAAAAATAATTTTTATTATAGATTGATATCAAATATATGATACATGAAAGTGAAAATATAATATTTTTTATTTACACAACCCCGCACAAGGTGCGGGCACTAAACTAGTTTTTTTAAAAACTGTTGCTTGTGAGATAGTGTTTAGTCTCAGAAATCAACAATTTTTTTTTTTTACAAAAATCATTTAAAAAAATTCAAATCCAATCAAAATTCTGTTGAAAAAAAAAATTCTATTGAAAAAAACTAATATTAAAGTTAAAATCGAATCTCTCTTATGAAAAAATAATTTATAAATCTTTTAATTTATGACTAATAAAATTTTTATGAAGAAAAAGAAAAAAAAATATAGTTTTTGTGAATAGTGTTTTGTAAAAATAAAAGAGACTTAAAATATAGATATTTGAAAAAAAAGAATTTAATCAAAATTTTAAAAATTGTATATTTTTAGGCCGATCAAAATGTGATCAAAAATTAAAAAAATAGTTTGTTGCTTATGAGATGGTGTTTACATCGACCGAAATCTTATCAAAATTTTTTTTAGAAAATACGACGAAGCATGAAACTACGATGAAGATTATTAGATGAAGCATGAAAAATACGATAAAACATGAAATTTTTTTAAAAAATAGATCAATATACCAACTTTTACTTAGTTGATAGTGCAAGATTTACCTGAAAAAAATACGACGAAGCAATAAATTGTAACCTTGAAAATATCTTCAATTGTTGGAACCTGAAAAAGACGACGAAACATGATCAATAAATAGTATAATTGAAATCGGAAGATGTAGAAATTTGTAGATTAACATGGAAAATAAGAAAAGTGTATTGGGCTATGAGAAGATGCATTCCATATATATATAGTGGAAATAATGTGAGAAGCATATTTGAGAAGTTTATGTTAAGTATATCTAAAATCAAGATATTACTTGCTTCCCTTGTAAGTTAATGTCGTATCGTAAAAGACAAGTATAACAATCAATCTATCATATCTGTAGAAAGTTATACATTTATAATTTAGATATTGTTTTAGTAAAAAAAAATTTTGGCTTAATTTATGATTCAATACAAGATATATTCCGAGAAAAAACGTGAATCCGCCACGTCAGTATTATGTTGCATCCTTTAGTAAAGTACTAGTTTTCAAACCCGTGCCCTGCACGGAATTTGTTAAATTATAATAGTTAAATGTGCTAATTTTAAGGTTTGTAGGTTAAATTTTTACGCTATGTATGTGATAATAAAATTTATTTATTTTATCATAATATACTAATTTTTAGGTTTGCATGTTAAATGTAAGTTTACAAATAATAGTATTGAAATGTTCAAATTTGTAAAATAACCATTTATCCAATCGACTTGTTAATAAGTATTAAGTTTCATTATAAAGATTATTTATTGTATATTTAATTTTTAGTATGTTGTTATCCTTGTCACATAGTTTGTTTGTTTTATATGAAAACAACATTGTAACTATTAAGTTTTTATGCTAGTGTATTTTCAGTGCCTACACTGAGTTTGTTATAATATTAATTTATAAACTTTAATATTTTTAACAAAAATATTTTAATTTTAATTTATTTTTATGCATTTTCCTATATGGTAAACAATGGGGTTGAGTATTTTTAACAAAACATATTTATGTTTTATAAATAAAAAAAAATGATAGTTTAATTATATATGTTTCAAACATTTACTTTCTTAACCTTTTTTTGTTAATTTTAAATTAAAAATGGAAAATAGATTTCGTAATAAATTGATTTATTATCTTGCAACTTTTTTTAAATGTATATTAATGAACTAATAATCTATAACTAAGAAAATTTTAAAATTAAACAAAATAAATAATTAAAAAACATTTATAAAAATTAATAAAATAAAATAGATATCCTGTTTTAATAATCAAATTAATGTGAACTGTAATGAATTTTATTATATATTAAGTAACTAATGGTCTATAATTAAAAAAAAGTTAAATTAAACAAAAAGTCTAATTAAAAAACATGCTTCAAAATAAATAAAATGAAATATTGTTATAATAAAAAAAAAGTTAAAGTAAATTTTAATGGATTTTATTATATAATATCCAACTAATAAACTATAATTACAAAATATTTAAAATTAGATAATATAATTAAAAACATACTTCAAAATAAATAAAATTAAATAAAACGTTGTTAGAATATTAATCCTACTTTATTTTAATGAATTTTGTTATATATTAACGAACTAATAAATAATATAAACGTAAATGGTATAGAACAATAACTAAATAAAGTAAATTTTAATGATATTTATTATATAATATATGGGGAAAATGTTAATTGTATGTTTAAAGAAAAAAAGATAAAATTAGAGTTTGTTAGGATCTTGGATTTGATTAAATATGGTTAAAAAATTAATTAATCAATTAACCTAAATAATAATAATCTGAGGTGGCTTCGCACATAGCTGACACATATATTTGATGACGTGGCTGCATGAAACTGTGTCAAGTGGAAGTTGACGGACTACTTTAATATATAGATAGATATAGATTAATACAAAACTAAAAAATTTGTTTAGTTACAAAATATTTCGTCATCTAGGTTTGTTAATGAAAAAAAAGAATCTAATTTTTTAAACTAACTAATAAAATATTTTTTTTACGTGATTTTTAAATGTACCGGCGAAAATCTCTATTAGTGACCATAACTACGCACTTCGCGTGCGTAGTTGATAAGGTCTTGAACTACGCTTTTGGGAAGCGTAGTTGGTGTTCCAAAAAAAATAAAAATATAAATTTTTTTTTGGGAAATCCAACTACTCATCCCAAATTAGTAGTTGATATTTTTAATTTTTTAAACTTCAACTACGCTCCCCAACAGCGTAGTTGGGGACGCTAACAACTACGCACGCGAAGTACGTAGTTGGGGTAACAATTATAGATTTTCGCCGGTACGTCTATCAACCCCTTTTTTTAAACTAACTAATTAGATAGTGTTTTATTGTTTGGATTCATTTTTAAACTAACTAATTAAATTTTGTTTTAAACTAACTAATTAGATATTGTTATATTAGAATTAGTTTTAAAAAAATTATTTAGATATTACTTTTGTAAAAAAAATTTAGAAAAATCCGGATGGTACCCTCGTGGTTTGGTGTATTCCGGATTTTGCCCAACAGTTTTTACAAGTTCGGATGATACCTTTAAGTTTATATTGTTTTCCGGATTTTGCCCAATTCATTAAATTTTTTTAAAATCTATTCAAAACATACAAAAGAAAATAAACTAAAATTATAAAACAAATTAAAATAGAAAGAATAATTGATTTATTTAAAACTCAAAAAAAAACAGTAACTTTTTTTTATAAAAAAAAATATTTTACATTAATTTAAAAATAAATTAATCAGATAATTTTTAAAAAATTTAGTAAAATCAGTGTTTTATTTATTTTAAAAATAAATAAATTGGGTTAGCATTTTTTAACAAAATCTAAAAACACAAGTGTTATACTTAATTTTGAAAAATAAATAAAATAAGGATTCTCTTAAAAATTTCAAAAAATCACTGTTTTAATTTATTATTAAAATAAATAAATCATTTTTATTTTTTTTAAAATTTTTTAATATTACTTTATTTTCTTTCTTTTAGTTTTGTGAAATAAATAAAATAGAAAATATATTTATTTATTTTAATAATTAATTAAAACAGTGATTTTATTAAATTTTTTAAAAGAGTCCTTATTTTATTTATTTTTTAAATAAAGTATAACACTTATCTTTTTAGATTTTGTTAAAAAAACTTTAATCCAATTTATTTATTTTTAAAATAAATAAAACACTAATTTTATTGAATTTTTTTAAAAATTATCTAATTTATTTAATTTTAAATTAATATAAAATATTTTTTTTAAAAAACAAAGTTAATGTTTTACTTTATTTTTAAAATAAATAAATTATTCTTTCTATTTTAATTTTAGTTTATTTTCTTTTGTATGTTTTTAATGGAATTTAAAAAAGTGTAATGAATTTGGAGAAAATTCGAAAAACAACATAAACTTAAGGGTATCATCCGAACTTGAAAAAACTGTTGGGCAAAATCCAGAATACCCCAAACCACGAGGGTATCATCCAAAATTTCCCAAAAATTAATTATGTTATTGGTAATTTTGTAAAAAAAATTGATTTGAAAAAAACGTGAAGTATCCTTTACTAGTATATACATAATTCTTTTCCCAACAAACACAAAAATAAATAATTTATTTTATCCTTTCAACTTCATTTTTCTACTGACCTACCGAACATATTTTGTATGCCTTTCAAGGTTAGTATTTCAAATTTCAATGAAGAAATATTATTGAATGTAACATGAAAAAAAAATTTAAAATTAATTTTTGTGTGAATAATAATTATTGACTATGTCGGCCAAATACTAGTTTCGTGGAAGAATACCTCTGAAATTCCCACCTTCAAAATTGAAACTCCTGTCAATGGTTTGTTCGACTAACTTGAGCTCCTACTTCCCTGTTTTCTGGCTCTCATAAATTGCGGTCAATAATGGATCGCAGATGGTTCCGTCGCCGGGATCGCAGGAGCAGTAACACTATTCTCAACTCCAACAGTAAGAAGTACAACATCCGATTCTTCTCATTGGATACGCTACGATTCGCGACGAACAACTTCTCCACCTTACTTGGTGAAGGCGGCTATGGTCGGGTTTATAAAGGGATTCTCCCCGATGACGGCAAATCCATAGAGATCGCGATCAAGAGACTCCGAGAAACCTCCCGGGTCGTATCCTTGGAGATGTTGGAGTTCATTTCCCATCACCGACACATAAATCTCATCCAACTCCTCGGATGTTGTTTGGAGAAGAATGAGCAGCTTCTCGTGTTTGAATATGCCGTCAACCGATCCGTTTCGCACCTTCTACACAGTAGCACAAACTCTTCTGCTTTCAATTGGGAAAGGCGAGCCGCCGTCTGCATCGGAATTGCTCGTGGTCTGAATTATCTCCACCATGAGATCACTCCGACCGTCATTCATTGTGATATTAAGCCTTCCAATATCCTTCTCGATGCTAATTTCAACCCTAAGATTTCTGATTTTGATTTGATTGAATTTGTTGATGGTAGTGACAAATCCACCGGACGGAGAAATACAATTAAAGGAACGATGGGGTATATAGCTCCAGAATATGTTATAAGTGGACAGCTCACCCAGAAATCGGATGTGTATGGTTTTGGATTGACTATGCTCGAGATTATTACAGGTAGAAAAGGCGTGGATTTGGCTTCAAAGGAAGTACACGATCAATGGATTATGAGTTGGATCGTGCGGATGAAGAAAGAGGATGACATTTCCAAGATTGTTGACCCAAAATTGACTGATTTCCCAAAGCAAGATGCAGAGAGGTTTATTAATGTTGCAATTTTGTGCACCCAGGCGAATTCAGAACAAAGGCCCAAGATGTTTGAAGTCGTTCATATGCTGTACGGAGGACATAAATCTGACCAGGAAATTTCGGAGATGGCGAACGCGGCCATTGTTGCTCAACCTGAGCAATGGTTTAGCGACAATAATAGCACTCAGACTTCTGGTATGTTAAACATACATCAATTGAATGAGTTAGTGACAATTACAGTGCTCAGAGTTGTGTTTTTTGCATTTGATTTTGCAGTTTCAATGAGTAGTCTGAGTATTGAGATGAGTAAATCAGGGAAATGTGAAACTAAATCAGTAGCTGAAGTTACAGAGATGAGATCAGGTAATTGTAGCAAGGAAGAGGATGTAGTGGGAGCTTATTTTGAGAGATCTATGGAGAAAATCATGAGATTCCAACTTCAAGTGTACAATGCAAGCAGTAGAAGAAGAGAGGGTTTTGCAGAAGCTGTATACCCGCCTTTTATGTCTGGGGAGTACCGGCGGTCATCTCCCATGTGAAGAAATATCATAAGTTAGTACATGTTCTTTAATCCCAAACTGCTGAGCTGTATAATTCTTTTTTTTTTTTTTGATAAGAAAGAGCATAAGCTACCCCGCCCTAAGACATTTATTAGAAAAACGTAGAACTACAACCGGGTTAAAAGAGGAAGAGACACTCCCCTCGTATCCTCGAGAATTAAAGAACAAACATTTAACGGAGGATCCGCTAATGGATGAACTCCAAAATCTAAAGTGAAGCTAAAATGGGCAATAGCATCACCTACCCGACTCCCCTCCCTAAACACATGCTTGAAACTGAGGATCCAGTCTCAAATAATGACGGCGTACCACCAGGCTAGAAAGTGGGTGAGTGGTCACCCCTTTCTCAATGAAGCCAAGCACCAAGAGAGTCAAGCTCCACCTCAACTCTCCGGAAACCCGACTCCCAAGCAAGCTCAAGTCCCACAATCAGCCCCAGAGCTCCACTTTGGGAGCTGAAGCCGCTCCAATATTCATGGCCACACCTTTAATCCATTCCCCATCCTCGATTCTGATAACAGCTCCAGCCGCTGCAAACTCATGGCTTCCCCGCGAGGCTCCGTTAGAATTAAGTTTAACCCAACCCGCACTCGGACTCCTCCAACGTACGAGTTGCTCCTGTTTGCATGAAGCAAAGTTGTTCTTACCCTTGATTACAGCAGCTTCATACTCTTTATACCTCTCCTTGAATAAAATCACCTTGTTCGCAGCAATACGACCCTCATTAAAAGTCCTTGCATTCTGCCATTTCCACAACCACCAAAGCGTAATGGAGAATAGCTCCCTCCAACTCATCCTCATCGCCGAAACCATGCCAATATTCAGATTCTCGAAAAGCCATTCATCCCACTCCAAGTTCCTAAACGCCTACTGACGTTCCCTGGGCACCAAAGCATCCCAAACCGGCTTCGCAAAGCAACAGTCCTTCAGCATGTGAATTAGAGACTCTCCCGTACCTCGGCATGCCACACAATCGGCATTATCCGGCATATGTCTTCGGTGACGCTCCAGGTTGGTAAGAGGAACGCTCCAGGCTAGTTGCCAGATCCGGAACTTCACCCGTTCGTGCACCTTCAGTTTTCAGACAAGGCTAAACAGTCCATCTCTCACCTGGGTTCGGGGTCAAAGTTCCCTGAGAAAATAGTATGGAGAGGCAGTAAAAAAATTGGCCATCTGTAGACGACATCCATCTGACTACATCCGAATCCACCATCTCGCTTAATCCCGACGCAATAGCCTTCAGCATGGAAGCATTGTTCAACCTGCATGTGAGGTAGTTCTAATCCCACCCTCCATCAATGCTCCAAAGGTCCATGACCTTCAGCTCCAATTCAACAGTGGACAACTGAGCTTGGCAAGACAAGTGAAGGGGATCATTTGACACCTAGGGGTCACTCCAGAACCTCGTTTTGCGACCATCCTTCACACTTCAACCAATGTTTGGGATAATAACTCGATTATAGCCTTCATTGACGCCCTTCCAAACGTATGCATTCCCATTCCTCCATTGGAGTTGGTTCGGCCATTCCAGACGCTCAGTTGCATACTTGCGTAATAACACCCGAGCCCATAGTTGATCCATAAGCGAGAAAAGACACCACCCTATTTTGCTGATTGTGGCGAGGTTGACGTCAGCAGATGGTCTAAGGCCCAAGCCCCCTTGATCTACTAGTTGACATATTTTACCCCATTTGATAAGATGAACCTTCTGGCTACCTTCCCTGCTCCCCCATAAGAAGTTCTGACATAGTTGATCAAGTTTGTGTGTTATATTCACAGGAAGGAGGATTGTATTCATGGAGTAACGAGGAATAGCCGATAAAACCGATTTAACAAGTGTAGCTCTGCCAGCAAGACTAAGTTTACTAGCCTTCCATCTTTCTAACCTCGTAGTCACTCTCTCAATCAGAGGATTAAAAGTGGCCCTTGACACTGCCTCATGAAGCAAAGGGATGCCAAGGTAAATTCCCAAGTCTCGAGTATGGGGAATTCCACAGACAACACTCAACTCGCCTTCCAGCATTCCCCGTTATGTGACACAAAAATACGTGACTTGGCCAAGTTAACCTTCTGATCCAACACGCCACAAAACTCATCCAAGATCTCCTTGATAACCTTCATTTGTGAGATGGAGGCATCGGAAAAAGAAGAATATCATCTGCAAAGAACAAATGGGAGATCGGTGGTCCCCCTCTAGATAGATGAACCACTTTCCATCTACCCTTCTCACCCACCGATCTATCTATCAAGTGTCTGAGTCTTTCCAAGCATAGCACAAAGATGTACGGAGAGAGGTGTCACCTTGTCTCACTCCCCGAGTCATAGGAAATCGACTCGTTCTCTCCCCATTCCAAAGGAGGCTCATAGAGTTCGTAGTGATACACCCCATGATTCTATCCACACATTCCGCTGGCAAGTGCAAGTCGACCAAAGTCTGCTCAATGAACTCCCACCTTAACCTATCGTAAGCCTTCTCCAAGTCTAGCTTCAGGACCATCCATCATTTCCTACCTTTCTTACGCTTCATAGAGTGAATGGCCTCTTGCGCAAGAACGATGTTATCTGAAATAGACCGTCCCGGAACGAAACTAGCTTGCATCGGCTCACCAAAAAATTCATGAGGGGCTTAAGCCGGTTAGTAAACATTTTAGTGATTACCTTGTAAGAAACATTACAAAGACTTATTGGTCTAAATTGCAACCTTGCCGATAAGCACAATAAGTGTCTCGTTAGCCTCTCCCAAAAGTACCCCAGACGTGAAATTCCCTGACGAGACGGATAAAAAATGGTCCAACCGTACTCCACAATTTTTGATAAAATATGGGTTGAAAGCCATCGGGTCTCGGGGTCTTTAGTGGACCCATACCCCGTACCGCCGCAACGATCTCAAGGTCCGTATATGGGCGTGCGAGCTCCGTTAGGTGGTCTCTTGCAAGGACCGGAAATCCACCACCCTGGATAGGTGTAAGAGTGTCCAGCACACAAGGACCGTACAAAAGCTTGAAGAAGCTAACCGCCTGAGCTTCTAGAGAGTCTTGGTCCAAGCACCAAGCCCCGTCTTTATCCTTGAGAACCTCGATTTTATTGCGCTGTCTCTGAATGATGGTTGAGAGATGAAAAAGGATATATTCCGATCCCCACAAGCGAGCCATTGTTGTTGAGACTTCTGGCACCAAAAAACCTCTTCTTGTTCAAGGACTTGCGCCAAATCTGCTACTACCTCCCTCTCTTGTTACCGCAGGTATCCGAGGGCTAAGCTTCAATAAGAGCTTTCTTCCTTTGGTTGATATCCCCGAAAGTAACTTTGTTCCAGTTCTTCAAACAAACTTGCAGTCTCCTGAGCGCCAAGGGATGAGGAGATAATTTCTCCCAAGCTTCTGCCACAAGGGACTCAAAATCCGGGTGCGAGAACCAAGCCGCTTGGAATCTGAATGGACGTCTTTTAGGGTTACCCGGACTGCCCGAATCAAGGTTAATAAGGAGTATATTATGATCCGAGGACAGCTGGGAAAGGTGTCTTACTGAAGCATGTGGCCACCTGAGCTTTGCACCAGGGTTCATCAGAACCCGATCAAGGCACTTTGAGATTCTGTGTTGAGCCGAACGTCCCCGGGCCCAGGTGAATTGCGATCCAACAAAGCCAAGATCAATCAACTAGTTATGATTTATTCAGTGTCCGAAAGCAATAGATGAAGGAGACAACCTAAGAGCTCCCCCTTGACTCTCATCGATGAACTTGATCACATTCACGTCCCCTCCAACAATAATTGGGATCTCAAAAGATGTAATAATCGACGCAAGCTCATTCCACACATCCTCCCTTCTACTATGGTCCGGGGAGATATAAGTTACAATGAGACCGAATGCATCCTCACCTTGTCCAACCGTTGCATAGATAAACTGACGGTTTGTAGATATAATAGTAATATCACACTCTCTAGAGTTCCATAAGAGCCATAGACCCCCACTTTGCCCAATGGCCTCGACTCTCTCCTTCGAATCAAAACCAATCTCATCGCAAGTTCTGTCCGCAGTAACTCCAGAACAGTATGTCTCAAAAAGCGCCACAAAACATGGCTTATATTTACGAAACATGTATCTCATTGATCTTCAGAATTTGGTCTTAACAATCCCGAAGCAGTTCCATAGAATGCCGATCATTAAAAAAGAAGAGGGAACGGCAGCCAACAACCATCTAGAAACGTGGGTCAAGGGCTAGTGGAGTACAGGGCTCCAAACCTTCCACCGATACCCCGGAGCCAGACACCCCACACAGAGCCATATCAACATCTATCCTTTCCTCTCCATCTTTGGTTCGTTGGGAAGTAAAGACCACCGTTTTAGGAGTGGCTTTATATAGGATCTTCACCTGCTGGGTATCCAAAAACCCGGGCAAAGACCAAAGCAACAACCAACAGAAATTTCAATATTAGAATGAATATCAAAAACCCGGGCAAAGACTAAACAATAAAAAGATATGGCAGTATAAACTATAAACAAAGAACATTTGAAATACCGGTTGTTACACTAAGGATACTTCAATGGGGGCACTCAACAACATGAGACGTGCTTCTAGGAACAACCCAATTGAGTGGGAAGGAATCTACTAGGCCAAAAAAAGTGGAAATTAACAACGAGATTTGACAGTAAAAGAAGAAGGAAGAAGAACAAGAAGAAGAATAAGAAGAACCGTATTAAAGACTTACCGGCGGTGATCGACGACTATGAAGAGAGGCGAAGGAAGGGGACGGCGATGGAAGACCAGAACGGCAGAACCAAAAAACCCTAATTGAGTGGGAAGGAACATTCTAGGCCAAAGAACAAGCGGAAATCTACACTGAAATTTGACAGTAGAAGAAGAACCGTGTTAGAGACTTACCGACAGTGATCGACGACAATGAAGAGAGGCGAAGGAAGGGGACGGCGATGGAAGACCTGAACGGCATAACCGAAAACCCAAAGACGAACAAGGGGAAATGGGGAAATAAGAATGCGGCAACAATAAAACTGATACAATACCTCTTTTTAAACGGTTCCAAACGGGTTTTAAAAAAAAATTGGAACCGGACTGGACCAAACCGTATTTAAACGGTCCGGTTCCAAAATTTATTAACAAAATATTTTCAGGAACCGAACCGCTAAATTCCGGTTCGGTTCCAACGGTTCCACTTAGAACCGGACCAAATTAACAGCCCTAGCAAATAGTGTGTAAATTTTCATACTCCTTTGAGCGGCCGAGTCAAGTCCACTGTCACACAAACCCTAGCATACTGCCCCCTCGACATCCCAAACATATTGACATCTATCCGGAGAGGAGTCCCAATAGCGGAAGCAATCGTCTTCAAAATGTTGATATTGTACATGGCAAAGACAGACCCGATATACGAACCCACACACCAGGAGAAGATAGAACCGAGGACATTGGATCAAAAGTTTCGTCCCATTGCTTCATCATGAGATAGTGACCAAAAATCTTCCATGGGACACATGTGAGTATGTCAAGCATATCAGACTCTTTCTCAAACCTAACCAGAAAGAAATCATTCGGTAAGTCGATGACAGTCTATCCGCCTTTTACTTTCCATATCTGCACGCTGAAGGCTTGAAAGGAAATCATACGTCCGAGCAACTTAATCACCACGGAGTTACGCCATGGAGCATTTAATACTCGAATGATATCCGGATCCACGTTGATTACAAGGTAGCATCTTGGCCTTTGGGATACTCAATTTGGATCTTACCCGATTCAACCAAATTTTCCGGTAAAAGCGGCATCTTTTTCCATGCTTCTCCTCCAAAAAGCATCGAACTCCAAGGCTCGGAAATATTTGCATGGTCTTGTACCTTTCTTTGTACGTCCTCAATCATTGGAGAGACATCATGGGTACCCGTACTTGTTGCAGCGGGAGATGGAGGATGAGTAGAAGCCCCAAGATCCGGAGCCGCGGGAGGGGGAGCAGTTGTCGCCTCACGAGTCGCAACAACCGCCACTTAGTCATCAATTAGGGTTTTGATTTTAGAGTTTGAGCTGTATAATTCTTGCCTCCATTGTTCTTATTACTTGTTATAAAATTCCTTCTATCAAAGATTCCAACATCAACACTAGACGCTCTTGAACACCTTATTCTAGACTTGTACCAATTCAGATAGGCCCTTCCGGTCTGCCCACCCGTCCGGAAAAAAACATGGGTATGGACAACTAGTTTAGGCCCGGTCCGAATTTTGGTGGAACGGATATGGGTAAGCATTTTGGTCCTTGGGCTAACCCGGCCCATTAATAGTTATATATATATATATAGAGGCTGGTTCCGGTGAGGAGCACCCTTGTGGATAGGAATGAGGAGAGATAGGATGGTGACACGTGACATGCCACGTGTCACCACCACAAAATGTGTTCATAGTTGTGAAAAAAATGTTCATATTTTTACAAGTATGTGTTCATTGTTCTTACAAATATGGTGTTCATGGATTTTAAAGTAAGTGTTCATGATTTTTAAAGTAAGTGTTTATGATTTTTAAAGTAAGTGTTCACATTTATCAATAACTGTTCATTTTTTCCCAACACTAAATGTTCATTTTTGTAAAAATTTTCTTTTTGTTTCAAATCGTGTAAAAAAAATATGATGTTCATTATTTTACAAGTGTGTGTTCATAATTTTCAGAGTAAGTGTTCATATTTTTCAAAGTAAGTGTTCATAATATTATTAATGATTGTTCATTTTTTTGTTATAGGCAGTGTTCATATTTTTATTACTAACTATTCTTTTTATGGTGATGCCACGTGACATCACCACGACTCTCCTAATTTCTATCCACAAGGGTCCTCCTCACTTGAACCAAAATCTATATATATATATATATATATAATTTATATTATTTTAAATGTCACATACTTTGATTTTTCATTTAGTTTGTTGAAATATTTTGATGAGTTATACTCGTTTGTGACACAAGATTGCAAGGCTAACTTGATTATAATGATACTTGTTGTTTTTTCAAGTATTTGGATTTATTCATTTTTGTGTGTTAATTGTTGTTAAACTTGTTGGTAGTGCACTATGTAAGTATAATTGGATTGAAAGTATGTTTTAAATACATAATATTACTTGTACAAGTCCTACGGGTTAATTTAAATCGAACTACTTATCTCCAATTGGGGATGTAGAATCCAAAGTCCGACAGGTTCCAACAAAGAGACCATGAGACAACGAAATCAATTAATCAAATGAAAACGAAGTAGTGAGTACAGAATACCTGCTCACCGACGGTTCCAAATCTGAAGACGCTGTTGTGAGGTCAGCACCGATTACTTCAGATCTGGGTCGAGCGGGTTCCGAATCTGGACGATAATACACAACGATTGTAGAGAGCTCTTGTGAAACAAACTTTAAGGGTGATGGTGATGTCGATTATAGAGAGATATTGTGAAAGGGTAAACGATTGCAGAGTTGTCGGGAGTTAGATACCGGGTAATTTGAGGAGAGATTGAGAGAAAGGAGGAATGGAGTAACAGGAAGAAGATGAAGCGGTGGAGAAGAGAAGAGATCGCTTTAGTTGTACAAAAGAAAGAGGCGGTTGAGGGGTACAACAAATACGTAAGAGAAGGGGGGGAAAAGGCGCGTGTCCCATATTCCTTGACACGTATAAACAACAACGGGTCAACCCCAAAACACAGAAGTTAGAATATAATATAAGATGGCTTTGGAGGGTAAATTAGGAAAAAAAGAATTAAAAGGGTAAATGAAAAAATTCCTATTCATTGGGGAAAATCCCACATTTAGTACAGTAAGATATATATATATATATATATATATATATATATATATATATATATATATATATATAGAGAGAGAGAGAGAGAGAGAGAGAGAGAGAGTGTGTATAGATCATATGAGAATAGGCTTATCGTGTAATCATGAGAACAGATTCGTAATTATTATTAGTTTTGTTACGAATGTGCCATATCGTTTAATGTATTATTCATAGTTATTGTTGGTTGAATAGATTATTCTTAATTATTATTATTCGTAGTTATTATTAATTATGATATCTACTCTAAATCTCGACCCTTAATAGTCGTCATCCGACGGTCTAAGATTGTTCTCATGATTACAAGATAAGCTTGTTCTCATGGGAACCGCACCCTATATATATATATATATATATTACTTCAAATGTCACATACTTTGATTTTTCATTTAGTTTCTTTGGAGTATTTTGATGAGTTCTACTCGTTTGTGGCACAAGATTGTAGGACTAACTTGATTGTAATGATACTTGTTTTTATAGGTATTTGGATTTATTAATTTTTGTGTGTTAATTGTTGTTAAACTTGTTGGTAGTGCACTATGTAAGTATAATTGGATTGAAAGTGTGTTTTAAATACATTATATTACTTGTACAAGTCCTACGGGTTATTTTAAATCGAATTACTTACCTCCAATTGGAGACGTAGAATCCAAAGTCCTACGGGTTCCAACAAAGAGGGCATGAGACTACGAAATCAATTAATCAAATGAAAACGAAGCAGTGAGTATACCTACTCACCGACGGTTCCGAATCTGAAGACGCCGTGGTGAGGTCGACGGAGGAAATGAGAAATGGAGGAAAGGAGGAGATGAGTGAAAAAAAAAACTAGCGATACACATCTATGAGAGTAATTGTGAAATAAGCGGGGGTAAAGAGGTCATCTTCAATTCATTCAATCGATTCAACTACACTCCCGAGGTTGAATGATTCAACCCTTTCAACCCCTCAATCAACCGCTTTCAACCCCTCGTTTGAATCCACAAAAAGTCCTAATGAACGTTGAAGTAAAACATTCAACCAATTCAACTATTTCAGTCGATTGAAACTGAGGCTACCGAACGGGCCTAGGTTAAAACACAAGTAAGTCACCTTCATCCCCTTAACTTGATGCACCAAATGAAATCGGGAATAAAGAGGGGCGAGGAGGTAGTAATTGTGAAATGAAAGTCTTAAAACTATATTTTTACCTTTACAAATTGTTGAAATTCAACTGTAGGTTGTCCCTAGCAAGTTGCAACTGAGAAACATGACTGCCCATTTTTAGTGGCTCATGGTGTTGAGCTTTTAAATCAAATTAAGAGGCAGATTTTAGTGGCTAACACACCATATTCTTCTCTATTTTTAAATGTGCCATGCTGCCCAATTCTTCTTCTCTGCTCTCCCGAATTCTGCTCATCTCTTCTTTTTACCATCCTACTCTCCTAGATAATCACCAAATTCTCATATAACACCTGTGATTATTGATATTATATTGCCACATATAATCCTTTACGCAATTTTTTTTAAAATTAAATTTTGTGTGAATATATAGCAATTGATTAGATTCAATGGCTGATGTTTATTATATTAGTTAAATTATAAAATGTTTTTATATAAAAAAAAATCGATTCACCTTTTCACCCGTAGGATGAAGATTTTAGATGACGTTATTGTCATACCTCACCCTGACGAATAAAATCCGGTCTAAATCGAGACCGATTTTTTTTTTTTTATTAGAAGGAGATTCGGTGGTCTCCGGCGCATCTCGACGCGCTTTTATTAATTGAAAAGTAGGCTAAGTAGTCATCACACGTGGATAGCCCAAACCCTTACATCGTCAAGTAAAAAGTCAACAACGTCTAAATGTAAATCGAGACCGATCTACATTTCGATGTTTGCAGAAACTTTTGATCCGAACCGAATCCGCAAAATCCGAGTCTGTCCAATAAAACCATACGCACACTAATCCGTTGCAACAAGCATTTTTGTTTGATAAAATATCAGGCACAAACTTGTTGACTAGTTGTCGGGCAAGTACTTGTTTCGTAGAAGAATACCTCTGAAATTCCCACCATCAATACTGAAACTCCAGGCAATGATTGCGTCTTTGATTTGTTCGACTAACTTGAGCTCCTGCTTCCCTGTTTTCTGGCTTTCATAAATTCCGGTCAATAATGTATCGCAGATGGTTCCGTCGCGGGGATCGCCGGAGCAGTAACACTAGTCTCAACTCAATAACTAAGAAGTACAACATCCGATTCTTCTCATTTGATACGCTACGAATCGCGACGAACAACTTCTCCACCTTTCTTGGTCAAGGCGGCTTTGGTCGGGTTTACAAAGGGATTCTCCCCGAGGACGGCAAATCCATAGCGATCGCGATCAAGAGACTCCGCGAACCCTCCCAGGTCGTATCATTGGAGATGATGGAGTTCATTTCCCATCTCCGACACATAAATCTCATCCAACTCCTCGGATGTTGTTTGGAGAAGAATGAGCAGCTTCTCGTGTTTGAATATGCCGTCAACGGATCCGTTTCGCACCTTCTATACATTGACACACCTTCTTCTGCTTTCAATTGGGGAAGGCGAGCTGCCGTCTGCATCGGAATTGCTCGTGGTCTGAATTATCTCCACCATGAGATCGTTCCGACTGTCATTCATTGTGATATTAAGCCTTCCAATATCCTTCTCGATGCTAATTTCAACCCTAAGATTTCTGATTTTGATCTGATTGAATTGGTTGATGGTAGTGACCAATCCACCGATGGAGAAGGACGGAGAAATACAGTTAAAGGAACCATGGGGTATATAGATCCAGAATATTTTAAAAGTGGATACCTCACCCAGAAATCGGATGTGTATAGTTTTGGATTGACTATGCTCGAGATTATTACAGGTAGACAAGGCGTGATTTTGGCTTCCAAGGAAGGACACGATCGATATCGTATGAATTGGATCGTGCGGATGAAGAAAGATGATGACATTTCCAAGATTGTTGACCCAAAATTGACCGATTTCCCAAAGCAAGATGCAGAGAGGTTCATTAATGTTGCAATTTTGTGCACCCAGGCGAATTCGGAACAAAGGCCCAAAATGTTTCAAGTGGTGCATATGCTGTACGGAGGACATAAATCTGACCAGGAAATTTCGGAGATGGCGAGTGCGGCCATTACTGCTCAACCTGAGCAATGGTTTAGTGCCAATAATAGCACTCAGACTTCTGGTATGTTACAGATACATCAATTGAATGAGTTAGTGACAATTACAGCACTCAGAGTTGTGGTTTTTGTATTTGATTTTGCAGTTTCAATGAGTAGTCTGAGTATTGACATGAGTAAATCAAGGAAATGTGAAACGAAATCAGTAGCTGCAGTTGCAGAAATGAGATCAGGCAATTGTAGCAAGGAAGAGGATGTGGTAGGAGCGTATTTTGAGAGATCTATGGAGAAAATCATGAGATTCCAACTCCAAGTGTATAATGCGAGCAGTAGAAGAAGAGAGGTTTTTGCAGAAGCTGTATATCCACCTTTTCTGTCTGGGGAGTACCGGCGGCCATCTCCTATGTGAAGAATTATCATTAGTTAGTACATGTTCTTTAATCCCAAACTGCTGAGCTGTATAATTCTTGCCTCTATTGTTCTTGTTATAAAATCCCTTCTATCAAAGATTCCAACACATCAACCCTACACGCTCTTGAACACCTTATTCTATACCTGTACAAATCCGGGTCGACCAGTTCAGTCCGCCCACCCGTTCGAGAAAAAACATGCATATATATATATATATATATATAATTTGAATGTTACATACTTTTCATTTAGTTTGTTTGAAGTTTTTTTTGATGAGTTATACTCGTTTGTGATTCTGTGATATGATACTTGTTTTTTTTTCCAAGTATTTTGATTTATTCATTTATGTGTGATAATTGTTTGTTAAACTTGTTGGTAATGCACTATATAACTATAATTGGATTTAAAGTGTGTGATAAATACATTATATTATTTGTTTTGAACAATAAATCTCGGGAGGAAAAAAAAAGCACAATCAAGTACATATTTGTCATTCGGGTCGGCCCGAAATCCCGTCCATTTTTACATTAGTAGACATGGCAACGTTTGTGGCCCGGATAAGTCGGGTCGAGCCGCACCTTTCGGGTAGAGTTTCTAGTTATGGCCGGACCCGGATACGCCCAGACTCGCTTTTGTACAGTCTACTCTTACCCCTCAGGATATAGAATACATTAAAGCGTTTAAAAGTGGCAAGGATTCCAAGATCAACGTCATGTCTTGACTGGATCTTTCCAATTAGTTGAGCAATGAGTCTGGAGCCTATGTGGGTCATGAGACCCTCCACAATGGAGGGTCGGGGGGCTACTAAAGCCCTTCCATGTCATCAAAATGATGACATGGCACTGGAAGAAGCTTAGTAGCCCCGGGGGTCGACGCCAATATTGGCGTCAACCCTTATTCGTTTTTCATTTTTTTTTTCCTTTGTAAAACGACGTCGTTTTGGCCAAACTGGGCCAAAACGACGTCGTTTTGGCTCTCTTCAGGGAAAAGGCGCGCCACACTGGCCGAAATATGGCCAGTGACAAGCGCCACGTGGCAGGGGGTTTTAAATTAAATTTAAAACCCCTTTTCCCGTTAAAATATTAACTATAAAAAAAAATTTATTTTTGAGTAAGATTTAATTTTATCTATCCAATGACACCCATTTTGCATATGTTTCGATAAAAAATTTTTTTTGACTTCTTGTAACGTATATAGAGTTTTACGTAGTAAACTTTTAACGTTTTAAATTTTATTTTATGCATAAGACTTTATTCATATCAATCTAATATGATATTTATTTAATTTATGTATGTATTTGAATTTTTTATAATAAAAAAACACAATTTAAAATAGATGTTAGACATAAAATGACCGAGACATTAACTTACAAATAAAATTCCAATTTAATAAGAAAACAACTAATTATACATTAATTTAAACATACACTTAACTTATAACATAAGATTGAAATAAAAACAAATGATAAATGTAAACATACATTACGAACTCTAAAAGGACCCCAAACTTAAACATAAACTCAAATACCGAGTTCTCTGATCAAGTCATTCTTTATCTTCTCTTGTTCGGGAGACAGGGAATCTTGCATCTCCCTCAAACTATTAAGAATGGTTAACTTCCTTTTGTACTCAAACTCTTTGGCCTTCCTCTGTTCTATTCTGTCCTTCCTAGCTTCGGAAATAGCAATCATCTTTAATTTTTCCTTCTTTATTTCCAATTCTTGAAGGCGGACCTCAAGCTCTCTACTCTTCAAATTGTCCAAAATTTTAATTTGTTCTGAATAATCAGATGATGGTGTTGTACTTACCGGTCTCTTTCCCGCCCTCTTCGAACTATTTCGTCCTAAAGGACGGACGAATGAGCTATCTGGGGTTCCGCCTTCACTTGAGGGAGTTCCAACATTGGGGCTTGATGTGTATGATCCAGATTCATTTACCTTTGCCCTCTTCGAGCCATCCCCTTGTTTTGATGATGTCGATTGAATGTTACTTTGCCATTTTGGGAGACTTTTGAGCATGCGCCAAATATTTTCATGATTGAATTTTGATTTATATTGATCTTGATACAAAATATGAGCCCCTGCAAGGATATCGTCAGGGCTTTCTCCACTTACTCTCCCCCTTTCTGATGTAGCATATACACCTGTAAATCTAGAAGAAAGTGTATTAAGCTTTTGGAAGCGTTTCTTACATTGTTTCCATGAGCGAGATGCTAAATCTCCCCTTCTTTCGTTGTAATATTGAGAAATTCGATTCCAAAAAGTGTTGGTACTTTGATTGGTTCCTTGGATAGCATCTTTGCTCGTGTTCATCCATCCACTAACGAGCAAATTGTCTTCGACTCCCCCCAACGCAACCTTCTAGCAACTTCCTCGGTTGTCACTTGAACTTCTTCTTCATCATCATTGTCTAGATCAACTGTCGGTTCATGAGTCCCAAAAGGCGGGATGGTAATAGGTGGAGACGTTGGGATCAAGCCTTCAGTAGGGTTTTGAGTTTGGGGGTATTGCATATAACTCATGAATTGCGAGTTTTGAGTTTGGGGGTATTGCATATAACTCATGAATTGTGGGTTTTGTGGTTGAGGGTAACGAGGATAATTCATGAATTGTGGGTTTTGAGTTTGAGGGTACTGCGGATAATTCATGAATTGTGGATTTTGAGTTTGATTCGGATCTTGTGTTCCTACACCTTGGCTAAAGTTTGGAGGGAAAAAGAAAGGGTTTGGAATGGGATTTCCGTTTTCATCCATTGTAAGTTAATAATAGAGAAAGAGAGAAGTTGTGTTAGTTGAATGAGATGAGGGTAGAAGATGAAGTGTTGGTGTGGTGGTCTTGTGCTCTTTAAACCCTTTTATAGAAGGTATAAATGAGTTATATGTCTCATTTACACAATAATCGAGTGTGAATTGACAACTCAGTCACGAATTTATTATACACAATAAATGACATCTGACATTGATTTGAATTTCGAATCTGAAAAACACAATAATCGAGTGTGAATTGACAACTCATTCACGGATTTATTATACACAATAAATGATATCTGACATTGATTTGAATTTCGAATCTGAATAACACAATAATCGAGTGTGAATTGACAACTCAGTCACGAATTTATTATACACAATAAATGACATCTGACATTGATTTGAATTTCGAATCTGAAAAACACAATAATCGAGTGTGAAATGACAACTCATTCACGGATTTATTATACACATTAAATGATAACCCAATAATTTTTTTATTAAATTGTTTGTTATTTAAAATTTTGATTTAGTAAGTTTAAAATATATTTACATTTTAAAATTTATGGCTAATGTTTATTTATAATAATATTAGTAATATTTTTTTAATAATAAATAATATATAAATATACAATTCATTAATTTATTAAAAATAAATAAAAAAGTGAAAAGTGAAAAATTAGTAGCCCCGAGACTACCTGTTGTGAGTGAAAATAAGTGAAAAGCTGAAATGGGGCTACTAAGCTGACGTGGCAGGAATCTTGCTGACGTGGCAGAAAAAGTTTAGTAGCCCCGGGGCTCTCCATTGTGCATGGTCTGATGCAGCACTAGCTTCAGAATCAAGCCACGGACAAAAAGGATTATATTCATTTATTGAACCATTTTCTAAATAAAATTTGACCATCTCTCTGCACAAGCATCTACAATTTCAGCAAATCGATCAACAAGTTGAATTCAGGGCAGAAGTTCGCACAGTACAAAGGAGGCAAAAGTTCGAAACAAAACATCCCAGTCAAGACACGACGTTTTACAACACCAAAGTGCATCTCGCATGAATTCAATTCAAACTGACATTTATGCAGTCCATTCAAAACAATAACCGAGTGAATTGACAATTACAGGCTACAACAATGTACCTTTGATAACTCGGCCCTTGCCAATCTGAAATTTATAAGGCTGGCCTACCGGATCCTTTGTGCTAAAAAAATAACAACAGAAACAATTCAACCAATAAAGCGAAACAGACACGACCGATGCTCTATGCTTACAGCCGCGGAAGCCGAAACCCTAAAAATCCTAAATCTCAACGTAAGAGACTAAATGGAGATTTGACAAAGTTTTACATACCTCCAGAACTTTTGGGAAAGGCCGTCATATTTCCCTGTAGAAGAAGAATAGTTCTTAAACCGAACAACGGTTTCTATTTTCACAAAATCAAACTACATCGACAAGAATCGTGAAAGGAAATTGGGAAACGGAGAGAGAAGTCGGACCGAAACAGTGCAGTGTACCGTGACGTATTGACCAGCAACAGGCTTGGCTCCAACTCCGGCCCTGAGAACTTCCATCTCTACTCCCATTGATACTCAAATTTCTTCGTCTGATAAGTTTACAAATTAAAAAACGGTTTCTTTGATTCTCAACAATTATGTAATAACCAAAAATTTTAAGTTCCGGTAAGATGAAATTAAACAAAATCCGACGAGACCATTGTAAATAATAAATCAGTAAAACAGAACGAGTTTAGTTCTATCATTTTATGTGACCTAGATTCACATAAAATGATAAATTAAATTCCCGGGGATGATCTACGCTTTTAAATAAAATCAATTATAATTTATAAATACGGAAACTAATTCCGTATTATATAAATTCCCGCACTTTAACGAGTTCCGGATCCGTTCTAAAAAGAGTTGGATTGGAGTTAACCCGCTACTAGGCCCAAATTATCGGCCCAGCCCAGCCGGCCCATTCCTAATGACTAATCTAATTAACCTAATTAATTAACCTAATTAATTAACCTAATTCTAAACTTACGTTAAACCTACCGCTCCTCTACTCACCTTCTGTAACTCGCTTTCCTTGCCGCTGAGAAGGGACGCCGCAACGCTGAAGCTGCGCACCAGCCGGAGTCCTCCGCCACCGCTCGCGCCGACCGCCTTGCGCCGCTCCCCGCCGGATCCAGCCGCCCAACCCTGCACGCCCAGCCGGACGGTAAGATCGATGCTCCCTTCTCTCGTCTCCCTCCCGCACCCTCTTTCGTTTCTGTTCTGTTCGAGCCAGACTTAACCACCGCCGCACTGTTGGCAGTAGCTGCGCACCAGCCGGACCGCCGCCACCGTCCTCGGCTACTGCTTCCGCCGTCCACCCAGTGCGCCGCCAGCCACCACCGAGCCTGCAGTCTTCCTCCGGTGCCTCCTGTTGTGATCGTTTCAGCCGACTCCGCAGCCTTCGATCGTAAGTAAAGTGCAGCGCATACCCCTTCTTTATCTCCTATTCCGTATGACTAATCGACTAGATCGGTCCCTCACGGATCCTGCAGTGATAGCCGGCCAGCAGAACGGTACAAACAAGGGAGGATACGAGTCATTTCTCTGCAGCCGAAGGAGACGCCGAAACCCGCCAACCCTTAACGCCGGATTTGCAGATTTCGTAAGCTTGCTCCGCCCCTCTTCGTTTTCGCTGTCACCCATGTGTTGTGAACTGCTGTTGTTAAGCCTAAGCATAAATAACGTAAACGAGCTGCTGAGTATGTGCATAAATGAATGGAAGGGGCTGCTGTAAATTAATTTCATTTCTTCAGCTTTTAGGTTTCGAACAGCCCACCTTGTCGAACAATTATAAAATGTTTGGATAAAGATCCACCGTTGAATTTTGGATATGTTGTAGATGGATATAAGTAGTTTATCATATTAAAATTTGGTGAGAAATGAACGGTCGGATTGAAAGTTACGAGCTCCCGAAGTTAAGTAGTTGAGCAGTTTTATTGAACTTATAAAATTGACTAAGTATAAGGATGTAGAGTGAGGAACCGACTTTGGGAATTATTATAAAAATATCGGCTGAACAGTTTAGTGAAATTCTTTCTCCTAAGGCTAGATAGAACCTCATAGATGATTTAGATATTAAATTCGGAAATTTTATAAGCCGTTAAGAATTTTATATTTAGAGCCGAAGTTAAACCTTTTTCGGTTCTTCCGGAAAAAAAAATTGAAACATAAGAAAAATGTCCGTTTCGCACCTAATAAAATTCTAAGAGTTAGGATATATTTTAGAACTTCAAATAGGAGTTTGGACATGAATTTTAGGGTCTTCGAGAAAATCGGAACGAAGGGTAAAATGGTCATTTTACCCTAAAACTAATAATGTAGCTAGTACGTCTTAATACTTTTAATCTCAGAAGTTTAGACTTCTATCTACGTGAAAGTGTGCTAATACACTTATCGCCTTTAACAGGCAACTGAGTGGGTACAGTTACAGTGCAAGTGATTACTAAAGAGTCGAGCATTATAACAGGTAAGTCCTTTGGGCTTACTTAGCTGACTGCTAAATATGAGTATAAATGATGATGGTGGTGTGTGATTGACATGTTAGAGAGATAGGTTGTGATATATATAAATACCGACCTGTATTTTGGCCTAAGAGTAACGGGCGGTGGCATTCCGCTCAGTAGCTCGCCGGGCGCTGGGGGTTTCTTTCGGGACTAGTCCACACATGGTTTGTAGTGACGCTACCAAAGGAAGTCAGCTATACCTACACCAGTTGGATAAGGAACGGAGGCGAGAACTAAAAATAGTTCTCGTGCCACAACTTAAATTGAATAATGTGAATCACCTAAAGAACAGATAATAATTTGTTGAGTGCCAGCATGATGTTTGTTTATTTTTGTTCTGCGTGTGTTTGTGCTGTTATCATTTTTGCTTATATTTGGATAGTTAGCTAACGGTTTATCCGTGTTGTAGATCTGTAGAGATAGACAGTTGCAGAGAAATCCGGAACGGATGGTCAGCCGGGTCCACGTACTCATTAGATGGGGACGGGGGAGTCTTCCATACGTCATGCACGTTATGTATCTGTATATAAGTTTGTAAGGCTGTCACATGTGTACTTTCATACCATTAAAAATATTATGTTTTTGAAATTGTTTTAAATACATTTGTGCCTTGTTGTAAGATCCTAGTAAAGTTGTTGTTAAACCAAGGTCGGGACCCATTGTGAGGTCCTAACCAGTAGCTCCCCGAGTTCCGAGAATTTGGGGTGTTACAAAATGGTATCAGAGCCAGGTTGGCAACAATGGCACTTGAAATCTTCCGAAAGACCGAATGTATAAAATAACTAGAACCCGAAAGGGGTCTAAGATTTTCAAAACGGATTTCTGTTTTTACACACGTGCATAGTCGGGTTGTTGGGTTAGTAGTACGTCGGACCACCATCGTTCTCCGTGGATCTCTGCAGCTTGGAACAATAGGTGAGTTAGTATATAGACCTATATCGATAGGTTTTAGCGTAAATTATATATCTGTGTGTGTGTGGTATGCTAGTATCCTAAAGGATAACTTGTATTCTTTAGTTGTGATATCATGAAGCGATTAGCGCCTCATTATAAATCGGTAACGAGTTTGAAGAGTTTTCCACACGAGATAAGGGATTCAGACCAAGATTTAGTATGATACTCTGATGGACGTCCTGGTGACTTATAAATCATCCGAAGGACGGGTGGGCAAAGCAGTAAAGATGTTTAGAAAATTTTTACCGCCAGTACAACCGGATGAGAAAGAAGTTCCCGAGTCAGCTTAGATAGAAGAAATTGAGAATCATGCAAGGGGCTTTGTCGTATGAAGTCGAGAGATGAATTAGAAGAACCATGCAAGAGACGACGAGAGCGTAGAATGGAGATAAAAATGGAGAAACAAGAATCATATAGAACGGAGTACAACCAAGAATTTCGGTGTAAAGGACGTGACTATCAAGACGGACGCCGCCATAAGCAAGCATGGACATTAGAGTACAAAGAAGATAGAGTGTCGACCCAGTTGTGAGAAGTTAAAAGGTACAAAGATAAAGCGTGAGTTTGAGGTCGAGAAATAAATCCTGTAACATGGAAGCATGTGGAGTCCTTCAAGGATATGAGAGTTTTGAATGAAAGTCCGACATAAGTATCCAAGAAACTAGAAGTCTAAAATTGAGACAACGAATTTTTATAAAGGCGACTTGATCAAGACAAAACTAAACAAGGGGAAGAATGTGGAAAAGTGATTTGGTGGACTCAAGGGTCCGCAATAATTTCTCATTTACAAAGAGATTTAAGTTACCAACACTAACGGTTCATACCAGAGAACCGCAAACAGATGATGACTAAAGTAAGGAGAATTGCGAAGACACGCTTACAAGCTAATGTAGAAGACTTGATGAACTCATTGGCGACAGATGAATGCTAGGAGTAGACTCAGAAGAGTATAGTGACCTCATAAGAGAACAAGAGAAGTGCAGACTGTGGAAGAAACTAAAAGAGTATTAACAAAGAAACTAGAGGAGATAGATTTTGACCAAGTCTATCAAACTTCAAAAGAGATAGAAGAACAATAAGTCTGTGATCTTATGGAAGGTCAACTACATACCAGTCAGTAATAATTGAGACATAAACGTGCGGGTCAACCAGTGGTACTGGTTATCAGATAAGGAGGATAACTATAGAATGATGAAAGAATTTTATAGACGTCTAGAGGACCCTTCAAGAGATCAACAACGACAAATGTGAAGCTAAATCGATCCGCGTGCTAGCACCTTAATAATAACATGGAGTGAGTTCGAGCAAAGATCCCTAATTAAGAACTTAAGAAGAAAGACTAGACGGTCAGAAAGGACCCCCTTTATGTCATTGAAGACCAAGGGAAGCGTGTGAAGAAGTTACTGCCTACTGGCTAGGAAAAGGGTGCATATCACAGTTAGTACAGATGGATTATAAAAGAAGAACTAGAGGAGTAAGAAGAAGCATATGATTTTAATCATGTCCTACGTCAATCAAGACAGAAGGTGCTTAACATGCCACACAATTGAGACTGAGGGTGCTCTCCCGAGGTTTACAGAGGAAGCCTTTTGACTAAAGATGTCACACAGAATAACTACAGTTATAGAGATGGAGCAAACGTAGAGATTATGACCTTAGTCTCTTGATAATATGTCTCATCGAGTTTTGAAGTGATTTTAGATGGAATCTACACCTCGTTGGAACGGACATGAGAAAGAGTAATGAGGAATAACTGAAGATATTATACAAATCCGATATCACGTCTATAAGATAATTATCGAAAAGTGTTTATATAAGAGTTTAATGATAAATGACGGTACCCCGAGGAAATTCAAACTAATCCAGATAACCCTGTAATATGTAGATGGATGGGTAGTTATAGAACCGCGTACAAATGGTGTACCCTAGAGTCTTTTCTCGATTGATGGGAGAAGAATTGACGAAAGTATTAAATTTAATCAATGTGGATTGTACGAGAAAACCTAAAAGGTTTTGACCATTTTAATTGGTGTAAGGATTTGAAAGATAGTAGAGCGACGGGAGTATTTTGGCAATCTAGTAGACAGGAATGAGGAATAAGATTTTTTTTATATACTACTCAACTGAAGATGTCAACAAAAGTAATACTACTGAGCCGTGTCAGCGGAGCTGTGAGGAGTTGAAGAGGAGATAGACGTCTGCTCTAGTTTTAGTACAACCTGAGAGTACATATGACTTTGTGTGTCTTGATGCAGAGGGGTAAGGTCATAACCTATGCGTCTCAGCCGCTGAAGATGCATGAGGAGAACTACCCCACACACGACCTAGAGTTAGCTGCAGTAGTCCATGCTCTTCAGATCTGGCGTTACTATCTGTATGGGGCGACATGTCAGATCTTCACAGACCATAAGAGTCTGAAGTACATATTCACGCAGCGGGAGTTGAATAACCGCCAGAGGCGGTGGCTAGAGTTGATCAAGGATTTTGACCTTGAGATTTCTTTACCACCCGGAAAGGCGAATGTAGTTGCCGACGCTTTGAGTCGGAAGACGCCTCAGGAGGAGGCGATAGCTCGGTTGACAGTACAGCCACAGCTGCAGAGAGACTTAGCTTGGTTAGAGATTGAGATCCAGTTCCCGGATACAGCTCACCAGTTAGCCACCATAGAGTTACTCCCTGACCTGTTGGGTGAGATCCGACAGAAGCAGGAGGCCTGTCCGATGTTGACCCGGATCCGAGACCGGATGGCACGAGATGAGGCACCTCAGTTCACTATTGGTGCCGATGGAGTGATGAGACGACAGGACCGTGTTTGTGTGCCATCACACCGTGAGTTGAGGCAGAGGATACTAGGTGAGGCTCATACTACCCCTTACTCCGTACATCCAGGAGCGAGTAAGATGTATAGGGACTTGAGACGTTCCTTCTGGTGGGGTGGTTTGAAGCCTGATGTGGCCCGTTATGTAGCTCAGTGTGCGACCTGTCAGCAGGTCAAGATTGAGCACCGTAGATCCGGAGGAGAGCTACACCCACTGCCAGTACCACACTGGAAGTGGGAAGACATTACGATGGATTTCGTCACTGGATTGAGGCTCAGCAGAGGCTTTGATGCCATTTGGATGGTAGTGGACCGTCTGACGAAGACCGCACGTTTCATTCCGATTAAGGAGACGTGGCCGGTAAGTCGTCTAGCAGAGGAGTTCACCAGACATATTGTGAGACTCCATGGAGTACCGAGGACTATCGTATCCGACAGGGATGGACGTTTTACCTCGAGGTTCTGGCAGCAGGTACATACCGCTCTGGGTACGAGTCTTCACTTTACCACTGCCTACCACCCACAGACAGACGGTCAGTCAGAGAGGACCATCCAGACCCTGGAGGACATGTTACGGGCATGTGTGCTAGATTGGGGACAGGTATGGCCAGATTACCTCCCACTAGTAGAGTTTTCATATAATAACAGCTGGCATGCGTCTATTGGGATGGCACCTTATGAGGCTTTGTACGGCCGGAGATGTCGTACACCGCTATGTTGGGATGAGCCTAGCAAGGCTGATGGAGTAGTACCAGATCAGATACAGGACGACATCGCCCGGATTGCCTTAGTCCGGGAGAGGATGTTAGCAGCTCAGAGTCATCAGAAGTCCTACGCCGATAAGAGGCGTCGACCTTTGGAGTTTAGAGTAGGTGCACAGGTGTGGTTGAGAGTGTCACCTACGAGGGGAGTTAGACGTTTCGGCATTAAGGGGAAGCTGAGTCCCCGGTATGTCGGACCATTTGAGATCGTAGAGAGAGTTGGAGAGGTTGCCTACCGACTAGCACTGCCACCGAGACTAGAGGGAGTACACCCAGTTTTTCATGTATCTCAGCTGCGAGAGTACATTCCGGATCCGAGACACGTCATCAGCCATGAGGATCTGATAGTGGAGCCTGACCATACGTTTGTAGAGTACCCCGTAGCTGTCTTGGAACGCAGTACCAGACGTCTGCGACCCAAGGAGATACCTATGATGAGGATTCAGTGGTCTAGGAGAGGAGCTGATGAGGCCACTTGGGAGACTGAGGAGAGTGTTAGACGTAACTATCCCGAGTTCTTTACGGGGTTAGAGGTTACTCATGTTTGACGGGTTAGTACTCGGATGTTGTGTTGTTTGACCTTTCAGATTTTCATGTGGTTTGGAGTGTTTCTGTTTTCTTTTGTGATACTTGTTTGATTGCTGCTTGAGTAGCTGCTTGTTAGAAAACAAAGATGTCCAGAAAACTAAAATATACCGAAAGAAATACGTGAATAGGGGAAACAATTTAAGTTTCGGGACGAAACTTCTTTTAAGGGGGCACTGATGTAATAACCAAAAATTTTAAGTTCCGGTAAGATGAAATTAAACAAAATCCGACGAGACCATTGTAAATAATAAATCAGTAAAACAGAACGAGTTTAGTTCTATCATTTTATGTGACCTAGATTCACATAAAATGATAAATTAAATTCCCGGGGATGATCTACGCTTTTAAATAAAATCAATTATAATTTATAAATACGGAAACTAATTCCGTATTATATAAATTCCCGCACTTTAACGAGTTCCGGATCCGTTCTAAAAAGAGTTGGATTGGAGTTAACCCGCTACTAGGCCCAAATTATCGGCCCAGCCCAGCCGGCCCATTCCTAATGACTAATCTAATTAACCTAATTAATTAACCTAATTAATTAACCTAATTCTAAACTTACGTTAAACCTACCGCTCCTCTACTCACCTTCTGTAACTCGCTTTCCTTGCCGCTGAGAAGGGACGCCGCAACGCTGAAGCTGCGCACCAGCCGGAGTCCTCCGCCACCGCTCGCGCCGACCGCCTTGCGCCGCTCCCCGCCGGATCCAGCCGCCCAACCCTGCACGCCCAGCCGGACGGTAAGATCGATGCTCCCTTCTCTCGTCTCCCTCCCGCACCCTCTTTCGTTTCTGTTTTGTTCGAGCCAGACTTAACCACCGCCGCACTGTTGGCAGTAGCTGCGCACCAGCCGGACCGCCGCCACCGTCCTCGGCTACTGCTTCCGCCGTCCACCCAGTGCGCCGCCAGCCACCACCGAGCCTGCAGTCTTCCTCCGGTGCCTCCTGTTGTGATCGTTTCAGCCGACTCCGCAGCCTTCGATCGTAAGTAAAGTGCAGCGCATACCCCTTCTTTATCTCCTATTCCGTATGACTAATCGACTAGATCGGTCCCTCACGGATCCTGCAGTGATAGCCGGCCAGCAGAACGGTACAAACAAGGGAGGATACGAGTCATTTCTCTGCAGCCGAAGGAGACGCCGAAACCCGCCAACCCTTAACGCCGGATTTGCAGATTTCGTAAGCTTGCTCCGCCCCTCTTCGTTTTCGCTGTCACCCATGTGTTGTGAACTGCTGTTGTTAAGCCTAAGCATAAATAACGTAAACGAGCTGCTGAGTATGTGCATAAATGAATGGAAGGGGCTGCTGTAAATTAATTTCATTTCTTCAGCTTTTAGGTTTCGAACAGCCCACCTTGTCGAACAATTATAAAATGTTTGGATAAAGATCCACCGTTGAATTTTGGATATGTTGTAGATGGATATAAGTAGTTTATCATATTAAAATTTGGTGAGAAATGAACGGTCGGATTGAAAGTTACGAGCTCCCGAAGTTAAGTAGTTGAGCAGTTTT
>BSUD01000008.1:111641827-111703283 GCA_033239045.1 Fagopyrum esculentum
GGGGTTTCTTTCGGGACTAGTCCACACATGGTTTGTAGTGACGCTACCAAAGGAAGTCAGCTATACCTACACCAGTTGGATAAGGAACGGAGGCGAGAACTAAAAATAGTTCTCGTGCCACAACTTAAATTGAATAATGTGAATCACCTAAAGAACAGATAATAATTTGTTGAGTGCCAGCATGATGTTTGTTTATTTTTGTTCTGCGTGTGTTTGTGCTGTTATCATTTTTGCTTATATTTGGATAGTTAGCTAACGGTTTATCCGTGTTGTAGATCTGTAGAGATAGACAGTTGCAGAGAAATCCGGAACGGATGGTCAGCCGGGTCCACGTACTCATTAGATGGGGACGGGGGAGTCTTCCATACGTCATGCACGTTATGTATCTGTATATAAGTTTGTAAGGCTGTCACATGTGTACTTTCATACCATTAAAAATATTATGTTTTTGAAATTGTTTTAAATACATTTGTGCCTTGTTGTAAGATCCTAGTAAAGTTGTTGTTAAACCAAGGTCGGGACCCATTGTGAGGTCCTAACCAGTAGCTCCCCGAGTTCCGAGAATTTGGGGTGTTACAAATTACCCCATGTATAATATTTAGTTCATATTTTATGAAATCTAGTTTATTTTCGGAAGTCGTAAAGGCATGGAGATGCTTTTTGTTAATGCACGACGGTTACGCAACGCGTGATCACCACTGTCACACATTGTCTAACCGTGACAAAAAGTTCACGGTTACGGGATGCGTGATCGTGCATGACCGTCACGGTCACGCATTGCGTAACCGTGATAAAAAGTTCACGATTACGGGATGCGGTCACTTAATGTGTAACCGTGGCGGTCACACATTGCGTAACTGTGAACTTTTTGCCCTATTACGGGCTCACAATGCGTGGCCGTCATCTTCATCCCCAAATCAAAACGAAAACGGCGAAGGAGAGGAGGCAACTGCGAAATCCAAGCAAACACACAACGTTCAACAATTGATCAAAGCAGTGAAGCAAGTAGATCGTTCCAAAAGCGTAAACACAACCCAACCGAGGTATAACGTTTACGATTTATCGTTTTATATTTTCGTTTTTTGAAATCGGATGAACTAATGGTGATAATGTGGCTCGTTTTAGATTAAATTTGTTTAGATTAGGGCTGATTAGTGCTGATTGTGGCGGAAATGAGCGGATTTTGAAAAAATTATTCGCAATTTCTCCATTGAAAGTGGATATGCGAAGAAGATGAACAGTGGCTCCACGGTCACGGGATCCGTAACCGTGGTGCCACCGTTCATAATGCATTACATTCGCTTTGCATTATAATCCATTCTCATGCATTATAATGCAAAGGAATGTATTATAATGCATTAAAAATGATTAATTTAAATTAAAATTTTAAATTTAATTTAAATAAATTAAATTGAAATTAAACATAACTAATTTAAATTTAATTACTTAAATACAATTTCGAGTTTACAAAAATTAAATTTAAATTCACAATAATTCGGATGAATTAATTTAATTAATTTGATTCTATTTTAATTTATTTTAATTCTCCATTAAATATAGGCAACTCATTTAAAAAAATAATTAAATTAATTAAATTAATATAAGGTAATTACTTATAATTTATTTTAAAATTTAATTTTAATTAAATTAAATGAAAGTAAAATAAATTAATGTAACTACTTTTAATTACATTTAAAATGGAATAAAAATAAACTAATTTAAATAAAATTAATTTAATTACTTTTAATTTCATTTAATCTCATTTAATTTTATTTAAAATGGAATGAAAATAAACTAAATTTAATAAAATTAATTTAATTTAATAACTTTATAATTTCATTTAATCTCATTTAATTTTTCATTTTAAAATGGAATGAAAATAAATAAAATAAATAAAATTAATTTAATGACTTTTAATATCATTTAATCTCATTTAATTTCATTTTAAAATGGAATGAAAATAAAATAAATTAGTAAAAAATTAATATAATTACTTATAATTTCATTTAATTTCTTTAAAAATGGAATGAAAATAAACTAAATTAAATAAATTTAATTTAATTACTTTTAATTTCATTTTATTTCATTTATTTTCTTTTAAAATAGAATGAAAATAAACTAAATTTAATTAATTTAATTTAATTACTTTTAATTTCATTTTATCTCATTTAGTTTCATTAAAAATGGAATGAGAATAAACTAAATTAAATAAAATTAATTTAATTACTTTTAATTTCATTTAGCTTCATTTAAAATGGAATGAAAATAAAATAAGTTAAAATAAATTAAATTAATTACTTTTAATTTCATTTATTCTCATTTAGTTTCATTTTAAATGGAACTAAACTAAACTACATTAAATAAAAATAATTAAATTACACTAAAATACCAAACTACAAATATTACAAGGCATGGAGAGGCGGAGGCGTCCTACGGCCTACGCTCGTAGAGTTAGAGCTTTGACGATGGAGAGCATCTCTCAGGTTGCTGGTCCGGCGGCCGGCACACCACCAGCTCAACTGCCAGTGAGGTCTTGCCTAACAGATCCATCTCCAAATGTCTGTATGGATGTTCTTCCAAAGCCGACTTATGCGACAGGGTCAGAGGGTGAGGAGGACGCTCCTTCTGTACAGACGGAGGAGATAGATCCACCAGTTGGCAAGCATACAGATATTACTGCCGACGAGCAAGTAGAGCGACCAGTAGACATACACGTCGATCCACCAGCTGGCGACCATATCGAGGCGGTTGAGTTTCATTATGATGTTCCAGTTGAGGAGCATGTAGAGCCGCCACAAGAGCCATTTATACCGGCTTATCGAGACCGTATTGTTGCAAACACAGGGGCACCATTGATCAGCGATGTGCTGACATGCTACACCGGTCACGGTGCTCGCGGTGTCTGGATGTCAGATGCAGATAACTAAATCACAGTTGTAACACATTATGTTACAAAAGCTAATTAATAAAACGTTTAATCAAATCAATATTTGTTACGAAGGAGGACTGCAGGAGGCTCATCACCGCGTTGCGATGGATAGAGCGCATCGTTGTGCTGAGTAGATGGATCCCAAATGCTGACAAAGACGACCTCACTTCTTTGTTTGCTATTGCATCTCAGAGTGGGTTGACAGATTAGCTTGACATCTCTTTTGCTGGAGCGATCACGCCCTCATACATGCATTTGTCGAGCGGTGGCATCCGTAACACCCCAAATCCGTAGGACTCGGGGCGCTACGGGCTAGGATCTCACAATGGATCCTGACCCTAGCCTGACAACAAGGTCACTGGATCTTACAACAAGACACAAATAAATATAAAACAAAATCCATAAAATTGTATAATCATACATCAAAACGTATACAAAATACAGCCGAGTACAAAACGGCAACACCATATACATATGTGTACAAAACATCCCAAAACCCTCACACAACATAATGTACGGAAGCCCTCGGCTGATCACCCATCTAGCTCACTCTGTAGTCTTCCTATCTTGCAGAATATCTACAACACGGTATAAAACCGTTAGCTAACAGTTCATGAATAAAAATAAAGGTAATATCACATACATTCATGCAACCACATCATCATACACAATGCTCACATCATATCCGTTTGTTATCTTCATTACGTTATACCATTACTAATTCAACTTATTTTTTGACACGAGGAGCACCCTGAACCTCGCCTATGTCCCCTTTAACCTCCAAGTTTGGTATACGGAATCAACCTCCCCCCTGGTGGACTGGTCGTAGAGCACCCCCACACTCTCGGCGAGATTTCAGCAAGTGGTCACGACCCGTTATAATACACTTGGGCCTTTTAATATGCAAATATGGTCGTCCTAGTCTAGTTTAGGTTATCAATGCATCAATCATATGCACACACACCACTATCACAATCATTCAAACTCATATTTGCTAACTAAGTAAGCCCAATGGAGTTACATGTCCCAATGTAAATCTGAACCACATGGTCACAGTTTCCCCTCGAGGAAAGGATCAGTGTCTACATCAGCAAGGCACAAACAATATCAAACACTATCCAAGGTTAGAAGATTTCACCTCCTACATCCCATGATCATACCCAAATCACAACCCATATCTAAACCTCGATATCTCAACATAACTCACAAATGCTTAAGGCATAACCTCAACATATCATCATCAAGCTCATTATACACAACACTAGGCTAACCTCTGTAACACCCCAAGTTCTGGAAACTTGAAGCGCTACGGGCTAGGACCGCACAATGGGTCCCGACCCTCAGAGTAGCAACAGCAAACGAATCTTACAACAAGGCACAGACGAATGAAAATCAAAACTCAATAAAAGACCAAAGGTTTAAACAAAAGAAAAAACAAAAGCTTCACAGCCGAGTTCAAAACCAAAAAGGTAAACAACAAAGGAAACAAAACCCGATCCCGTCCTATAATGTACGGGAACCCCGGCTGACCACACCATCCAGATCACTCAGCAGCATCCTGAACCTGCGGAACTTCTACGACGACGGTATAAACCGTTAGCTAACATTCTAGGTACAAGCAAGAGCGTAAAGGCACAAACACACATAAGGTAAGGAAAACACATAGCATGCTCACACATCAACCGGTTATTATCTTTCATTAAGGTTATCCATTACTAATTCAACTTCTTTTTTCACACGAGAATCTCCTGAAACTCGCCTCCGCTTCCGTCTACCAATAGGAATAGATCAGTACTATTCGTTACCTACGGGCCTGGGTTGCAAGACCACATTCTAGTCTCCTGTAGAACTAGACAAGTGGTCACCGCCCGGTTATAATACACTTGGGCCAGTTAAGGTTATCAAAGGGTGAATCATATTTCAAATTATCCATTATAACATGAACAAACAACACAAACAAGCCAATACAATCCAACTAATACACGGAATAAAGCTACGTAAGTCCAAGGGACTTACCTCACTCAAAGGTAAAAAAAAGACTCAGCAAAAACTCAGGAACAACTCAGGAAAGGAGCAAGGAAAGCCTGTACGAACAAGCAACACGGATCAGGAACGGAACGGTTTCTAGAAGTCTGTAACTTCTAGTCTCAACGATCTCTAAGAGATCTCCACAAGCTAAGGGCTCAACCTTAGTCTTACAACAACTCAGGGGACAAGGAACAACCACAAGGAACCAAGGAAGGAACGAGGAAAGGAAGGAAGGAAGGAAGCAACTCACCAAAGACGGGAGTCACAACAGGGAAAACCGCAGGGGCGGTTGGACATAAGCGCAGGGGCGACAACACGCAGGGGCGGCCAGGTGCAGGCTTAGGGGCGGCCAGGTGCAGGCACAGGGGCGGCTGCACGACAGAAGCGTTGTCGGGCTTCTCTTCGACAAAACTCACAGCAAGGGCGACCAAAGCTTGAACCTTTGGTTCCAACACGTCAAGACTCAACTCCAGAGAGCCTGAGAACAACAAAGGATCAACAACGGAACGCTCCACAAGAATCAAGGCTCATGTTTGATCCTTGGAGAAGAAGAAAGAGAAGAACGAAAGGAAGAAACCGAAACAGAAGGAGAAGGCATGCAACAACTGTAAGAACGTGAAGAAGAAACCAAAAGAGATGAACTTACACGTTCAACAAGGGGACGGCTGCAGCTCTCTAGGGTTGAAGAAGACGTAAGCAAGAGACGGGAAAAAGAGAAAAAGGAGAGAATATATAGGGACGGGCTGGAAAGATAGACGGAAAGGCGTCTAGGGTTTGGAAAAAAGATTAGGAAACCGGCCCATAAGATATAATATCGAATATTCCATCTATGGAAGGAAGATAAAAGAACGGCCGAAAAGACCGGGCACGATTTGTCGTCATCCGCAGGGGCGGTGAAGGCAAAAACTCGGATCTTACAACCTCAATCTCAAGCTAAGACATAAGGAAAGGAAAGACACATACCACTCTTGGTATGTCCTAGACAAACGCACCTGCGCAAGCAACAAGACGCATGAGCGGTGATGCAGCAGGGGCAGTAGCTCTCAGCCGCAAGGGCGGTGACACTCCTCAACTGTGGGGACGACACTGTCAAGGCGTGGGGGCGGTCAAACAACAAAGGGGCTATTCTCTGCTTCTCTTCGGTCTCTCGCTCGATCTCTTCACTCATTCAGTTTCCAAAGACAACTAGCATCACATATACATACACATACACATCATCAATTGTCCAGGAAGGCCAACACAAGATCAACTTATGGGAATTTATAAGCTAAAGAATGAAGAAAGGAGGAATGAAGAAGGGAAGAAGGAACCTACCTCAGCCACTCAGAACGAAACCTTACAAGCTTAGCTTCTCAAGCCACAACACACATCACTATCCTCATCATCAAGATCAACATCAAACAAATACCAAAGCTTAACACTCTAGAAAGAAGATCAACAAGGAAGAAATCAAGGAAAGAAAGAGGAAGAGAGAAAGAAGAACATGGGAGAGGATGGAGAAGAAGTCTGGGAGCAAGCCCTCTCTCATAAGGAAGAAAGAAGCTAATGAAGGAAGCAAAGGAAAAGCAAGGCGGTCAAAGAAGACGGCGCCCGACATCAAAGCCGTGGGGCGGTTCTTTAGTGCCGCAGGGCGGCGGCGCACCTGCGGCCTGCCAAGGCGTGGTCGCGGGATCACTAAAGAACTAAGGCTCTTACACGGAGACCAGTAGTATCCACCTTCCATGGGGTGAGATGATCATCACACTCCACGATGTAGCCATCATCCTAGGCATTAGGATTGATGGAGACGCTTTAGTGACACCATTGTCTGCACGAGATCGTACCCGGTGGCTGAGTGATGTCTTCCATATACTAGAGGCCGAGGATCGGGGGCACCAGACAGCGCTGCTTGTCGATCCGTTGAGGACAACTTTTGATATTATTCGACGTGACCCAGCCACCCCAGCTTAGGATGTCGCTTTCGTATTCCTCCTCCTCTTCTTCTTGGGGTCATCCTTGTTCGTCGATAAATCGACGAACAAGATTCAACCTTGATTGATAGATTTAGTGTGTGATCACTAGTGTGCAGGAGGCTTGGCTTGGGGCACCGGTGTATAGGCGTACTTGTACTCGTATGTTTTACTATCACTCTACGTCACTAATTAATAACTTTTATTTATTATTATTATTATTATTATTATTATTATTATTATTATTATTATTATTATTATTATGAATGAAAATCTGAACTTTCCGTACGGTATGACGGGCGACACTTCACGGCTGAAGGTGAAGATGATCGGAGGTTGTACGTCACTACTACATGTAAGATTTGTCATTTAATAAGTCACTTCTTAATTTAATAAGTCTTCTATAATAACTTTTATTTTTTTTATTTTCATTATTTCTTAATTTAATGGTTACAGTTCTGGATCTATGTCCACTTCCCGTCATTGGCTACATTGCGCTCATTTGTTACACACATTGTATTCATTTTTATAAAAACAATGTTCATTTTCATGTTCCAAATGTTAATAAAAAATATTATACATAAATTCATCTTCTACACCTGTTGTGCGCCAATTAGAAGATGGAAAAAACCCAAAAAGAAAAGACTATTTGAAGTAGAAGTCGAAAATGGAGAAGGGTGAAAGAGAAGAAGAGATAACAAAAAAATAGATTTTATGGTTGTGTGAGACCCAAAAAGAAAAGACCAGTTGAACCAAGAAAATGAAAGTTTTGAATAGAGAAGAGGAGGAATACACAAATTTGAATTGTAAATAACCGATAACAACTGATTTGAATGTATAAGTGGAAGAATTAACAAAATTTATTGGTATATTTCATTGTTGGTTTTCTATAAAGAAGTTGAGGATAGGAGAACATGTTCTAATGTTTAACTTTTTTTTTAATGAATGGGTAAAGAATTAGGAATGGTCATCCTATAACATCTTTTCGGACCATGACATCAATTTTGTCGGAATCGTTGAACCAGCGGCAGGGTTATTGTGGCCAATTGCTGCAAGTTTATCGGGGGCACCATTGATTTTCCTGAAAATATGATTAGTTTGAACTTGTTTGAAATCTGCAAGGATAAGAGAACCGTCAGAAATAAAAATATTCATTTCCCAAGGGAGCTTCCAAGTCGTTTTAATGGAGTTAATAATCGTTAAGTTATCCCCTTTAACCACGATGTTCTGTATTCCTAATTCTTTTGCTTTTAGTAGTCCCCATTATCAATGCAAATGCTTCAGCTTGAAGAACAGAGGTTATACCACATTGTCCAAAATTGAAAGCAATTACTGATGCCTTGTGATCTCTTAGAATATAACTAAAAGCACTTTGGTCATCATTCAGTTTAGATCCATCAAAATTTAGTTTAACACTTCCTGATGCTGGTGCTGACCAATTGATTTTCCTTACTTTCCTTTTTTTGTTTATTGACTTTTTTTTATCTTGTCCTTCATGTTTTTACATTCATGTATCCGTGTATCTACTATTTGTGTGATACCAGTCACCTTTGCATTGTTGAAGATGATCTTATTTCGCATGTACCATATCTTCCACCAGGTGACAATTAGGTTGATTAGTGAGGACTCTTCCAGTTTCCCCCTTATAAGGGACATTATTTCTAGGATCTTTTTGTTGGATATGTTTGTATTTTGTAGGTAGCTTCATGTTCCAATGTTTGATATGTTGTTAATGGTGTACGGAAAATTGACAAACACATGTTTCACGCTTTCATATGGGTGTTGGCACAGGACACAATACATGGGTACCGAAATGTAACACCCCGATTCCGCGGGACTCTGGGCATCACATTGGGCTAGGATCTCACAGTGGATCTTGACCCTAGCTTAACAACAAGTTCACTAGACCTTACAACATGGCACCGACGGATACAAAAACAAATACATAAAACGGTGTAATTGTATAACAAAAGGGTATACAAGACCATAGCTGAGTGTAAAACCATAACAACCACAACAACATATACAACATGTACAAAATATCCCCAAAAGCCCATGCAACGCCTATGTACGGAAGTCCTCGGCTAGTCACACTGCCGGATCACTCTGCAGCTCTTTATCCTGCAAAGCATCTAAAACACGGTATAAAACCGTTAGCTAACCATTCATATATAAGATAATGCATAAGCACAAGTCATAGAGAATAAACACATCATCATGTTGTCACACATTTACCCGTTTTTAATTATCTTTATATAAATAGTCATCCACTCAAATCGTGTGTATATATATATATATATGAAACTAGGTGACACGAGGAACGTATAATCCTCGCCTCCGGGCCTGCTAGCCATCGGGAGTAGTATCGGTCACACAACACGTGTACCCTATGGGAGTGGAGTTGTTCCCTTCCTTTATACCAGGTCTGGCTTGACGTCAGAGAACCTCCCAACTCCTTATAGGATGAAAGGGAAACGGTTATCACTATCACTGCAAGGGGACTATCAATAAAACATAGGTCGGTAATAATCGACATCGCATGCTATCATATCAATCATAACACGCACACACCACTCATGCATACACCCAATATAAGGATGGTAGCTAAGTAAGTCTTATGGACTTACCTCAACCTCTGATACTCTCAACCACGAGCAACCTCAAACCAGATAACAACATTGCCCAATAACAAGGCATAGAGATATATCAATCTCCTATCTATCAAAAGGGTCACACCTAGATCCAAGGGATCCATAGGATCATAATCAACCTAAGCCTCACATCCTACTAATCCTCAAATCCGTACATGGCATAACATGACATCATAACATCATCAACACACTCTCATCTATTCCTAGCATGATGCTACATACTCACACTAGGAAAGGAAGGGACAATGCCATCCTTAGGCAAGCCCAAAATCAAGACACACCTGCGTGACAAGAACAACGCAAGGCTGGATGCATGGAACCGCAGAGGAGGCCCTGGGTGGCGCAGGGGCGACGTCTGGCCAGCGTTGGGGCGTCCTGGCTAGGCGTTGGGGCGGCTGGTGTAAAGATTGTACACTTCATCTCCTCTTCACTTCTTCACTCGAACCTCTTCACTCCTTCTTCAACCAGCAACCGCATACATACATATACATACATATATACATCAAACAAAGTCTATGAAGACTGCCACAAGATCAAATCTTGTGGAATCCTATGCTAGAAAGGAATAAGAGAAGAAAAGAAGAAAGAAAGGAGAAAGAAAAAAGAAAGAAAGGAAGAACTCACCAGCTCAGCCCTAACAAAGGAAGAACAACACCCCACAACCTCAAGGTTGGCTCAACACAAGCACAACAACATAATCTCATCATCCACAAAGCTCAAAACCACTCCAAAACTCTTACAAGATCAAGTAAATCAAGATGAAGATCCAAAGAGGGAAGAAGAACGTAAGGGAGAGAATATGGAGCTGGAAGAGATGAGAAACCCTCCTCCAGAAGCAAAGGGAATGGCTTATATAGGAAGCCATCCAAAAGCACGGGTCAAGGTCAACAATGCCGGCTGCAACACACCACAAACCGCAGGGGCTGCTCATGGAGGCGCAGAGGCAGATCAAGATGGCCGCAGGAGCGGTTCAGGCAGAGCTCAGCACCTGCGTCTCAGCTGAGGCACAGACGCGGGATCCCTCAAAGACTAAGGCTCTTACACGGAACCTTTTGTTTTTTGAGATTTTTCTTAGTTGGTAGTCCATCTACTGTTAATTTCCAAGCAAAGTTCTTAATTTTTTGCATGATGTCTAGGTTACAAATCCATGTATTATCATGTTGTCTCGTTGCAGTAGTTTTATGTAATAATGAAATAGCATCTTTCGTAAAGAACCATTCATCCTTACTTGGTGCCCAATAAAGTTTATCCTGAATATCACACGTTGGTAATGCGTGATTTTTAATTTTATTAACAATGGTCGTCGAGTTTAGCTGATTAGCTAGGTTTTTAATTTTTCCTTGGTCACATTCCTTATTATTAATGAGGGTGCTTACTCTTTCCTCGATGTTAGTTATATGATCCTTGTTTGTGACATATTGCCCTAATGGGAGGTCTTCTATCCAACGGTCTTTCCATAATTTTATTTTTTCCGTCCCCTACGTTCCATCTGATTCCTTGTTCAAAATCTAGTCTTAAGTTCATTAGTCTTCTCCACTGCCAAGACGCGTTCTTCCCAATTTTGTACTGTCATATGTGATTCCCTTTTATGTATTTTCCCTCAATTATCTTGGCCCACACACTGTCCGGTTCAACCATAATTTATAAACAAGTGTCATTTGGAGTGTCTTGTTCATGTCTTATGCTTTCCTTATTCCGACCCCTCCATTCTCTTTTGGTTTATAGATCCTTTCCCAACTTATTAATGGATGGTAATTTGGTCCTTTGTTCCAAAAAATTTGTTTGTTTATTTGGTCTAGTTCTTTGTGGATGGATGAAGGTAACATAAAGCTTTGCATACTAATATTAGGTTTGGCATTCATATTTGCTTTAATCAGGACTGTTCGTCCTTCCTGAGATAAGGACGACGCTTTCCATTTAGTTAGCTGTATTCTGGAACTCTCAATGACGTCTTCACACATAGTTTTGTTCACTCGGTCATTAACGATAAGACAACCAATGTATTTTTCTTGACAGGTGCTCGGCAAAATATCCGTGTTTTGTTGGATCATTCTTTTCGTTAAGTTGTCTACATTACCTGATGTTTGGAAGGCTGACTTGTGATAGTTTACTTTTTGCCCCGATATTTGGAAATATTTTGAGAGAATTTCAAGTATTTTGTTACATGAAGGGTTTGTTGCTTTTGCCAATAGTATAATATCATCTGCGAATGCGAGAAATGGTATGGTCATTCCTGATCTTGTGATTGGGAAACAAATGTATTATTTGTCCTCGTTACTTGCTTTCTGAATATTGCTAGCAATGATCTCTGCCACAAGGCTGAAAATTAACAAGGACAATGAGTCACCTTAGGGGTGGGCATAAATCCGGCATAATCACGTCCCGTCCCGATCCCGGCGGGATTTAAAAAAAATTGTGTATCTCGTCCCATCCCGTCCCGCGAAAAATTTGCGGGACGGGACGCGGGACGGAGACTTCCCATCCCAGTCAATCCCGTCTCGTCCCGCATATAATATTTTTATATTTTATAAATATTATATAGATAAATAATATACATAAATTATAGTTTTTAAAAATATTATTTTAAAAATATTTTTATATTTTAAAAATTATTAGATCGATAATTTTTCATTAGTCATTCACTCATTCTTTACGACTCATTTGGTTGGATCTAAAATACTAGAGATTCCGCTCTCCCTTGATTTAGTCCGTTCGTCGCCTTGCTCTGGTCCGTTCCATCGCCGTCCTTCCTCTAGTCTGTTCCATCGCCCTTATATTTGTGGATTCTCACAATTGTAATCGATAGTTAAATACATGTAAAAATCTGTAAATTACTAGTTGTTATTTTCTGAATGTAAATCGGTAAGACACTTTGATGTAACTTGAATGTGTTTTCAATGTATTAACTACAAATGTAGGCGTCATGAATCGATAATTAGGTATCAATTTTTTTAGATCATTTGCGTCTTTAAATATAAGAGAAAACATGTATACATATTGAATATAATCGGTGCATAATTTTCGCGGGATTTGTCTCATCCAGTCCCGTACCGCATGGGACAAGGCCCGCGCGGGACGAAGAAAAAAAGTTATAAATCTCGTCCTGTCCCGCAAATAACTTGCGGGACGGGACGCGGGACAACCCCTATCCCGTCCCGTCCCGTCCCATGCCCACCCCTAGGTCACCTTGTCGGAGTCCTCTTGTTGGTCAAAAAATCTTGGTCGGAGATACATTCTTCTACCTATCCTAAAAAACTTTTCTGCGAATTCAAATTTCCTTAGTATAGTCATGATACATGGTCATTCCACCCTATCATATGTTTTTTCCATGTCAAGCTTAATTGTCACATAGCCTTCATTTCCTTTCTTTGATTTGAATCCGTGAAAGATTTCATGAGCAATCAAGATATTATCATGAATTGATCTTTTTTGGGTGAAAGCACCTTGCAGTGGATGAATTAGTTTTTGGAGGATCTTCTTTAGTCTGTTCGTCAGTATTTTTGCAATGACTTTGTATAGTGTTGAACATAAACTAATAGGTTTGTAATGAGTTGTTGATGAGGGGTTATCCAAAAATGAGTTGTTGTTGAGGGTTATCTGTTTTTGGATCAGAGCAATGAATGTATGTTTGATTTGTTTAGAGGCTTGTTTACCAAAGGTTTGTGTTTTTATGGGTTTATAAAATAAATGGGTTTACACGGATTTATGATTTTTTTTTCGGGTTTATAAACTCATTCAGTTTATATATTTTATTCTTGTAATGATGTTTACATAGGGTTTTTTGTGGGTTTATTTTCGTTTAAATAACATTTCTTTCCTTTTAAAAAAAAAGAATAATCCAATCTAGATATGAATTCGAGGGTAATCGAAGAATCCAATCTCGAATATATAGTTGTGGATGACAATGATGTGATTGTTTTGAAGGAGAGGAACTTCACGGGTTTGAATGTTATGCTCGGATTTGTCAAGATGTGAACGAGGGAATTTCAGGTATAAAGAAAAAATAAACTCATCTATGAAAAATAACCTTGGATTGAGGGAGGTTATATTTTAGAGGTTTATAAATCCGAATAAACTCATTGAAAAATAAACCCTATCACAAGTAAACACCCACCAAAAAATAAAACTAGGTTTATAAACTTAATGAAAAAACTAAATGAAAGGTTTATAAACCTTTGGTAAACATGCAATGTTCAACTCTTAATCACTAATTATTCAAAAAAAATTTCTAATTTTTCAAATATGATCTTTTATCTTACAAAAATATGAAATTAACAGTGATATCAAGATTAAATCACTAACTATTCATTTTTTTTCCTAGTTTTTCAAAAATGATCTTTATCTTAAAAAACTAACTATTCATTTTTTTCCTAATTTTTAAAAATGATCTTTATCTTAAAAAATATGAAATTAACCGTGATATCAAAATTAAATGATCAACTAACGTATAAAAGTATAAGAAAAAACAATGTTCAGCCTCATACTGAGCACAGCTACTTCATCCTCTCGCACGATGACACTCAAAAATCGTAAGAAAATCAGACATCTCTGGAATTTTAAACCTTTTCTTGTTCCTAAATATTGAAGATAACACATTTTTACTAGAATAAATGGTTTTCATGTCTCAACTTGAAAAGCTCCACATTTAGGGTTTCCACAATTAGCATCTTTTTTTACCGTAATGTGCCTGTAAAGCGTAATTACTTGAGCAAATAAGAGATGTAGCATAAAACCATCCACAGCATGCTTACAAATTCCAATAAGATGACAGTTTAAATGATGGCATTTTGTAACAACCACAAACATGAAATGGTTTGATGAGAGTAGCACCAAACTTATTCATAGTACTATTAGGATGATCACCAGCTCCAGCTCCATTATGCTAGTTCACTCTGCACGCAACACTTCAATCTCGAATACCAGAACCGAGTTTGGTCCTATCCCCCATGCTGGGAATCCGCTAGAGCCATAAGCATAGTCAGGAGAACACTGTACAGATTCACAAGTGCCAGATATTCATTAAATATTACTTCTCAGAATTCATGTCAATCAAACTGCAGTGATCAAGATAGAACAAATAATCAATACTGCTCTCTACCATAGACTTCTCTCCTACTGGATTTTCTAGTCAATTATCACTCAATAGATCCACCAAGACAATAAAAACTCTAGTTCATTTGCCATATCAATAAGATATTAAGAACTGTCCAGTCTGTACAGGCGATGAACTAGAAGTATTTCAGACTCTACAGAAGCTGACACTAAAAATGAATATGACACAAGATGAACAAAGCTTAATGCTTACATAATTTTAGGATGCTATCACTCAAACATCTCATTTGCAGTTGATCAATCGCAACGCTATTATGGTATCATAAAATTTTCAATACCCTCTAGTGGAACTAATTTAGATCTAGCAAATGTCATTTGCATATTCTTATCGCTGATACACCATATTGTACATTAACTGCAGTTCTCAATGAAAATTATATTGCATTTTGCAAACTTAATCCCCATTTGCAGCTTGAGCTTAAAAAATAACATATGCAAATTAGTATTGATGACCTAAATCAAGGTCTAATTATCCAATTCATTCATCAAACAATCAAAGCAAGAAAAAAGAACAATAGTAGACACTTACAGTTAGACGGGCAACCTCGCCCAATTGCATTCCCAATACACCTTCATCCCAGCCTAATCAAATACAGGGAAATATTAGAAAAGAAGAGTGAAGTTTGAAGGGAATCTATGTTTAACAAAGGCACATCTTTACAGAAATGAAGCAGTTAATCTGCAAGAGAAAATCCCCACTTTATTATTCATCTATTCAAAAAGTTACAAAATTTGAAGGGAATATCAACTTTGGGAAGTGGGGACTAAAAGGAGAATTTCTGAACTTCATACAAGAAAAACAAATGCTTAAAGATATCTACCACTGCAAAATGCTAACTCTTCTCACTCTCATAGTCGTAACTCATAATAAAACCCCACTGTCATCCAAATTATGAGAAAACAAATATTAATGCCTTAATTGGGATGTTTGAAAGGAAAGGGTTACTGAACTAGAAGCCACTACTATAATTATGAACAAAAATGGTTTCCCAAACTGCTGAGTTGCGTGATTCTTGACTCCATTGTTCTTACTTGAAGGTATTGAATAAATTAATGAGTGGAAATTTCACCCTCGGATCACAGATACAAGCGCACCACAATGCTTTTGAGTTTTGGCTCCATCCACACCACTAGATCAGAATCAATTGCTTTAATAAGCTGTCATCACTGACTGAGTTCACCATGCAGATTTTGCCAATAAGTTGAGCAGTGAACTCGTCATTGTATGGATATGGTACATCAACTATCAAGTCTGAAGCCTATGTGGACCATTGTGTGATGGTATGTAGTGGTAGACCTTTAGGACTTTGGAGTACAGAGTTTTCAATTGTGAAAAAGTGGCAATGATGCAGCACTAGCTTGAGAATCAAGCCATGGACACAAAAGATTATATTCAGTTAATGAATCATTTTCTATAGAAAATTTGGCCTTTTCTGTACAAGCGTCTACAATTTCAACAAAATCAACAATTTGATTTTTTAAGGCAGAAGTTTGCAAAGCAAGGCACAAAGGAGGCGAAATATGGAACTTCATTGGTGAAGTCCAGAGATCTATTCTCTCACTTACATATTAATCACATCCTACATAACAAAAGTTTGAAACAAAACAACCAAGTCAAGACATGACGTTTTACACCACCAAAGTAGCATCTCACATGAAATCAATTCAAACTGACATTTTTACAGTCCATTCAACAACTACAGTAATGTACCTTTAATTACTTTGCCCTTGCCAATCTGAAATGTGAAAGGCTCGCCTCCCGGATCCTTAGTGCTGAAAAAACAGCATAAACATTTAAATCAGTAAAGCGAAGCAGACAACCGGTACTGTGCTTACGGCCATGGAAGCCCAAACCCTAGAAACCCTAAATCTCAACATAAGAGGCTAAAAGGCCACAAAGTTGTACATACCTCCAGAACTTTTGGGAAAGGTCGCCATTTTTCCCTGTAGAAGAAGAATAGTTGTTAAACTGAACAACAATTGCAATTTCACTAAATCGAAATTGCACCGACAAAAAACGTGAAAGGAAATCGGAGACGGGGAGAGAAATCGGACCGAAACCAGTGCAGTGTACAGTGACGTTTTGACCAGGGACAGGCTTGGGACCAGCTCCGGCCCTCACAAGTTCCTTCTCTACTCCCATTGATACTCAAATTTCTTCGTCTTCCGCCGGAACTTGCTCTTTCTCCTCAAACTCTAGTACAGATTTGGCGTTTGGGTGAGTTTATTTATAATATGATATGTGATTATTCTTTGTTAATTGCTTTGCAGACAAAAACGTGTAAAGTTCATGGAACCCTAAAGGAAAATGGGGAAATAATCAAATCGAATGACACGTACGCATGTGCCGACGCTTAGGATGAATTCATCTTTAATTGATGATCCGAACAGATTTGATTAACGGGTTTATTTCAGATCAGATTGGACAGGAAAAAGGTTTTAAATAATGTAGTTTATGAATTCTGTTGTATTTGTGAGATATATATTGAAAAAATTTGAAGTTTTTTGGTGCTCGAGTTGAATGTTTGTGAGCCCCAATTTTTGTGGCCTTCGTGTGATGATCGAAACTAGATTGACTATTTTCTCGTGGCATTGCAAGTAAGCATGTCCATGGGTTATCCGTGATCCGGAGGGTCCGGGTCACGACGGGGCCGGGTTCCGCCGGTTTACGGGTAAGGGTCGAGGTGATCCTTACCCGCAAACCCGGCGGGTCGACCCGCCAACGTTCAAATTTTGAAGAAAAAAAAAATCAAACCCAATGGCAGGTCGACCCGGCCTATTTTTTAAAAAAATTTCGGGTTTCAAAAAATTAGCCAACCCGCCAGACCCGTCGGGTTGGCCAATATGGTGGGTCCGGGTTGCACTTTCCGGACCTGTGACCCGACGGGTCGGACCCGTGGACATGCTTAATTGTAAGGTAAGCGTTGGTTGTTAAATTATTGGGTGGGGCAATGAGTAAAGACTAAAGACGACGGATTTGTTAGAGAGTTAGTCATAAAAGAGAGTTGTAAAGCGGTTGAGTTGATGCACCTCTTTACACAGTTGAGAGACCTACAGAGTGAGCTTCTTTTGTTTCGTTCTTGTATGAGTGTTGCTAAGATGTATTTTAGCTTGATGTCTTATCTAGCGGGACATGGGGAGTGTGAAACAACTTATTTTGATTTTGGACTTTGTGGATCGGTCGAGCATATTGTAGTTTGTGGTGTCCTTTTTTGGATCTTCAGTGGTGGCTTGCTTCTTTGCCTATTCGGTTGGGGTCTCGTTTTATACAATATTATGAAGACCTCTTTTTTTGCTTTTGTGGCCTCTAGCGTTCAGTCTTGGACCCTTCAAGACCACATGTTGCGGAACAGTGGAGTAGTTGATAAGGAAATTCGAGTTTTTTTTGGAGTGTTGGGCAAACTTCGAGCTTTTATTCCTAGTTTCAAGCTTTTGGTGAGTGCACTTTTCGATAATATAGTGCATGCTATGGAAGAGACTTTTGATTTGACCCTTAGACAAAAAATGATTTTAAATGTCTATAGTCAGCGTCTTGTCAAGACTTCCTTCTTGCCATACCCATTGATGGACTTGGATTGTGTATGTCTCTTGTTGAGTATCGCATGATCCTTAAGTATCTCATATGATTCATTTGTTCTCGGTTGATCCGATTTGTCACGTTCCCAATCCTCGGAGGTTTTTGGATACTTTGGGGGAGCATGCTTCATGGCTTCAAATATATACATGATTTGGTTCGTGATGTTTTATCTGACGTGTTTAGGTGAGTAGGAGTTTCGGCCAAGAAGGAGGCACTTGTGACCTTCTTGACTAATTCGCGTGAAGGAAGATCTACGTTGAGGCCGAGATGTGTTAGTGTTTGAATGGGTGGGTGATAAACATGCTTTTATTGATTTGACGGGTATCTCCTCTAGTTTGTTTGGGTAGCGGGCCTTTTAAAGCGGGTAAGGCGGCCCTCAATGCGGCCTCTACGAAGGTGGCTAAACATGAAAGAGTTTGCATCAGGAAAAAAAAAACACGTGTTTCTTCCGTTCTCTTTTGACACGTTTGGTTTTTCTGCGTCAGATGCCGTCGAGATTCTCAAGAGAGTGCAACAGGTCTTACATGGTAATGTCGTGTTGCCTAGGTTTTCACACGTAGTTTTTAGAAGGATTAGGTTTGTTATTCAAAAGGGGGTTATTGACATATTTTGTTATCCACCTACCTTTTACCTCGATGTAAATATTGCTATCTCTCAATCTAAATATAAATATTGATAATAATGTGTTATATTGATGGGATTTTTGGTATGGTACCCTTGTGATTTGGGATATTCTAAATTTTACCCAAAAATTTTTATAATTCAAATGGTACCCTTAAAAATTACATTTTTGAAAAGAAACTAAAATATAAATGTAAAAATAAAAGACATAAAACAACAAAATGGTCAACAAAAAATTGTCAAATACTTTGCATTATCTTCGGTAACTTAAGAGATTACTAATGTAATGATTAAAAATGAACACATATGATGATGCCTTAATTTACCTAAATTTATCCAAACAAAATGTATCCAAACAAATATGATGATGTCTTAAAACCATTAAAGAGAACAGGCTCTAATTGTGATTCTGACAAAGAAGATGACCATTTTTGTCAGAATGTACGAGAGTCCTCGGCCTGAAACATCTACAACACGCAGGAGGGAAAACAAGACATCATCCTCATGCAGGAGGGGAAGGGTAAAGATCCCAAACCAACCACCTAATGTACGAGAGTCCTCGGCCTGTCACCTTGTCATATCACTCAGCAGCGGCTAACCTATAAACATCTACAACACGGTATGAAACTGTTAGCTAACCAAACATAAATGAGGTAATGCATAAGTACAAGCACAATCATGAAAGATAAACACATCAGCATGCTATCAAAAATTTGCCCATTTTATCATCATTATATAATAGTCATTCACTCAAATCGTATATATATATATATAGATGAAAATATGTGACACGAGGACCGATACATCCTCGCCTCTGAGAATGATAGCCATCTGGAGTGGAATCGGTCACACAACCCGTGTACCCTATGGGAGTGGTGTTGTGCCCTCCCCGTATACCAAGTCTGGCCTGTCTCAAGAGAACCTCCCAGACTCCACGGCGGGATGAAGGGGAAAGGTTATAACAGCCACGCATACGGGGCAATCAATAAAATGTAGGTCGGTATAAACGACATAACATGTTATCATAGTAACATACAAAGCACACACCACTCATGCAAACACCCAATATAAGTATGGCAGCTAAGTAAGTCTTACGGACTTACCTCAACCTCGTACTCAGCTCAACCACAACAACCTTCAATCCCGAGAGAGGGGTACTACCTAATAACAAGGCATAAAGATATATCAAACTCTATTCATCAAAGAGGTAACACCTAGACCCAAAGGGATCCATGAGGATCATACTCAATCTATAAGCCTCACAACCAGTGGCGGATCTAGGGGTAACAGAGGGTATGGTGCCCCGGCTTGCGATCTCGTTTTACCTAAAGAAGCCCAAGGAAGGGGGAGAAAAGAAGGAAAAAATCCTCCTTAAAACATTTATGATACATATTGTTCTAGTAACTCATTTGGTAGAGGAAGGGAAGGAGTACTTAGAGTTAATGGTTCAAGTCCTGGGACTAGCAAAAAGTTTTTTATTTTTATTTTAAGCAAATTACAATATATTTAGATGGAAAAATTAAGTATTGCTTATTATTTCATTAACTCTTAACTAATACAATTAATTTAATATAATTTTAAGTGCAATAATTCATCAACCACTATCTAATTTATTGACAATATATTTATAAAATAAACTAAATATATAAAATATTTTTAAAATAAATGAGTAAAATAAATAAATTAAAAGCTCTAATTTATAATACAAAATTTAAGTAAACTTTTATTTATAAAAGAAAATTGTGCCCCTCCAACGGAAATTTTCTGGCTCCGCCACTAATCACAACCAACTAAACCTCAATATCTCAACATAACTCACAATTCCTCAAATCTCAAGGTAGTATCTAATCGACATTCCTCAATCTCAGTTCTAATCCTAATTTAATTAATTAACCTTTAATTAATTAATTAATTAAATTTTTTCAGAATAATGTTTTGCCCGCAGGCAATTTCTAAACCCACTTGTCATCAGATTTTATCAAACAAACTACCCATAATCACCAGAATAATATAACGACTATAATGGAATTTCTAATTATCCATTTTGACAAGCCTAAAGTCAATTTAGGTCAAATCGTAGTACGGAAAACGAATAAATTCATAACTTATTCGTTACTAATCCGATTTACGATTGGAAAGAAGATTCGGAATCACAACGACGCAGGCTACGCATGGACAACATCAAATTCATCGGAATTTGAGCGACGGAACCTTCCTGGTGACATATATGCTCGACCAGCTCTTCATCTGCTATGAAATGCAAAAACTTGGTACCGATATGAAGAGAATGAAGAGAGGAATCGAAAAATTCAAACGGAATTGAAATCGGATTAGAAACGGAGAGTAGATCTGAGTTTGAAGGTTGAGAGGAATCAGAGCTTTTACGAAGAAATGTGAAAGGAAATGAATTAATAAATGATTTTCCGCTATTTATAGTGAAGACGATAATTATCCTTTAGTAAAGTCGATGATTATCCTTTAACCGATCCAAAGGCGGGTTGAACCTCCTTCTCCAAACTTCTCGAGATTGGAATATTAAATCTAAAATATTGTAGGGATAATTATTCCACAACTGCCTCGAAAAACGTGTATTCCTAAGCCGTCTTTTTTAGCCGTTAAGAAACAAAATAGCGACTCTTTTGGCCGTTTTGCCTCTCCATGTTATTTCATATCTAGGATATATCCGATGTCTTGATCATTCCTCTCAACTGCATTTTTATTAATTGGAGCTCCCAAATGCTCCAAATAACACCGAAGGGTAAAATAATTACCCGGGGAAAAAGTAAAAATTTCCCCAAACGTCCAAAATTACGCCACGAACATAACGGTGGGACTCATACTCCTCACTTGCGCAATCTTTGAGAGTTATATGTCATTACAATCAACGATTAAGTTAATCAACATTAATTAGAATTTGGAAATCCTAGCTATTTCATCACACACACCCCTTAAAAAAAGTTTCGTCCCGGAACTGAACAACTCCCAAATCCTCTCGGACCCATACGCCGAGGTACAAACACTGTCCCTATCGAAGGTATCACATCTCCATTCAAAGGTATCAACCTACAACACTCTATAACCTCAAAACATAGCATGGAAGAATCACCAACTCAAGCAACAAAATCATAACGCTATCCCCAAAGGCTTGGAGGTAAAACATCTCCAGCAGTTTAATCCTATCCCAAAGATACAGAGGTAAAACATCTCTGACAGCTATATCCTTAATCATACCGTGGAGGAAAAACATCTCCAAGAACTATAATCATTATAACAGTATGGAGGAAATACACCTCCAACTGGCTCACATCACAAGGGCATGGAGGAAAAACATCTCCAGCTACCAACTCATCATCAAGGAGGAAACACATCTCCAAAACACAAATGACCGTATGGAGGAAGAACATCTCCAGAATTCTCTATACCTAAATCTCAAACATGGAGGTAATATCATCTCCAACTAACCTAATCTCATTCTACAGTATGAAGGTAGAACCATTTCCAGGTGATCTATACACGAAGGTATGGAGGTAGAACTTCTCCAATGGTAAAATCATCGCTCGAGGGCTTGGAGGTAAAACTTCTCCAGTCATAACATAACTCGTCCTATCATAACAAGATCCACTAGGATCACCAATAATCTAGCACGGAAAAGAACATCACATATCACATAATCACATAATCACATCATCATATATATCATAATATACAACCATGTCTTGCTCAGCAAGTCTACGGCACAGCCTTCTCTACATAAACTCGGATTAGTTCCTATGGATACTATCCTCAATCACCCAGGTGGCCTCGTCTTGGTCACTATACTCTCATCATCAAAATGTTCTTCAAGCATAAACGTTCTATACCTCATTCTAAGACTGCAACAGGATATTCATCAAACATGAGGTTTGCCTCGACCACTAAATCATCATGACTCACAGTGCGTCTCGGGTCTGGTATATACTCCCTTGGCTGAGACACGTGAACAATAGAGTGAATACCCTCTAACCTCATAGGCAAAGCTACTATGTATGTTGCCATCCCAACTCGGTCTAGTATCTAGAAAGGACCGACATATCGGGGACTCAACTTCCCCCCTTATGCCAAAACATTTGACGCCTCGCGTCAGAGATACTCTCAGCCAGACATGAGTTCATATTTTGAACTCTAGAGGGCGGCGCCTCTTCTCTACATACGACTTCTGGCGACTCTATGCCGCCAACATCCATTTCCTAAACAGCGCTACTCGAGCCATAGCATCCTAAATCTTCTCTGGTGCTATCCCACTGGTAGTGCTAGGCCCATCCCAGCATAAAGATGTACGACATCTACGCCCATATAGTGCCTCATAAGGGGTCATCCCAATAGATGCATGCCATATGTTGTTGTATGAGAACTCAACCAATGGGAGGTAATCTGATCATCCTTGTCCCCAATCCAACAAACCAGCTCGCAATATATCCTCAAGGGTCTGGATGGTCCTCGCTGGCTGACCATTGGTCTGGGGGAGAAACGCAGTCGTGAAGTGTAGACTTGTCCCCAAAGCAGTCTGAATCTGCTGTCAAAATCTCGAGGTCAAAATCTTAGGTTAGCTCAAACCATCTACGCTGGCGGTTATTCAATTCCCACTAGATAAAACTATACTTCAGACTCTTATGGTCTGTGAAGATCTGGCATGTAGCACCATACAAGTAATGTCTCTAGATCTTCAAAGCATGAACTACCGCTGCTAACTCCAGATCATGAGTCGGGTAGTTCTCCTCATACGTCTTTAACTGGCGAGACGCATATGCAATCACTCTGCCCTTCTACATCAAAACACATCCCAAACCTAGCTTGGATGCATCACTGTAGACCACAAAATCATCAGAATCCTCTGGATGTGCCAGAATAGGAGCAGAAGTCAAACGCCTCTTCAACTCCTCAAACTCTGGGCACATTGAATAGTTCACACAAATATGGTAGTCTTCCTCAGAAGACTCGTAAGTGGACGATGATCATAGAAAATCCTTCCACAAAGTGTCGGTAATAATCGGCTAAGTCAAAAAAGCTACGTACTTCCTTACTGTTCATCAATATCGTCCATGTTGCAACATACTCAATCTTCGCCGGATCAATCTTGATCCCACTGGCAGATATCATGTGGCCTAGAAATGCAATCCTCCGACATCCAGAACTCGCACTTAGAGAGCTTGGCATACAACCCTCTATCCCTCAAAATCTGTCAAACTATCCTCAGATGACCGGGATGCTCCTCTCTGCTACGAGAGTATATCAAAATGTCATCAATGAATACTACCACAAATTGATCAAGGAAGTCGAGGAAGATATTGTTCATCAACTCCATGGAGGTAGCGGGGCATTCGTTAGCCCGAATGGTATCACTACAAACTCGTAGTGTCCATAACGGGTACGAAATGTCATCCTATGCACATCCTGCTCTCCCCCCTTAACTGGTGATATCTTGAGCGCAAGGAAGTCTTGGAACACATAATCGCTTCTTGAAGCTGACACAACAAGTTGTCAACACGACACAATGAATACACTATGGCGAATGAAGCCATTCTCTACCCATTCCTCAAGTTGTCTCTTCAGCTCTAACATCTCAACAGGTGCCATATGATATGGGACCTTTCAAATCAATCTCATACCACACTTCAACTCCATATCAAAGTTCACACTCCACTGAGGCAGCAAACCAGACGGTTCAGTAACACGTCTCTAAGCTCATAAACCACTGGAATATCTTCCAAGGTTGGACTCTCTTCCTCCTTCAATGGCATAACGTCAAAAGGCATCACATGCTTGTACTATAAGCCTTGCTACCCGTATGATACTAATGACAAACCCGTCTCTTCATAGGTCTTAACCTCGGAAGACCTCTATTTAATCTATCTCAGTAGAGACTATAACAGTCTTTCAATTAACATCTAACACAACATGATATCTATCCGTCCCATCCATACACATAATGACCTCCTCATGCACCTATGACATGACAAAGAAGTCTACAAGCAACACACAAGTCCCTACATAAAGGAGACAATCACATATCTCGCGGGTACCTCAGACCCCTAACTGATATCCTTATCAAGGAAGGTCTACCCTCTATTGTATCTATCTATACATGCATCAAAAGCGAAGAGTGCATAGCACCCATATCAAACAAAACTCCACTAGGTAAATCATTAACGAGAATGGTACCTGTAACAGTTAACGCCAGCAGCTCCATTGTATATCATCACTCAAACCTCGGACCTATGCTCCTCAAGTATCATTGAGGTCATCACCATAGCCCCCACTTCTACTCTTTTTGCACCGGAAAGAGGAAGGTCTTGAGAAGAAACACTACCTTGCTGACAAAAAGGGGCCAAATGGCCTAGTTCACCACATGTAAAGCACGCTATCGGTGCCAAGGAACACTCAGGGCACAAATGATCTGGATCTCCATAGTTGAGACACAGACGTCCCATCTCTTCTATTGATACGGGTGACTCCTCTGCACTTCTCAGCTCAAAGGCTCTACCCTGAGCTCCTCTGGTGTCAGTGGTACTTCCACCACGACCTCTACCTCTACTCGACCCGGGAACAAATCCCTGAGTAGAAGGACGATCTAAAGCTCTCTATTGTCCTTGTGTTTGTTAGTGAGGTGTCCTCTGACCGCCTTCCGCCACACTGGCAGGGGAAGATCCCTACTATGATGCAACTCTACCTTGCCTACAGAAGGCAGCTCTATGACATGGTCTACCACAGGTGTAGCAAGTCATTGGTGGACTCGTGCACTTTGGTCGCAAATGTCCAGACTTCCCATAGTTGTAACAAGATCTCATCTCACCAGCAGTCCGTGTAGAATGGGGATCACTCAAATGTCCATGTGCTAGACTCTGTCTACCTCCTGAAGGGTTTACTTCCTCATTCACTAGCTCGATCCGTTGTTTCTTCTTTGATCTGGAAGCTTCAGTTGATACTATAGATGTTGGTAAGCACGGTGTAAGTTTACCCGCTTTTGCAGCTTCATATACTTGGTGTATATATTCTCGAAACTCGAGTCCACTCATCGAGACGTAATCAAGCTCTTCATGGTCATCCTCTGCTATAGGCGATACAACAATGGAAATTGGTCTCTGACCTATCACTACTGGAGGAAGAGGGGGCATATTCCTACCTCGTTCTACTACAGATGTTGCTCTAGGCTGAGCCATCTGCAGAGTATACGCACCTAATCTTATAAGGCTATATATATGCCATATGCATCGGTATATATGTATATAACACATCCACATAATCCATAATACACATATATATCTACATATCTATGCTGCAGAGATCCATGGCAGAGGTGATGACTTCTCGTACATTCAAACCCAAAACCACACTTAAAACCAAAAATCCTTTTGAAAACGTCAGACCCCTTTTGGGTTCTGTTTATTGTACCTATCAAACCTCATTGCAGGTAGCAAGTGCCATTGTTGTCAACCTAAGGCTCTGATACCAACTCTGTAACACCCCGAATCCGCGGAACTCGGGATGCCATATTGAGCTAGGATCTCACAATGGATCCTAACCCTAGCCTGACAACAAGTTCACTGGACCTTACAACATGGCACTGACAGATATAAAACAAATACATAAAATAGTGTAAATTGTACGACCCAAAGTAAACAACCACATATCCGAGTAGATAAAACGACATCCTCACACAAGAGGGAAAACAAGACATCATCCTCACGCAGGAGGGGAAGGGTAAACATCCCAAACCAACCACCTAATGTACGAGAGTCCTCGGCCTGTCACCCTGCCAGATCACTCAGCAGCGCCTAACCTGTAAACATCTACAACACGGTATGAAACCGTTAGCTAACCAAACATATATGAGGTAATGCATAAGCACAAGCACAATCATGAAAGATAAACACATCAGCATGCTATCACACATTTACCCATTTTAACATCTTAATAATAGTCATTCACTCAAATCGTATATATATATAGATGAAAATATGTGACACGAGGACCGATACATCCTCGCCTCTGAGAATGATAGCCATCTGGAGTGGAATCGGTCACACAACCCGTGTACCCTATGGGAGTGGTGTTGTGCCCTTCCCGTATACCAGGTCTGGCCTGTCTCAAGAGAACCTCTCAGACTCCACGGAGGGACGAAGGGGAAAGGTTATCACATCCACGCATATGGGGAAATCAATAAAATGTAGGTCGGTATACACGGCATCACATGCTATCATAGCAACATACAAAGCACACACCACTCATGCAAACACCCAATATAAGGATGACAGCTAAGTAAGTCATATGGACTTACCTCAACCTCGTACTCAGCTCAACCACAACAACCTCCAATCCTGAGAGAGGGGCACTGTCTAATAACAAGGTATAAAGATATATCAAACTCTATTCATCAAAGGGGTCACACCTAGACCCAAAGGGATCTATGAGGATCATACTCAATCTATAAGCCTCACAACCAATTAAACCTCAATATCTCAACATAATTCACAATTCCTCAAATCTCAAGGTAGTATCTAATCAACATTCCCCAATCTCAATTATAATCCTAATTTAACTAATTAATTAAATTTCGTCAGAATAATGTTTTGCCCGTAGGCAATTTCTAAACCCACTTGTCATCAGATTTCATCAAACAAACTACCCATAGTCACCAGAATAATATAACGACTATAGTGGAATTTCTAATTATCCATTTTGACAAGCCTAAAGTCAATTTAGGTCATATCGCAGTATGGAAAACGAATAAATTCATAACTTATTTGTTACTAACCCGATTTACAATCTGAAACAAGATTTGGAATCACAACGACGCAGGCTACGCATGGACAACATTAAATTCATCGGAATTTGAGCGACAGAACCTGTCTGGTGACATATATCATATATGCTCGACCAGCTCTTCATCTACTCGGAAATGCAAAAACTCGGTACCGATATGAAGAGAGGAATGCAGAAACTCAAACGGATTTGAAATCGGATTAGAAACGGAGAGTAGATATGAGTTTGAAGGTTGAGAGGAATCAGAGCTTCTACAAGGAAACGTGAAAGGAAATGAATTAATAAAGGATTTTCCGCCATTTATAGTGAAGACGATAATTATCCTTTAGCAAAGTCGATGATTATCCTTTAACCGATCCAAAGGCGGGTCGAACCTTCTTCTCCAAACTTCTCGAGATTGGAATATTAAATATGGAATATTGTAGGGATAAATATTCCACAACTGCATCGGAAAACGTGTATTCCTAAGCCGTCTTTCTTAGCCATTAAGAAACGAAATAGCGACTCTTTTGGCCGTTTTGCCTCTCCATGTTATTTCATATCTAGGATATATCGATGTCTTGATCATTTCTCTCAACTGCATTTTTATTAATTGGAGCTCCCAAATGCTCTAAATAACACCGGAGGGTAAAAATAATTACTCGGGGAAAAAGTAAAAATTTCCCCAAACGTCCAAAATTACGCCAGGAACATAACGGTGGGACTCATACTCCTCACTTGCGCAATCTTCGCGAGTTATATGTCAATTACTATCAACGATTAAGTTAATCAATATTAATTAGAATTTGGAAATCCTAGCTATTACATCGGCATTGATAGTCGACAAATCTACCAACAAGATGCTACCATGGCTTATCACAACCTAGTACGAGATCATTTGAGGGCATACTCATATGCATGGGGCATTGGGACCCTCGCATATCTATAAAGATGTTTGAGGGACACACTAGGAAGAAAGTGACGACGATGGGAGGTCGTACTACACTTTTACATGTAGGGTTTCATAACTATTTTCGTTAGTAAAACATAATTTTATGAGTGAAATTTAATTCACTTTTCTTTATACAATTTTGGATTCACGCACATTTCCCTTCATTGGGATGTGCAACCATGGGTTGATCCCAACTACGTCCACTGCACTCCAGTTACTAGTAGACCGTCCACCACCTATTCCCGTATAGATTCTAGAGTACGTTTGTTTATATTCCTTATCTTACCTTGTATTTTTTTCATTTTATTAACAAATCATTTTTTTGTATTACAGCGTCTTCACATAATTGTAGGCCGGTCTACCGTATTCACCCGATGATGTATCGTTCATGATAGAGGAGGTAGTTAGGCATCGTCCACCTCTAGCTCCTTCTCAAATCCGGACTTCACAACATGAGTGATTACATATTTAGTTCTAAAATTTTTGTTTGTGTTTATTTTGTGTATGAATATTGACTTTAATTTTAGTATTTTTATTTGTGTTTATTTTTTTTTGAATATAAAGTTTAATTCTAATATTATTGTTTGTGTTTATTTTGTGAGTTAAAAGTCAATAAGCATAACCATATATCAAAAACCACTAATGTCATTTAACAAAATACCTATTACATAATGAATACGGGTCGTCCAAATATAAGTAGAAATATAACATCTTCATAATGTTCAAATAATCTTCACCCGGGTACCGGTGGACAGGCAGTGTTATGACAAAGCTCCATGTAACGAGATATCCTTTCAATGAACGTCTCCTCGTACTTCCCTCGCCCCCAATACATTTGGCTCTATATCCACAATGATCGTCTCCTCGTACTTATCTCGCTCCCAATACATATGGATCCATGAACTTTGGGAATTCTCCTTCTCTCCAATGAAATTTTCCTCGTACTTCCCTCGTCTTGCATATGTAGGATCCCTTAACACCTAGGGAATGATGTGGTTGTGGATTCCACATACAACCCTCAATGTCCATTTTCCTTCTTCAAGTTGCCTCAAGTTAAAACATGCACATACACTTCTTCAAACTCTTTTTTAGGCTAGAACTTGGAACATGATCGAAATCAACATCTTTCTTCTTTCTAAGTCCTCCGTGTCTATTACATGTCAATTGTAAGATATGAAACCTCCGTCTATTCAACCATGATTTTTTATGACCAACATCATATTCATTGAGTTTGCGACATATATACCGAGCCCAACCCAATAAGTTTTCCCTATCAGAAAAATATCCATAGAACTCAATGTTTGACGAAAATCGGTACCGGTTGCACGAAAATATTTCATAAGGTCGTAAATAAAATACTATAAAATAAATTATCTAATATTCAAGTATTATATTCTTAAATGAGTAAAACTAATAAAATAAGGTATTAACAATTCAGGTTCTCTATTTAACATATCTAGAACTAATCCTACTAATTCAACAATTTTTGTTATCTATTCTAACTCGTAAAAAATAATCCGACTAATTCAACAATTCCGATTCTCTATTCAAACACGTTTAAAACTAATCCGATTAATTCAACAATTTTGGTTCTGTATTCTAAAAAAGTCTAAAAGTAATTAAACAAAGTACAAATTGTACACTTACTTCAAATTGTGCGAGAAGTTCTTCCGGATCACTATATTTATCTACATCGAACGACATATTTGAGCTTTCACCATCGGATTCTACATTGACTTCTTCGGAAAACGTCAACACTTGTACGAGCTTTTACGGATTTGTTTAATGACAAGTGATTTCTGATGTAAATAGTGATATGATTTAACATGTATGTATAAGCTCGTAAATAAATAACGGCTAGTTTTCAATTACTATATTCTAACGGCTACATTACAATGTCTCTCTAGCATATCTTTTTCGAATTTATAACTGCTACATTGGGGCGGACTTGTAGTTTTTATGTGCTCCAAGGTAAGGCGGTCTCTTCTTGATCCTGCCGGATGCTTCCGCCATCTTCCGGAGTATTCCTCCGTCTTCCGGAATATTCCATCACCGTCCGGAATGTTCCGCCGTGTTCCGGATTCCTCTTGAGCATTCCGGGTCCTCCTTGATTGTCCCGGATCTTTCCAAATACTCCTTGTCTTTTCGACATGTCATCTTGATAAGGTTTTTGCCTAGCCTCCCGCTTGACCGTCTTCCCATGCCTTTTCCGTCTGACCTTGTCAAATGGCGTCTTGATGACGTCTTCCGACAAGTCGTCTTGACTTGTCGGTCTTGGCATCATCACGGAAGAGCGGCCCGTGACATACTCCTCCACTTGTTTTCGCAACGTCCCCGTTGCAAGTCCGTTCTTAAGGTCTTCCTTGACCTTGTCAACCCCTTTCTCCAAAGAGGTTTTGTCTTCCAAAGGCAAGCGTTGCGTCTCCTCCCGCAATGTGCCCGCTTCTTCTCCCGAAGGATCCTGTTGTGTCTCCTCCCGCAACATGTCAACTTTTTTTCTAAAGGCTCCCGTTTCGTCTCCTCCCGTAATGGGCTACCCTTGTCTTCTTCAGTGTCCCCGGGCGGCTTGCCGTCCTCACATGCCCCGGATGCTCTAGACTCCTTCTCCTCTAGTCTAGCAACATTGCTTGTCCTCACGGCCCCGAGCCTTAATACTCGTTTACCCAGCTCCTCCTCGGGTGGCGACTCTTCGTTCTTTGCTCTTTGTGGGCAGTCCCGGTTTAGATGATCACCATCACACCTGAAGCATTTAAAGTGCCTCACTCTAGGGGTACTCTTTACCATAGCCCTGAGCCTAAGCGGCTCTCTCCTCGGCTCTTCTTTCTCTGCCGAGACTATCGTGGCAAGTTTGTTCTTCGTCGAGCAGTTCCTTACGAGGTGCTCCTCTCCGCACAAGAAGCAACTCAAGCGGCGTATTTCCTTTGTCTCGGCCTTATCCTTGTTGAACATGCCCCTTCGTTCTGACGGACCCTCGTCATCTCGTTGGAACTTCCTCCTTTCCAAGAATCTCTCGTCCGTGTGAGACCTACTTCTCCTGTCCATGGGTTGCTCATGATCACTCGTCGATGACTCGTCATCTTGATCCGCTCCCCTACTTTTACCCTTTCTCCTCCAAGGATTACTTCGTTCCACGCTCTTGAACTCGAACAAGGAGTCCGCTACCGTCATGGCTTCGGTGAGGGTTTGGACGTTCCGATGCTGCAGCTCTTGCTTTGCCCATGTCTTGAGGCCGTCTAGGAAGGCAAAGAGGGCCTCTTCTTCTCCCATGTTGGAGATATGAAGCATGATCTCCGAGAATTCCTTCACGTACTCACGCATGGTCCCACGTTGCGTGAGCCGACGAAGCTTAGCCCGAGCTTTGTCATTGGCGTAGGTCGGGTAGAATTGATTCTTCAGTTTGTCCACGAACTCCCTCCAAGTCGTGATAGGAGTACCCCCAGGTCCTATCACAAGTCCTACACCTCCACCATAGCAAGGCAACATCACTAAGATATACGGATGCAGTGCTTACCTTGCGTCCGTCTTCCGTGATTCCCACAACACGGAAGTATTGCTCCATGCCCCATAGGAAGTTCTCCACGTCCTTAGCCGACCATTTTCCCTTGAACTCCTTCGGCTTCGGTGCTTCCATCTTGTGCACGGGCGCCATCACGAACATGCCCACCCTAGTGGCGACCTTACATGTCTCCAACTCCTTCCTCGGCGCCTCTATCTCTGCACGCATCGCCATCACCATGGCTTCTAAGGCATCATCCTGCTCGGATAGGATCTCATGTGACTCGTTCAAGGCTCCTTGAAAGTTGTTCTTGAGGCCGTCTACTTCTTCTCGAAGGCCGTCCACCCGACCATTGACGTCCTCAACGGCGTCTACCATCTCGCCAATCTTACGCTTTGCCTTCTCTAAGCAGGTTGCCATACTTTTTGCCATGTCCCTTGACGGTTCCCTCGGGGTCTTCTTGCCCTTCTTGCCTTGGTTGCCCTTGTCACCAACTCCAGACACACCTCCACTAGCCATCGTGTCTTCCCTCGGACCTTAACGTGCTCTATGTCCCTGCCTACTTACCTACCTTCCTAGCAAACGCTTGGCGATCTACGGAGAGCTCCTCTCGATTTGACCCCTGCCTATTTTCCTCCCTTGGTTGTAAGTGCTTGGCGCCCAAATAGAACAATCGTCCGAACCTTGCCTCTGATACCACTTGTCACGGGCCGAGTTATTCCCCAACTCAGACCGTGCGGCTCTTAGCTATTTTGTCGCCCCCGACAAGCTAAGATCAGTCTTACTGCTCGACGCTCCTTGACTATGAGCGTTTTGTCTGGATGGCTAGGCAAACTCGGAGAGTTGTCGGCAAACCTTGCCTTTATATTACTCAAAGAGAGCTTTACAAATGATAGCTTTTTACAAGAGAGCTAGAATTCTTGGATTTTGGTGGATTTTGTGGGATGATCGAAATGAGGGGTGGCCTCCCCTATTTATAGCCTTGGCCACCTCCTCTCCGGGAAGGTTTCGGAACCTAACTCTCCTAGGTCATTCTGGATCCTTCCTACCTTGACCTTATCCTAACGACTCTAGAACTTCTCCTAAGACTCTAGCTAAGTCTTCAAGGTTCTTTCGAGTTCTAGAAGCCTCTGTCGTCTTCCGGTGAGATCCGCCTCCATCCGGATCGTCCCGCCAACTTCTACACAAGTCTAGAGACTTCCTCCGGTTTCTAGACTTGTCTTGATCCTTCCGGAGCTCTTCTTGATCTTGTCGGATCCTTCCGGATGCTTCCGCCATCTTCCGGAATATTCCTCCGTCTTCCGGAATTTTCCATCACCGTCCGGAATGTTCCGCCGTGTTCTAGATTCCTCTTGAGCATTCCCGGTCCTCCTTGATCGTCCCGGATCTTTCCAGAATACTCCTTGTCTTCCTGACATGTCATCTTGACAAGGTTTTTGCCTAGCCTCCCACTTGACCGTCTTCCCATGCCTTTTCCGTCTGACCTTGTCAAATGGCGTCTTGATGACGTCTTCCGACAAGTCGTCTTGACTTGTCGGTCTTGGCATCGTCACGGAAGAGCGGTCCGTGACACCAGTAGGTTGATGACTCACTTACCAATAAGTATGTGACCCACATACCAGTAGGTCCGTGCTCACATAGGGTTCAACAATCAACATCCATTCGAATTACATTAGGGTGTCTTTCATTTTTGCCAAATCTAGAGAGATACTACGAGTCCTTTGTCCCATATTCTATCACCACAGCCATTTGGTTCACCGGTACTACCGAATTTTATCCGATATGAATAAATAGTATACTTGATCTTTACCAAAAGTCAATAAATGTTTAATTTTTTTAATCTTCAAACCTTTTATTTCTATTTATACAATTTTTCAAACCGTCAAACATACTTAATAAGCGGTATGAGATAGTAAAATCTATGAAAATATGTCCGAATTTAAAAAAATTGTGAATAACAAATGAGTTTTAGAAATTATAATGAGAAAAACATTTATTATATTTTAGAAGAATTATTGGATATATTTTTAACAACCTTATATGAAAATTTATATAGATATAATCGAATTAAAAAATTTGCGAATGACAAATGATTTTGAAAAATGCTAAAGAGAAAAAGTTTTATTTATATATCTTTGATACATACTAAAAGAGAGTGTATGATTTGATGACGTGGCAAGCTGTGGAAGCAGCAATCAAATGAAGCTTCCACAATTTTTTGACCAATAAATCTTTATTTTTTTAAGTTAGAAAATCTTTTTTTACTAAACTAACATATTGCTATTAAAAATTATACGTAGCATTTTTTTTTGTTGGAGATTCTCCAAGATCTTATAGGCCAATAAATATTTTTTTTTCCAGAAAACAAACTAGTGAAAAAATCTTTTTTATTAAAGTATATAAATTTTATAAAACAAACTGGTAAACACTTTTCTGGCATAAATAATTAAGAATATTAAAAAAAATCCTTCTTTTATGTTTTTAAAATATTTGTTTAAAAGATAGCCAGAATCTTTGATTATTTTGTAAAAAAGAAATTAAGACTCCATATTTTTATCGGATTAAATTTTTTTACTAAATCTCGAATTAAGCCAATAACTTTTTTTACTAAACCTTAATTATTTTGTAAAATATGAATTTTGTTATCCCACATCGGTTATTAGAGAAGGATGACACTTTGACAACATGTATAAATAGACCTCAAATGTTTGAAGATTATACAAATCATACATTTCCGGACCTTTTGGTCAGAATCAAGTATAATACTTATTGATACCGGATTAGTATTTATATGTGGATTGTTGTGACCTACTAATTCGTAGGTCGTTTTGATCTGATGATTTTTGGGTCGTTTTAATCTAATGATTTTTGGGTCGTTTTTAATCTAATGATTTTTGGGTCGTTTTGATCTAATGATTTTTGGATCGTTTTGACCTACAGATTTCTGGATCGTTTTGACCTACAGATTTTTGGGTCGATTTGACCTAATAATTTGTGGGTCGTTATGACCCACTGATTTGTGGATCGTTGTGACCCAATAATTTGTGGGTCGTTATGACCCACTAATTTGTGTGTCATTGTGACCTATGAATTTGTGGGTCGTTGCGACCTATTGATTTGTGGGTTATTGTGACCTATGAATTTGTGGGTCGTTGTGACCTATTGATTCGTGGGTCGTTGTGACCTATTGATCCGTGGGTCGTTGTGACCTACTGATTTGTGGGGCGTTGTGACCTACTGATTTGTGGGTCGTTGTAACCTACTGATTCGGGGTCGTTGTGACCTACTAATTCGTGGGTCGTAGTGATCTACTGATTTGTAGGTCCTTGTGACCTACTGATTTGTGGGTTGTTTGTGACCTACTAATTTGTGGACCGTTGAACTATTAAATTCGTAATTCTTATTTTATCAATATAATAAATATACATATATATACTTTACTAAAACAAAAAACACTATTTCTTGAAATGCCGCCCAACGTTTTTTCTCGAATTAAACTTTTTATTAGATCACGAATTAAGCTAATAAATCCTTTTTTTACTAAACCATAATTAGCCTAAATCTTTTTCAATGAGTTCCAATTTTAAAGTATTATATTTGGATTACTAACTAATTCTGATTACAATAACATTTCCTCTTCTTTTAATTTTTTTTCAAATATTTAAAATTAAGAGATATTGTTCATAAGCCTATCTCATACTCGTAAGCTTAACTTCATTCCTATCTATATACTTTACTATAATAGAAGACATTAGTGCTGCCGTGACGCTCCACATTTTTATCGAATTAAATCTTTTACTAAATTACGAATTAAGCTAATAATTTCTTTTTTACTAAACTATATTTATTTTGTATAATATGAATTTTGTTATCCCACATCGGTTATCAGAGAAGGATGACACTTTGACAACATGTATAAATATGTAACACCCCGAATCCGCGGGACTCGGGATGCTACGGGCGGAGACCTCACAATGGGTCCCGACCTTAGCCTGACAACAATTTCACTGGATCTTACAACAAGACACAAATAAAGGCAAAACCGAAATTCATTTTAATGCAATGATATGAACCCCAAAAGAAAACAACGAAAGACTTCAGCCGAGATACAACGCTAAAGGCAACCGCCATACACGCGACATACATAATACCCTAAATAATACATAAAAACAACCCCCAAAACCCATCCTAAAATGTACGGACCCCGGCTGCCCACTCTTCCGGATCTCTCGGCCGCGCCCCTAACCTGCAAGGCAACTACAACAATATCGGTATAAAACCGTTAGCTAGCATTCAAGGCATTAGAATCATGGTATTGGCACACACACACATAAGGCATCATAAACACACAACATGTTCCAAAACACACAATCCGGTTTATTATCTTTTTATTATTAAGTCATATCCCGTTCTAATTCAACTTCTTTTGTGACACGAGAATCTTAAAGATCTCGTCCGTGTCCCCTTTCACCATACGGGTTTGTACTTGATGCGGATCAGCATCACCCGATGGGCTGGTCGCAAGGCACCTCCCAGTCATCCCCATTTTGGACTGGACAAGCGGTCACCGCCCGTTATCATACACTTGGGCCAAATATAAACATATAAAGTCGGTGGTCCTATTACCGGTTTAGATGTTATAACATAAGCAATAAACACACACATAAACAATAAACACACACCACCAAACACGCATTGAAACTAATACAGAGAATACGAGCTAAGTAAGTCCGAAGACTTACATGTCACAAAGCTAAACCCAATAACCAACGCTCTCAACTTCCCGTAGGAAGGCACTCAACGCCTGGTCAAAACAAGGCACACAATCAACATCTCTCGCACATGCTAGAAGTCCTTAGACTTCTAGTACCAATGATCTCGCAAGATCATAAACTATAACAACATACTAGGATAAGCCAAACCTAAACTCCAAAATCTCACAAGATCATACAACCCCACCTCGAGCCTCAAAACGCTCACAAGATCAATCATATAACTTAAAGCCTTATAACAACCTCACAAGACAACCAACACCTCAAGCTTACAATCAACATCAATCCATCAAACAATATCAAATCCTCGAAACTCACCTAAGGTTCAAAGCCACTACTTGACATTAACTCTAAGTTACGCTAGATTCATCCTAGCATGATACTAAAACTTAACATAACTAGATCGAGGGGAAGGAAGTACTCACACGACGTCAAAAGACGGATGACGAACTTAGACTCGTTAGGCCTTTATCGGGGCGCTTCCGGACCTAAAACCAAAGCTACACAAATTTAGCTAATACGCTAAATTTGATCGTAATATATAAGATATATTATTCTAAGGTAAACTCATTTTCAAAAGCAAACGCTAAAAACCCGCAATTAAACCCTTGAGTCATAATCTCGAAATTAAAATCCAAGGTTCCAAATCGCTAATCTATTTCCGGGACAAAATGTGTAACGTCACAAACATGCATCATAAATCCGCAATCAACTTTCCGGGCCGTATTTACGGACTCGAGAACTTAAAGTCATTTTCCAAAAATAACCTTTGGTCAAAACCGTAAAATATATTTCAGCAGGGCATAAAATCAAATTCCGGAAACTTGAGCCATTTTTCCAAAATTAAATCTGTAGGGGTATATTCACATAACTCATAAACATGGGCCAAAACTGCAAATATCAAATAATGGGTACAAATTGTAATTATCAACAAATTGAGGGGCCCGATTTTAGTATAAGAAAAATAGGGTTTTGAACCACTGTTAACGCGGATGAGGTTTGCAGGGACTCCGGCGGCGGCGTGGTCTGGTGAGCAAGAGCAGCGGGGCGGTGAGGTCCGGCGCCACTGGCTTCTCTGGCGCCGTCTGGTGGCCACATTTCCCGGCGGTTGTACTGGCGCACTGGCATTCTCGTCTCCGCCCACTACAAGTTCAGAGGCGCCATTAATGGAGGCTGAAGGAAGCTTCAACAAAAATCGACGGTGACAGCTCCAACCAGGCAGGCTTGGGAGCGAGGTGAGATAGGGTTTTCCCCGGTGTGTGTAGCGGCAGTTGAATCCTTCAGTCCGGCGGTTGTAGATGATTTTCGGTTGTTGTTGCTGAGTGTGGAGAAGAAAGGACGAAGAGCTTGCAAGAGAGGCCTGCGTGATGGTGAAGATGCTGGTGTCGACAGTTGCATTCCGGCGTCGCCTGGTGGGGAGCTGCCCTTTTCGGGGTGGAGAGAAGAAAGGGACATATGCATTGGCGAGTAGTGTTGAGGGGAGTAGATGGGGAGGGTCCAGTTGAGGGGTGGCTACCAGGAGGTGAAGCAACAGATGGGTGGGGAGAGGAGACTGGGTAGCGCAGAAGGGACGAACTGAGGCAGCGGGCATAAGCGAGGATCATGTAGGCGGAGCTCAAGAGTCGGCCTAGCTGGGGCTGCAGGGTAGGGGCGGCAAAAGGTCGATCCTCCAGTTTGAGAAGAACGAGGGAAAGAAAGAAAAAATAAATAAAATAAAATTAATGAAATAAAAGGAAAAGAGTTATAGAATAACTCGATCAAAAGTATTCGGAATGGGATTCCCGGTTCGAAAATTTTTTCGAATTCTTTCGTAGAAATAATAATAATACGTATTCAAAATATAAATATATTCGGGGAATGATATATTACTTAATAAAAATACCTTTTAAAAAATATTTAAGCTAATAAAATATCGATAAAAGAGAAAAAAAAATATCGCAAACGCGCCAAAAATTTGGGGTGTTACAAAATAGGCTTAAATGGTTTGAAGATTATACAAATCATACATTTCTAGATCTTTTGGGTCGTTGTAACCTACTGACTTTTGGGTCGTTGTAACCTACTGATTTGTAGTTCGTTTTGACCTAATGATTCGTGGGTCGATTTGATCTAATAATTTGTGAGTCGTTGTGACCCACTGATTTGTGGGTCGTTGGGACCTATGAATTTGTGGGTCGTTGTGACCTATTAATTTGAGGGTAGTTGTGACCTATGAATTTGTGGGTCATTGTGACCTATTGATTCGTGGGTCGTTGTGACCTATTGATTCGTGGGTCGTTGTGACCTTTTGATTCGTGGGTTGTTGTGACCTATTGATTTGTGGGTCGTTGTAACTATTGATTTGTGGGTCGTTGTGACCTACTGATTCGTGGGTCGTTGTACTAATTCGTGGGTCGTTGTAACCTACTGATTTGTGATCGTTTGTGACCTACTGATTTGTGGACCGTTGAACTATTAAATTCGTAATTCTTATTTTATCAATATACTAAATATACATCTATATACTTTACTAAAACAAAAGACAATAATTCTGACGTGGCGCCACACATTTTTTCTCGGATTAAAATTTTTACTAAATCACGAATTAAGCTAATAAATCCTTTTTTTACCAAACCATAATTATTTTGTATAATATGAATTTTGTTATCCCACATCGGTTATCAGAGAAAGATGATAGTTTGACAACATTTATAAATAGACCTATAAGGTTTGAAGATTATACAAAGCATACATTTCTGTACCTTTTGGTCAAAATCAAGTATAATACTTATTCATACCGGATTAGTATTTGAATGTAGATTGTTGTTACCTACTAATTCGTAGGTCGTTTTAACCTAATGATTTGTGGGTCGTTTTAATATAATACTTTGTGGGTCGTTGTGACCTACTAATGCTTGGGTCCTTGTGACCTAATGATTTGTGGGTCCTTGTGACCTAATGATTTGTGGGTCCTTGTGACCTATTAATCTGTGGGTTGTTGTGACCTATTAATTTGTGTGTCGTTTGGGTCCTTGTGACCTAATGATTTGTGGGTCCTTGTGACCTAATGATTTGTGGGTCCTTATGACATATTAATTTGTGGGTTGTTGTGACCTATTAATTTGTGTGTCGTTTGTGACCTATTGATATGTGGGTCGTTTGTGACCTACCGAGCTAATGATTTTGATCGTTGTGACTTACTTATTTGTGGGTCGTTGTGAACTACTGATTTATGGGTCGTTGTGAGTTGTGACCTAATGATCTGTGGGTCCTTGTGATCTACTAATTTGTGGGAATCATTCTGATCTACTAATTTTCGTTGTGACCTACTGATTTATGGTTCGTTTGTGACCTACTGATTTGTGGGCCGTTTGTGACCTACTGATTTGTGTGTCGTTTGTGACCTACTATTTTGTGAACCGTTGAATTATTAAATTCGTAATTCTTATTTTATCAATATACTAAACATACATATATATATATATATATATATATTTATATATATATATATATATATATATATATATATATATATATATATATTCTATATACTTTACTAAAACAAAAGACACTAATTCTGACATGGCGCCCCACGTTTTTTCTCGGATTAAACTTTTTACTAAATCACGAATTAAGCTAATAAATCTTTTTTTAATTAAACCATAATTATTTTGTAAAATATGATTTTTGTTCTTCCACATCGATTATGAGGAAAGGATGACACTTCGAAAACATGTATAAATAGATATAGAGTGTTTGAGGCTTATAAAATTCATACATTTCTAAACCTTTTGGTCAAAATCAAATATAATACTTATTCATATCGGATTAGTATTTGTATGTAATCATTGTGACATACTAATTTTTGGGTCGTTTTGACCTAATGATTTTTGGGTCGTTGTGACCTAATAATTTGTGGGTCGTTGTGCTCTTGTGGGTTGTAATAACCGAAAAATTTATTCCGTTTAATTCTATATCAAACCGAGTTTCGACCCTTCGATCTTTCTCTGTATACCTAGTCGTACACACTATCTCAGATTTTATCATTTTATGTAACCTCACTTCACATAAAATGATAGAACTTCTTTTTATCAAACCCTAATCTATCAAACCCTAAGTTAGATCTTGACATACATGACAAATTTTTGACGAGACCATGACAACGTCGAGATCGAGACGAGACCATGACAACATTTGACAAGACCAAGGTCTTGACAAACTTTCAGCCCACTTCTTCTACCATTCAACCATTGTTTTGAATTCAATTATTCAGCCTTTCATGTCTCCTTGCTGGCGGATTGTTGCAGCCCATTTTGTCCCTTGTTTTTATTTCAGCTCAATTCGTACTACATGCCAGCTGCAGCCCTCCTTGCCTCCAGCCCAAGAACAAGCTCAGCCCACCTCCTTGCCAGCCACTCCCTTGATCGCACCAGCCCAATGAGGAGAAGCCCTTGGAGCAGCTTCAACGGCTGGATTAACCTCCCAGCTCCTCACATAACAGCTACGTAAATAAGGCAAGAGAATCGCTGCTGTAACAACCCTGATTTCACGCCAAAAGAAAGAAGAAGAATTGCAGTTTCACGCCCACGTTCAGCACTCTTCTGCACACCTTTCCTTCTGCAGCGGATTGCTTCTTCAATGCTACAGAACCGGCCATCTCCAGCGTCTCCAGTCTCTTCAGCGCAGCAGCCCACAGCAGTAGTCTCTCAACGCAGAAACGTCTGATGCAGTCGGTCCTAGTCTGAAGGTGCAGCCCCTGTTGACAAGCCATAGAACCAGTGCAGTCATATAAGCCATCTAACCCTTGTAACCCTTGCTACACTACCCTTCAGTCCACCTTTTCCTTGCCTAATGTGTACCCGTTTCGTCTGTTAAACCTACTCAGAACAACCGTAGGAGAGCTGTACAGATTCTTGTGTTTTCCAGAATTTTCGGAAGTGTTGAGCAGTCAACTTCGGGTCCATTTTTGGGTACGCTAGACTCTTTCTTTCTGGCTGATTTTCGGATATGTTTTAGTCGATATTGTATAGTATAACATACTAAAATTTGAGAGCAATCCGAGCTACGGTTTGAGAGTTATTGTGTTCCAAAGTTGACGCCTCATGTAGTTTGTATATATGTGCTGAGTGTTGGGAAAACAGCAAGTGATGCTGTTTTGTGAGAGGGTTTTGAATTAGTTTTTGATCTCCGTTGGGCTTGAATTTTAGATATGATATAGTTGACATATTTTTATAGAACATATTAAAATTTGAGAAGCATCCAGCGAGTGGTTTGTGATTTATGATTTTTCAAAGATTTAGTCATAAACAGTTTTTTTGTTGTGCTGAAATTCGGTTTTGTGAGATAGTTTTAAATAGGCTTTTGATCTCCTTTGCAGCTTAATTTTGGATATATGATAGATAAGATTTTATAGTAGAACGTACAAAAATTTGGGATAAATCCAGCGAGTAGTTTAGGAGTTATGATTTTTCAAAGTTAAGACAGTCTTCTGTTTGTTAAGTGTTGAAACCAACTTTAGAAATTTTTGTAGAAGTGATGGTTGAATAGTTTTAAGAAATTCTTGCTCCTAGGAGTAGATGAGATATCATAGATGATCTAGGGAATTATTTCGGAATTTTTATAAGATTATTCGAAATTTATATTTGAAGCTGTAGTTGGAATTTAGTGACTTTTCGGGAAATAGAAAATGGGTAGTTTTTCTAGTTGTTACCTAAAATCATCCTAGGGAGTAGAATATGGTTAGTTAGCCTCCAATTATATTTTAAGTACATATTCCGAGTTTTTGGAAGTTCCGGAGCCAGGGGTAAAACAGTCAATTATCCGTATAAGGGTATTTTGGTAATTTATCTGATGATAGAGTTAAAAATCTTAGAAGTCAGAGACTTCTAATTAAGTGGGATACATTATTGATCCACTTGCCTTTTATAACAGGCGGTTGAGTTCCTACGGTTACAGACCGAGTCGAGATAACGAGATTATGTTTGAATTCAGGTAAGTCCTTTGTGTAACATCCGAAAATTTAATTTCCATTTAATTCCGGGACTAACTGGAATTCGACCGGTTTTGACTTTTTCCGTCGTTCAATTTATTTCGTTTTTTTCCCTAACCCGGTAAGATAAAACAATTGGGCCGTCAAGACGGGCCGGCCCAAGAGATGTGTAGCCCATCCGGCCTTCTTCCTTCCTAAACCTAACGCCTCAGGAGAGTTGTCACGCAAGGCTGCCGCTTGGGTCTTCCTCCCTCTCCTTCACGTTGAGATGGAAATCAGCAGCTGGGGCTTTCTTCTTCCTCTCTCTCGCCGGAGCTACTCCCCATCAGCCTCTCGCCGGACCTCCGATGGCCTTCCTTCTCTGCTCAAACAATAAGTCCTTCACCCATTCTACTCATCAGATCGGCCTGACGTCCTCCTTTTAGCTTTCTTCGTTTGCAACTGCCGACTCAGGAGACTCGCCGTCGCAACGCCAGGAAGCTCCAGTGTCCGGCCACCCCACTGGAAAACCGGGCAGAAGGAGGCCCCTCGTTTCCGCCTCAAACCCGACACGCAGGAGACGGTCTCCTTGCTGCCTCAGAGCCGACACCAGGGGTGGTACTGCTCAAGTTTGCCGTTGTCGTCACACCGTCGAGCCACCGGGGAACCGTCCAAGTTCTAGCCACCCTAACAGACCAAGGGAGTGCGAGCCACAGTGGTGCGGCCGATTGCAGTCAGTGCAAGCGGGTCCAGTCTTCGGGTCTGCTGCCTCACCGACCGCCAGTGACCTCCGGTCCTGTTGTCGCCGTCCGACGCCGAAGACTCTAGGTCTGCTGCTTCCGTCGACCGTCGTCCACCAGGCCGTCCCCCAGGCCGCCGCACGGTGCTGCTGCTTTAAAGTTCAAAAACCCTAGATCTGGTCAACTGTGTTGACCGACTTTGGGTAATTACAAATCTGGCCTCATATTTTCTGATTTGTGTTTAAGGACCCATTTTTCTGGAATTTGTAAATATGCCCTTGATTGGATTTTTTTTTTTATTGAAGGATGACTCTTTTTCTTTAGGATTGTGAATTATATCTTTGGTTAGCAAATGGAAGTTAACTTGTGTAGTGAGATTATTTAAGTGTTGGAGAATTTAAGTGTTGGAGAACTTTGTATTGTAGGTGCATTTGACCCATTATAATATGCACTTGGATATTGCGGAATTGGGGTTGTTGATGGACTTAGTAGTTATGTTTTAGTTTGCCAAGAAATGTTGATGAAAATGATGAGCTTGTTTGACTTATATATATTAGGTAGGGATGATGTGTATGATAGAAACAAAGGCTTGTAGGTTGTGACACCTTGAGGGATAGAACTTCGACTGGTTAGTTGACCTTGTGATGCTTTAAGGTGGAATGCAAGCTCCAAAGGATCGGGTTTAGTATGAAAGTATATTCTTGGAGACAATGTTAGGTTCTAGAACGGATTTGCAACAATAGTATTCTTCTAGCGTTTGGCATCATATCTTTGGATTTTGATGGAGGTTGTTGTACCTCCATAGAACTTTTAGAGCTTTCGGATTTTCAAAGTAGATCCGCCTTTATTGAAAAAGATCAGTTTAGTGCGTTTTCAGAATAGTGATGGTAACCTAAAAGTTTAAGACTTCTAGAGATTGGATAAGTATTGATCCAGGTTTCCTTTTGTAATCAGGCAGTTGAGATCCTTTTCAGACGGGATCAGGGAATATCGTTATTGAGATTTGACTTGGTACAGGTAAGTCTTCGGACTTACTTAGCTCGTATTCTCTGTATTAGTTTCAATGCGTGTTTGGTGGTGTGTGTTTATTATTTATGTGTGTTTATTTCTTATGTTATAACATCTAAACCGGTAATAAGACCACCGACTTTATATGTTTATATTTGGCCCAAGTGTATGATAACGGGCGGTGACCGCTTGTCCAGTCCAAAATGGGGATGACTGGGAGGTGCCTTGCGACCAGTCCATCGGGTGATGCTGATCCGCATCAAGTACAAACCCGTATGGTGAAAGGGGACAAGGGCGAGATCTTTAAGATTCTCGTGTCACAAAAGAAGTTGAATTAGAACGGGATATGACCTAATAATAAAAAGATAATAAACCGGATTGTGTGTTTTGGAGCATGTTGTGTGTTTTTGATGTCTTATGTGTGTGTGTGCCAATACCATGATTCTAATACTTGGAATACTAGCTAACGGTTTTATACCGATATTGTTGTAGTTACCTGCAGGTTAGGGATGCGGCTGAGAGATCCGGAAGAGTGGGCAGCCGGGGTTCGTACATTGTAGGATGGGTTTGTGGGTGGAGTCTTGTGGATATAATTATGTATTGTATGTTTTCGATGTTTGGTCGTTTGAGTTGTTGACTCGGCTGTAGTCTTTTGTTTATATGGTTTTGGGTTTCATTGCATTGCATAAAAATGTATTTCGTTTTGGCCTTTATTTGTGTCTTGTTGAAAGATCCGGTGAAATTGTTGTCAGGCTAAGGGTCGGGACCCATTGTGAGGTCTCCGCCCGTAGCGCCCCGAGTCCCGCGGATTCGGGGTGTTACAAAAGTGGTATCAGAGCCCTAGGTTGACAACAATGGCACTCGCAATCTTCTAAAAGCCGAATAAGGAATAAACAGAACCCCGCGGGTTCTGAGTTTTCGTTTTCAAAATCACATGCATGAGTCGGGGTAGAATGTACGGACCACCACTCCTTCCGCAGATCTCCGCAGCATAGCTTATTGTATTTTGATACGTATATATATGTATATATAGATATGAATATGAGGTTTGTAGTTATGCATGATGGAATTGATGTGTATCTTTGTGATTGTAAGTTGCATGATGAAATGAATATATGTGTGTAGTTATATATGTGGACTATTATACATGTTAGACCTTGTTTTGATGTAATGAATTACCGGATGTGTTGTATTAGTAGTTAAGTGGTATGAACTTAGGACTTAGATAACTATGTATAAGTATTCTTATTATATATAGTAGCATATGAAGTTATGAGACCTTTTAGCTAAGATGATAGTAAGATATCATCATCTTTGGAGGACGTTGTTTGACTTAGGATAGTGTACATACGATGACGAATATGGTTCAGTATCGAGTTTGTGTGTTACGTTCGGACGAATACCTTGGAGGTTCTTGTACTCCTTTAAGCGGATGTCGAAGAGGAGGATTAGAGATGACGTAAACGAAGGACAAACAAGTGGAAGGGAACCTTGAGTTATTTTAAGAAAAACTGAGAAGGAAGTCATACAAGTGAAGGAAGTAACATTAAGGTGTGGAGATGGTTCCCAAGAAGTAACGATTGAACAACAATGAAGCAAACTAGAGGTAGCAACTTAAGAAGGGCATTCGAAGTGTCGTGTCGATAAACGGAGGACGTGGATTAAGTGAATAGGATTACCAAAGTGGCAATCCAATCAAAGCAAGTTGCCTAGGCGCTCGTAAGCTTTGGAGTCAAGATGAGAAGAGTGTTCGAACCATTTACTAAAGGTTTAAGATACCGTAAGTTAAGCTTACGAGGTACCAATAAGTGAAGTGTCAACAATACTAGAGTTATGAGAGGAAGAGCATGGTAGAGATTCACGTGGAGATGACTGACTTCCGTTATGACGGTAAGGCTAAGAAACGCCAAGAAGGAGGAAGTGTGTATAAATGATGATCCCAAGAAGATGAGTGACGCAATAAGGAGCTTGAGCTTGAAGAGACTTAAGATACCAACCAAGAGGAACGCGAGTGGATGCTAGCTAGGGCTATAATATTTGGGAAGCTTCTCTTGAAAGACATTAAGGAAGGATGATTAAGCCATTGAAAGGGAGTTATATGAAACAACAAGGCAAAGAAGATATAGTTACCTTATAAAGAAGAGAAAGCATGAAAGGAAGAAAGAACTAACGGAGTTTAGGGTAAAGTACCCCGAGGAGGGTAGTCCTCCTGAGAATGGTGATATAAGAAGTGTAGTAGAATAATAATCCGCTGATTTCGGAGAAGGTCAGATACAAGTTAATCGGTGACAACTGAGAACGCACAGGTGCGAGTTGTCTATTGATGAGTGTAGAGGGGATGAGTAAACACGATTATGAGATCATGAAGAGGGGTAACAAGGACGTGGAATATTCGGGGTGGTTGAATGTCGGCAATAAAGAGGTATATCAAGGGAAGTGCAAATGTCTTAATCATGTAGCAAATTTGTGATTCTAGCAAGTGATAGTAACGTACCGTGTGGAGAAGGATTGTAACCAACTGGTGCGACCTTTGTAGGTCATGGAATTGACATATGAAAGAACGACACAAATTAGAAGTTTTAAAGTTTGACAACGGTAAAGGGGAAGTAGTGAATCAAGAAGAAGGTAATGTGTCATGAAGGAGGTACGTAAATGAGAGTATAATAAGAGGATACATAGTATATTCGTCCTAATGAAACGAATGGTATGTTTTTGCAAGCAAAAGCTGAGTCAGATGTTTCAGACTCACACGGAAGAACCATGGTGGCTATGACGTGAAAGGGAAGACCTAGATAAGGGCAATGTTGCGAGCTTAAAGTTTATGATGCTAACATTAGAGAAGTAATGAGTAGGATATTTCAGTGATTTTAGAAGGGAATTTCTTCTAGCATTTTCACGGGACATATTGGTATGGTTGTGAAGTTCATGAAATAGCAAGAGATGCTTAAGGTGACCAACAAGAGTAAGAGAAGGCCGAAGTTTTGAAGTTTGATGTCGACATAGGATGTACAAAACGTATATGAAATGTTGAGGTTATATAATATCTATGGTCGGATTGACATTACATAGGAAATGAAGTGGGTCCTACACCTACATGAAGAAATGATGCTTATAGTGCAAGCTTATATATAAAATACGAAGGACGTTTTCCACATGTTGGTATGTCATTGAAAGCGAAGAAGATAAGGTCAATTGTTTCAAGGCATGATTAAGTCATGCAATTAGGACCTTCATGACTTTACATAAGTGTGAAACCTTTAAAAAAAAATAATATTAAAAAAAAAAAAAAGAAAAAAAAAAATTATTATCACCATGCCTTTAAAAGGGATTAAGCTGAAATATTTCTTATCCAAGGCCCCAAGAGTCGGAAGAATCAAAGCGAATCTACGGATTCGAGAGATGAAGGATCCTTCAAAGAGAACGCTCACTGTCATGACTGCAGATGGAACAATACACGTGTTGGTTGGCTATTGACAAGTTGTTGACAAATATGAAGAGATACCGTGACTGTAGATTTATAAGAAAATTTTACCAACACCTTGAAGGGCTTTATCGAGTGGTTCATTGTCGACATTTGGGAAATTATGACAACATAAGCACAAGTGTCCTTCGATAGTAACATTGAATGAGTTCAAGCAAATAACTCTTTGCAATAATCCAGGAGAATATTTTGATGATTGGAGACGACCCTCTTAGATCATGTAACGATGTAAAAAGAATTGTTGTTAGAGGCTGCTTACCTACTAGTTGGGAAAGAACACCGAGTAGAGTGAATATGGATTGAACGGTGTAGGAAGAACTATAGGAGTAATAGAACTATTACTGGCTTACGTTCATAAATGCAAGTAAATGGGGTGAATAGTATTCCGTCCAAGTGGGACTAACGGTGTCTTCTTATAAAGTAGAGTCAGGTCAATCTTTGAAATTCACGGAGGAAGCCGTTATAACTAATGGTGTGACACGGAATGACAAGATTTATAACGGCGGTACAAGCTTAAAGATTATGACGTTAGCACCTTGGTAAATGACTTGTCGAGTTTTGAGGGGATTGTAGTTGGAATATACATCTCGTTTGGAACGGACAGAAGATGAGGTGATGTGAGTGACTAAAGATTTTGTATGAGAACCGTATCACCTAGGCAAGGTAGACAATAAAGTGTGTGTATTAAGAGGTTATAGAAAGAGAGTGATACCTATTATGAATCCAAGTCAAGCATGACGACCTCGCCATATGTTGACAGACAAGTGGTGTGGGAATTGAGTACATAATGTAGTACTCTCAAGTCATAATGAATTGAGGAAAGAGTTGATGACGTAATAAATGTATACTGCGTGTTCTACAAATGAAAGCTCAAAGTGAGTGACTATCATACCGAGTCGAAAGATGTACAAGAAAAAGAAGAGACGGGAGTACTCACAACCTAGTAATCGTGCGTAGAGGAAGCAGATTCTTGGAGCAGATTTTACGTGTAATGGTGTATTGGAACGGAGTTGATTTGCGATTTGAGTCAGAGTGATATTATCGGGTTGATAACTGTGGTAAAAAAAAAATAAAATAAAATAAAATAAAATAAAAATTACAAGGCAAATGATGTTTTAGCATTTTTGAGAAGTTATGACCAATTGACGGTGATGTGAGATCACCTTGGGTCTAGTATCGTCATTTCGGGCATATTAATAGGTCATTTCAAGATATTTGGAGCTATGTAAGAAGCTTGTGGTTGAGTTAGATATCTTTAAAATAATACGATGATGCTAAGTGAATGTGGAGAATAACCACAATTTTTTTTTTTTTACTTTTGAGTTACAACAAGTCTAAGACTTGAGAAGAAGTAAGTGATAATTCATTAATTGAAGAATGATATGAGAAGGGTCATATTATGAGACGAGACCAAGTGAGGCATGAGACAAAGAGGTTTAGGCACTTAGTCAAGTGTCGGGCGACGGATAAGCGTGTGTTCCAAATCTGGTAGTTGAAACATTTTTAGAAGCCAAAAGGAAAGAAAGTGGAATAAATTATCCTCAGGAAAATCATAAAAGGATTAGGGGGTGAGTTGTGCAAGACAACCATGGGAGAGTTTTAAAGCGGTTTAAAAGTGATTAATTGACTAAGTTATCCCCACCCTATTGGAAAGTTTAACCCCAATTTGACCCGGATTCAGTTGGAGAGATACCTACCAAACACTAGTTAGATCATCAGATTAGAAGATTGGACAGTTGAGGCGGATGATACCGGGGAGATATCCGGTAACCACTCTAGAACGTGGTAGCAGGCATTTGTGATATAAGTACATGAAAAGATTTCGGAGTCAGTGGTTTATGAAAAGCTAACGAGGCTACCTAAGATATTGTGGATAGTATGGGACGTAACTTCCAGAGACCTATGTAGATATAGTTGTAACCTCGGAAGTGACGAGTTAAAGCTTGACCCTATGTTTGTGTGATATTGTTTGACTACTTGTTTGTTTCAAGCTTGAGTGCTTAGTAAGTGATGGGTGTTTTAATGGTTACCTTGATGTGCAAGGTACTTATATGTGGGAACTACGAGACTTTTGTGTAGTGATTGGATACCTCGATTGGTGTCTTAAAGGTCGATCTTATGATTGTCTTACCCTAAGTTTATAGACGAAACTTATTGTTAAGGGGAGATTAATGTAATACCCGGAATTTTACTTTCGGCTATCTCAGAAACAAATATGAACTTGATCGATTGTGACTCTTTCCGGCGCTTTATTTCTTTTGTATGGATTTTGTCGTTATGGTGTCTTCTTTTAAGTTTCGAGACGAAACTTATTTTTAAGGGGGAACTGATGTAACATCCGAAAATTTAATTTCCATTTAATTCCGGGACTAACTGGAATTCGACCGGTTTTGACTTTTTCCGTCGTTCAATTTATTTCGTTTTTTTCCCTAACCCGGTAAGATAAAACAATTGGGCCGTCAAGACGGGCCGGCCCAAGAGATGTGTAGCCCATCCGGCCTTCTTCCTTCCTAAACCTAACGCCTCAGGAGAGTTGTCACGCAAGGCTGCCGCTTGGGTCTTCCTCCCTCTCCTTCACGTTGAGATGGAAATCAGCAGTTGGGGCTTTCTTCTTCCTCTCTCTCGCCGGAGCTACTCCCCATCAGCCTCTCGCCGGACCTCCGATGGCCTTCCTTCTCTGCTCAAACAATAAGTCCTTCACCCATTCTACTCATCAGATCGGCCTGACGTCCTCCTTTTAGCTTTCTTCGTTTGCAACTGCCGACTCAGGAGACTCGCCGTCGCAACGCCAGGAAGCTCCAGTGTCCGGCCACCCCACTGGAAAACCGGGCAGAAGGAGGCCCCTCGTTTCCGCCTCAAACCCGACACGCAGGAGACGGTCTCCTTGCTGCCTCAGAGCCGACACCAGGGGTGGTACTGCTCAAGTTCGCCGTTGTCGTCACACCGTCGAGCCACCGGGGAACCGTCCAAGTTCTAGCCACCCTAACAGACCAAGGGAGTGCGAGCCACAGTGGTGCGGCCGATTGCAGTCAGTGCAAGCGGGTCCAGTCTTCGGGTCTGCTGCCTCACCGACCGCCAGTGACCTCCGGTCCTGTTGTCGCCGTCCGACGCCGAAGACTCTAGGTCTGCTGCTTCCGTCGACCGTCGTCCACCAGGCCGTCCCCCAGGCCGCCGCACGGTGCTGCTGCTTTAAAGTTCAAAAACCCTAGATCTGGTCAACTGTGTTGACCGACTTTGGGTAATTACAAATCTGGCCTCATATTTTCTGATTTGTGTTTAAGGACCCATTTTTCTGGAATTTGTAAATATGCCCTTGATTGGATTTTTTTTTTTATTGAAGGATGACTCTTTTTCTTTAGGATTGTGAATTATATCTTTGGTTAGCAAATGGAAGTTAACTTGTGTAGTGAGATTATTTAAGTGTTGGAGAATTTAAGTGTTGGAGAACTTTGTATTGTAGGTGCATTTGACCCATTATAATATGCACTTGGATATTGCGGAATTGGGGTTGTTGATGGACTTAGTAGTTATGTTTTAGTTTGCCAAGAAATGTTGATGAAAATGATGAGCTTGTTTGACTTATATATATTAGGTAGGGATGATGTGTATGATAGAAACAAAGGCTTGTAGGTTGTGACACCTTGAGGGATAGAACTTCGACTGGTTAGTTGACCTTGTGATGCTTTAAGGTGGAATGCAAGCTCCAAAGGATCGGGTTTAGTATGAAAGTATATTCTTGGAGACAATGTTAGGTTCTAGAACGGATTTGCAACAATAGTATTCTTCTAGCGTTTGGCATCATATCTTTGGATTTTGATGGAGGTTGTTGTACCTCCATAGAACTTTTAGAGCTTTCGGATTTTCAAAGTAGATCCGCCTTTATTGAAAAAGATCAGTTTAGTGCGTTTTCAGAATAGTGATGGTAACCTAAAAGTTTAAGACTTCTAGAGATTGGATAAGTATTGATCCAGGTTTCCTTTTGTAATCAGGCAGTTGAGATCCTTTTCAGACGGGATCAGGGAATATCGTTATTGAGATTTGACTTGGTACAGGTAAGTCTTCGGACTTACTTAGCTCGTATTCTCTGTATTAGTTTCAATGCGTGTTTGGTGGTGTGTGTTTATTATTTATGTGTGTTTATTTCTTATGTTATAACATCTAAACCGGTAATAAGACCACCGACTTTATATGTTTATATTTGGCCCAAGTGTATGATAACGGGCGGTGACCGCTTGTCCAGTCCAAAATGGGGATGACTGGGAGGTGCCTTGCGACCAGTCCATCGGGTGATGCTGATCCGCATCAAGTACAAACCCGTATGGTGAAAGGGGACAAGGGCGAGATCTTTAAGATTCTCGTGTCACAAAAGAAGTTGAATTAGAACGGGATATGACCTAATAATAAAAAGATAATAAACCGGATTGTGTGTTTTGGAGCATGTTGTGTGTTTTTGATGTCTTATGTGTGTGTGTGCCAATACCATGATTCTAATACTTGGAATACTAGCTAACGGTTTTATACCGATATTGTTGTAGTTACCTGCAGGTTAGGGATGCGGCTGAGAGATCCGGAAGAGTGGGCAGCCGGGGTTCGTACATTGTAGGATGGGTTTGTGGGTGGAGTCTTGTGGATATAATTATGTATTGTATGTTTTCGATGTTTGGTCGTTTGAGTTGTTGACTCGGCTGTAGTCTTTTGTTTATATGGTTTTGGGTTTCATTGCATTGCATAAAAATGTATTTCGTTTTGGCCTTTATTTGTGTCTTGTTGAAAGATCCGGTGAAATTGTTGTCAGGCTAAGGGTCGGGACCCATTGTGAGGTCTCCGCCCGTAGCGCCCCGAGTCCCGCGGATTCGGGGTGTTACACTTTGGGCTTACTTAGCTGACTGCTAAATATGAGTATAAATGATGATGGTGGTGTGTGATTGAAATGTTTAGAGAGATAGGTTGTGATATATAATTACCGACCTATATTTTGGCCTAAGAGTAACGGGCGGTGGCATTCTGCTCAGTAGCTGGCTGGCGCTGGGGGTTTCTTTCGGGACTAGTCCATACATGGTTTGTAGTGAGGCTACCAATGGAAGTCAGCTAGACCTACACCAGTTGGATAAGGAACGGAGGCGAGAACTAATAAAAATTCTCGTGCCACAACTTAAATTGAATAATGTGAATCACTTACATAATAGATAATAATTGGTTGAGTGCCAGCATGATGTTTGTTTATTTTTGTTTCTGCTTGTGTTTGTGCTGTTATCATTTTGCTTATATTTGGATAGTTAGCTAACGGTTTATCCGTGTTGTAGATCTGTAGAGATAGACAGTTGCAGAGAGATCCGGAACGGATGGTCAGCCGGGTCCACGTACTCATTAGATGGGGACGGGGGAGTCTTCCATACGTCATGCATGTTATGTACCTTTATATATGTTTGTAAGGCTGTCACATGTGTACGTTTATATCATTAAAAATATTATGTTTTAGAAATTGTTTTAAATACATTTGTGCCTTGTTGTAAGATCCAAGCAATGTTGTTGTTAAACCAAGGTCGGGACCCACTATGAGGTCCTAACCAGTAGCTCCCCGAGTTCCGAGAAATTGGGGTGTTACATGGGTCCTTGTGATCTACTGATTTGTGGACCGTTGAACTATTAAATTTGTAATTCTTATTTTATCAATATACTAAATATACATCTATATTCTATATACTTTACAAAAGCATACGAAACTAATGCTGACGTGACGCTCCTATGTTTTTTCTCGGATTAAGTTTTTTACTAAATCACAAATTAAGCCAATTAATCTTTTTTTACTAATTGAATTCGTATCAGAATATGGTATTTTAAATTATTTTATTATGTTTTTTATTTAAATTATTATTTATTAAATAATAAATTAGATTTAAAAAAAATTTTATTAGCATAAAACTAATTAATGATAAACACATGGGCTACGTGGTCTCATTTACTATGTAACACTTGACGCGTTATTTATACGAGCTCATAACATATAACTAATATAGTTAACAACATAATATAGTAAAAAATGTAATATGATAAGCTTTTTATTAACAAACCCGCACAAGGTGCGGGCTATACACTAGTTTTAAAAGAATATATGGATACATTTTTTAACAATCTGACGTGAAAATTTATATAGATTTGATATGATTTTACAAAGGATGATATTGATTTTTGTTAGATAACTAATAACAAGGTGAATCACTTGCTAGAGGGATTGATGATATTTTGAGGGCATGGGGTTTAGATGCTAAGTTGTTTATCATCACTGTTGATAATGCAAGTTCTAATGATGTGATGTGTGATACCTTGAAAAAAATGATTGTAGCAAATGGATCATGCTCGGGCATAACATGCATATGAGGTGTGTAGCTGACATTGATAATATGATCGTGAATGATACTTTGAAGTTGCATATGACTTGTGCTGACAAAGTGATGTCTATTGTCCGGTATGTAAGATACTCTCCTACTAGACTACATGTGTTTAAAGAAGAAGCTAAAAGATTGAAAATTGAAAGCAAAAGGAAGATAGTCCTTGATGTAGCTACTAGATTGAACTCCACTTATATGATGTTTGATGTTGCTTTGAAATACAAGCTTGTTTTTTACCGGATTGATACTCCATGAGGAGGTAATGATGATTGCTTATGGGCTATTGCTACAGATGAGTGGAAGAAGATTGAGCTTCTTGTGAAGTTTTTAGCTGAGTTTTATGAGTTCTCTAAAGATGTGTCAGGGTCATCTTATGTGACGATCGGTAATGTTTTCTTCCACATTGGTCACCTCATCGATGTGTTGGATCAGTGGTAGATCAGTGATGATTTGGATTGTAGTTCAATGGCTCTTCAAATGAAGGCAAAATGTGATAAGTATTGGGGTAGTTTGGAGAAGATGAATATGTTGATCTTTGTTGCTATTCTTTTGAAAAATCCGACACAAAAATTGATTATGGTGGAAATGGCTCTAGGACAGATACATGGGGTGGAAAAAGGTAGAGAATTATCACAACAAGTCAAGGACTACACTTTTAGATTCTTTGAGCAGTATAAGGTTTTGTATACTACTTAGCGTTCTCAAGACCCAATTACTCAAGCTTAATCAAGTTCTACTTCTTCACGTGGAGAAAAAGGAGGCAAATTACTTCTTTAACTTTTAAACTTATATTATTATTATTATTATTATTATTATTATTATTATTATTATTTATAAATGATTATCTTCTTATGAATTTATGAAGACAATAAATTTATTACCTACAGTAATACGTTATCTGGAAACTATAGGTACAACTTGAGGACAAAGAAGTTTTGGATGGTGGATTTGCTACATGTGAGCTTGAGGGATATTTGATAGAGTAGAGGTCTTCAGTTGAGATGATTAGTCTTTTAGGGTAGTGGAGAGTGAATGCAGGAAGATATCATATCCTTGCACGTATGACTCATGATGTGCTAGCCATCCCGGTCAGTATTGATCCATCGGAATCTAAATTTGGTACCAAAGGACGTATTTTAGATGACTATAGAAGTTCCTTAAATCCCAATGTATGGTTAATTGCTTATAAGTAATAACATGTTGTTGTATTATGTTTTAACTTTTATTAATTATTATTTTCTTATAATTGACATTTGAAGGTCTTATTTGTGCATAAGATTGGCTACTTGTAAAAATTTGGTCTAACTCTAACATAAATAATGACACTATTGATGAGGAAAATTTAGAGGATTAAAATGAAGAGATGGTGAAGATATACCAAGGTAATGCTTAAACTTTTAAACATTCATGTTCACTTAGTTATAATATTGTATAAAATGTTAGTTATTGGCAATCTTTGCTTACTTGTGGTCATTGTTTTCATGTGTATAGAGTTGGAACAATTGAACTCATTAGTTGATGTTGAAAAGGAACCTATTATTGTTTTAAAAAAGTCTAAGTCAAAAGGTATGTCTACAACTTTAAAGTCTAAATGAATAATACTATCAACAAAATTAATCATATAATTTATATTGTTATTAACTATTGAATTTGCTTGTTGTCTTGTTGAATTTGTTGGTAGGTGGTGAATCATGGAGTTGGAGTTTTAGTGCATGATGGAATATGGATGAATCATGATTGATCGATGGTCTTATTTTGGTATTTTGGATGTTGGCAAGTTGCCATGTCGGATTGTCGGTAGTTTGAAGTTTGAATTATGTTTAGTATTTTGGAATTTGTTTACTAGTTTGAAATTTTTGGAAGACTTTTATTGTTTTTTACGATTAGTGCGAGTCGAGTCTTTTGATATCGGTTGTAAATATAATGTAGGAGTTTGTTGATTTTCGGTTCCAACCGCAAAAACAGCAACCAAACCGCAACAAAATCGCAAAATGCGGTTCATTTATGGTTCGAACTGCAACCGTGTTGTGTGAACCGCAACTAAACCGCAACTGTGCGGTTCGGTTTGCGGTTCACATTTTCTGGGTTTGCGGCTTGTGGTTCAGTTCGGTTTGGTTCGGTAGTAGTTGCGGTTCTTATGGTTTTGGACAGTTGCTCAACCTTTGGAAATCCTAACCAAGTTGAATCGTGTGGAGCACTGTCTCTACCCAATTCCTAGGATGATAAACAATGCGAGCTATATGAGTTAAGGTTAAGATTGACTTTTAATGATTCCATCGCTTTGAAACAAGGGGGTATGAAAGATACTCTTTATGTTCAATCACCTTGTGAGTGTGACATGGGGCCGTGTCTAGGAGAATAAGGTGAGGTTGAATTCTTCAAATCCACTCATGAATAATTAGGGTTGTTCAAGGTCAAAACGAACGCAACAAGAGAACCTACGTTTCATGTGAAAATGAAGTCGTGTGATAGTTGTTGAATAGGTTCACATAAAAACCTAGGTGGTTTAAGACATCATGGTCACTACCTTGTCAAGTAAGTCTGATAGCTATTCACTACGGATGGTTCAAGCCTAATACATGGCATCCATCCAGATGTAGTGATTTTTCAACTATGCTCTAAAAAATTTTGTATGTTCACAAAAAGGATAAACATATATTTAGAATCATTTATATTCATGTGGGGATTATTGGAACTAATTTTATAAATAACACATGTATTTAATACATGGTGCGCGAGCATTTTCCTGACATTTTTTGTGTGGGCTCCGGTCATTTTCAATACTGAAAGTGGGAGTTTTGATTTTGTCTACGTGAGCTCTTGCTCGTGGTATATCTTACGTTAAGTTTGAGTTCCGTTTGAATGAGAAATGGAGACCCTAAGATGGTTGCACGCGAGGAAAAAATTTGGGAGAGAGTAAAAAATATGGATATCCCACATCGACTAGAATGGGAGGAATCCTACGGGATATAAAAAGGAGAAACGTTTTAAGTTTGTGGCCTTGAGTCACTACCCATATTCAATGGAGGAACGGCGTATCCAACCAAGCACGCACACGTAGAGTCGTGTCGCGTCCTATCGTGTTGTGTTATGTTTTGATGAGACGGACGGTCCGAGACGCAACATGGGTTGACCACCTATGTTACGTTTTGGGCCAGTCCAACGGACTAGATGTATAAGACTTATTTAAAATAGTCAAATATCCAAAATTATCCAGTTAAATGAGATATGGGAGTTATGTTTTGCAAACTATTGCCTAATTAATGCAATATCTGCAATAAACTCCTCAATGGATCTCTCCTTCGTCCCTATAAAGAGGGTGTTAGTCTCCATCGATTCATTATCCGAAAACATCATCTCATCTCCTCTATGCTTCTATTTCTCGAGAGTAAGATAGATTACGCAGTTCGGATTTTCAACGCAATTTTATCATGAGATTCTTGAACACCGGTAACCGTCATGAAAGAGATAGCATCTCGGTAAATTTTCCGATCCTAACTCTAAATGTGTTTTACAGTTTAATTATGTATTGCGGTTCCTACAATTAGATGGTTCAACTTCTCTACCTTTGTTTTAGTTTTCTTTGATTCATGGTTGTTGGGAGCTTCCTGGTGGTGGAGGCTTTCACTGACAATGAGATGTTATCTTGACATAAGATAGTTTTGAACAAAGTTTTTGGTTCTTCCATATCGTGTATTTTAAAGAGATACATGGGGAGAAGAGGATTTGTGTGTTTTGTAGAGAGTATGTGAGTTAAAATTTCACTTTTTATGGTGTTCCAAAGAGGAACAAGTTCAACAAGAATAAAATAGTTTGTTTGAGATTTTGACTTAGGAAATTCGTTGTCAATATTTGGCTTCTCTATTAGCAAATAGAAACCCGGGATGAAGGGTCAGATGTGTACCTATTCACACAGTTTATCATCGAAATGGGTTGCTTCCATGGTCACTTGTAACGGAAAAGAGAATAGCTAATGGCTATTTGGTGAACTGGATTGAGATTTTGGTATTTGGGATGAGTTCTCCAATGTCTTGCAGAAGGCTCTCGTTGTCCATGTCCAAGCAACGACCAAGAGAGCGAGCTTGTTTGCGACGGCGTTGATTTCCCCAAACACTATTGCTTGGGCTAAAATTATTGGTATACATCTAATGGATACTAATTAGCCCATCTCTCCTCCTCTCTCTTTTGTTTCTCCTCATCTCTTGTATCCTATGACAAGTTGTCTGTTGTACAACTTGTACATTCTTTTTTTGATCTAAATACATATAAATCTTTCAAAAAAAAAAATAGAGATGTCAAAAATATCATATCTGCTTTCCATTACGGTTTTCAAATCTGACTAATTTGAGTTAATAAATTCAAGGTTATTGCTCGATTTTAATGGTGACAAGTTTTAAACTTGTGACATTATTGTTACCTACAAAATGATATGGTGAGGTTAAAATGTTCAAATGGAGTGAAATTATGTACAAAATATTCAAATAAAGGAAAAACATAAATTGTGAAGCGATAAACAAGTGTTTGCTTCCAAGAAGTTGTAACCAATCTATTATACATACTAAAACAGAGTACAAGATTTGATGACGTGGCACGCTGTGGAAGCAGCAATCAAATGGAGCTCCCACAATTTTTTGGCCAATAAATCTTTATTTTTTAAGCCATAAAATCTTTTTTTCCTAAACTAACACACTGCTATTCAAAATTATACGTAACTTTTTTTTTGTTGGAGATTCTCTAAAATTTTATAGGCCAATAAATCTTTATTTTTTGTGGGAGGAAATCTTTTTTTACTAACCTAACAAACTTCTATTCAAAATTGTACGTAACTTTTTTTTCTTTTTTTTTTGAGATTTTCCAAGATTTTATAGGTTATAGTCAAATCTCCTTTTTATTTTTATTATTTATAAGTCAATAACTTTTTTTACTAAACCTTAATTATTTTGTAAAATATAAATTTTGTTATCCCACATCGGTTATCAGAGAAGGATGACACTTTGACAACATGTATAAATAGACCTCAAATATTTGAAGATTATACAAATCATACATTTTCGGACCTTTTGGTCAGAATCAAGTATAATACTTATTATACCGGATTAGCATTTGTATGTGGAGTGGATTGTTGTGACCTACTAATTCGTAGGTCCTTTTGATCTAATGATTTTTGGGTCGTTTTGATCTAATGATTTTTGTGTCTTATTGATCTAATAATTTTTGGATCGTTTTGACCTACAGATTTTTGGGTCGTTGTGACCCACTGATTTTTGGTTCGTTGTGACCCACTGATTTTTGGGTCGTTGTGACCCACTGATTTTTGGGTCGTTGTGACCCACTGATTTTTGGGTCGTTGTGACCCACTGATTTGTGGGTCGTTGTGACCCACTGATTTGTGGGTCGTTGTGACCCACTGATTTGTGGGTCGTTGTGACCCACTGATTTGTGGGTCGTTGTGACCCAATAATTTGTGGGTCGTTGTGACCCAATATGTTGTGGGTCGCTGTGACCCAATATGTTGTGGGTCGTTGTGACCCAATATGTTGTGGGTCGTTATGACCCACTGATTCGTGGGTCGTTGTGTCCTACTGATTCATGGGTCGTTGTAACCTACTAATTTATGGGTCCTTGTGACCTACTAATTTGTGGGTCCTTAAAATCTACTGATTTGTGGGTTGTTTGTGACCTACTAATTTGTGGACCGTTGAACTATTAAATTCGTAATTCTTATTTTATTAATATAATAAATATACATCTATATACTTTACTAAAACAAAAAACACTAATTCTTGACGTGCCACCCCACGTTTTTTTCTCTAATTAAACTTTTTATTAAATCACGAATTAAGCTAATAAATCCTTTTTTTACTAAATCATAATCAAAATCTTTGATTATTTTGTAAAATAAAAATTAAGACTCCATATTTTTATCGGATTAAATTTTTTTTTACTAAATCTCGAATTAAGCCAATAACTTTTTTTTTACTAAACCTTAATTATTTTGTACAATATGAATTTTGTTATCCCACATCGGTTATCAGAGAAGGATGACACTTTGACAACATGTATAAATCTATTATACATACTAAAACAGAGTACAAGATTTGATGATGTGGCACGCTGTGGAAGCAGCAATCAAATGGAGCTCCCACAATTTTTTGGCCAATAAATCTTTAATTTTTAAGCCATAAAATCTTTTTTTCCTAAACTAACACACTGCTATTCAAAATTATACGTAACTTTTTTTTTGTTGGAGATTCTCTAAAATTTTATAGGCCAATAAATCTTTATTTTTTGTGGGAGGAAATCTTTTTTTACTAACCTAACAAACTTCTATTCAAAATTGTACGTAACTTTTTTTTCTTTTTTTTTTTGAGATTTTCCAAGATTTTATAGGTTATAGTCAAATCTCCTTTTTATTTTTATTATTTATAAGTCAATAACTTTTTTTACTAAACCTTAATTATTTTGTAAAATATAAATTTTGTTATCCCACATCGGTTATCAGAGAAGGATGACACTTTGACAACATGTATAAATAGACCTCAAATATTTGAAGATTATACAAATCATACATTTTTGGACCTTTTGGTCAGAATCAAGTATAATACTTATTATACCGGATTAGCATTTGTATGTGGAGTGGATTGTTGTGACCTACTAATTTGTAGGTCCTTTTGATCTAATGATTTTTGGGTCGTTTTGATCTAATGATTTTTGTGTCTTATTGATCTAATAATTTTTGGATCGTTTTGACCTACAGATTTTTGGGTCGTTGTGACCCACTGATTTTTGGTTCGTTGTGACCCACTGATTTTTGGGTCGTTGTGACCCACTGATTTTTGGGTCGTTGTGACCCACTGATTTGTGGGTCGTTGTGACCCACTGATTTGTGGGTCGTTGTGACCCACTGATTTGTGGGTCGTTGTGACCCACTGATTTGTGGGTCGTTGTGACCCAATAATTTGTGGGTCGTTGTGACCCAATATGTTGTGGGTCGTTGTGACCCAATATGTTGTGGGTCGTTGTGAC
>BSUD01000008.1:111703593-111715316 GCA_033239045.1 Fagopyrum esculentum
TTGTGGGTCGTTGTGACCCAATATGTTGTGGGTCGTTGTGACCCAATATGTTGTGGGTCGTTGTGACTCAATATGTTGTGGGTCGTTATGACCCACTGATTCGTGGGTCGTTGTGTCCTACTGATTCATGGGTCGTTGTAACCTACTAATTTATGGGTCCTTGTGACCTACTAATTTGTGGGTCCTTAAAATCTACTGATTTGTGGGTTGTTTGTGACCTACTAATTTGTAGACCGTTGAACTATTAAATTCGTAATTCTTATTTTATTAATATAATAAATATACATCTATATACTTTACTAAAACAAAAAACACTAATTCTTGACGTGTCACCCCACGTTTTTTTCTCTAATTAAACTTTTTATTAAATCACGAATTAAGCTAATAAATCCTTTTTTTACTAAATCATAATCAAAATCTTTGATTATTTTGTAAAATAAAAATTAAGACTCCATATTTTTATCGGATTAATTTTTTTTTTACTAAATCTCGAATTAAGCCAATAACTTTTTTTTTACTAAACCTTAATTATTTTGTAAAATATGAATTTTGTTATCCCACATCGGTTATCAGAGAAGGATGACACTTTGACAACATGTATAAATCTATTATACATACTAAAACAGAGTACAAGATTTGATGATGTGGCACGCTGTGGAAGCAGCAATCAAATGGAGCTCCCACAATTTTTTGGCCAATAAATCTTTATTTTTTAAGCCATAAAATCTTTTTTTCCTAAACTAACACACTGCTATTCAAAATTATACGTAACTTTTTTTTTGTTGGAGATTCTCTAAAATTTTATAGGCCAATAAATCTTTATTTTTTGTGGGAGGAAATCTTTTTTTACTAACCTAACAAACTTCTATTCAAAATTGTACGTAACTTTTTTTTCTTTTTTTTTTTGAGATTTTCCAAGATTTTATAGGTTATAGTCAAATCTCCTTTTTATTTTTATTATTTATAAGTCAATAACTTTTTTTACTAAACCTTAATTATTTTGTAAAATATAAATTTTGTTATCCCACATCGGTTATCAGAGAAGGATGACACTTTGACAACATGTATAAATAGACCTCAAATATTTGAAGATTATACAAATCATACATTTTTGGACCTTTTGGTCAGAATCAAGTATAATACTTATTATACCGGATTAGCATTTGTATGTGGAGTGGATTGTTGTGACCTACTAATTCGTAGGTCCTTTTGATCTAATGATTTTTGGGTCGTTTTGATCTAATGATTTTTGTGTCTTATTGATCTAATAATTTTTGGATCGTTTTGACCTACAGATTTTTGGGTCGTTGTGACCCACTGATTTTTGGTTCGTTGTGACCCACTGATTTTTGGGTCGTTGTGACCCACTGATTTTTGGGTCGTTGTGACCCACTGATTTGTGGGTCGTTGTGACCCACTGATTTGTGGGTCGTTGTGACCCACTGATTTGTGGGTCGTTGTGACCCACTGATTTGTGGGTCGTTGTGACCCAATAATTTGTGGGTCGTTGTGACCCAATATGTTGTGGGTCGTTGTGACCCAATATGTTGTGGGTCGTTGTGACCCAATATGTTGTGGGTCGTTATGACCCACTGATTCGTGGGTCGTTGTGTCCTACTGATTCATGGGTCGTTGTAACCTACTAATTTATGGGTCCTTGTGACCTACTAATTTGTGGGTCCTTAAAATCTACTGATTTGTGGGTTGTTTGTGACCTACTAATTTGTGGACCGTTGAACTATTAAATTCGTAATTCTTATTTTATTAATATAATAAATATACATCTATATACTTTACTAAAACAAAAAACACTAATTCTTGACGTGCCACCCCACGTTTTTTTCTCTAATTAAACTTTTTATTAAATCACGAATTAAGCTAATAAATCCTTTTTTTACTAAATCATAATCAAAATCTTTGATTATTTTGTAAAATAAAAATTAAGACTCCATATTTTTATCGGATTAAATTTTTTTTTACTAAATCTCGAATTAAGCCAATAACTTTTTTTTTACTAAACCTTAATTATTTTGTAAAATATGAATTTTGTTATCCCACATCGGTTATCAGAGAAGGATGACACTTTGACAACATGTATAAATAGACCTCAAATGTTTGAAGATTATACAAATCATACATTTTCGGACCTTTTGGTCAGAATCAAGTATAATACTTATTATACCGGATTAGCATTTGTATGTGGAGTGGATTGTTGTGACCTTCTAATTCGTAGGTCCTTTTGATCTAATGATTTTTGGGTCGTTTTGATCTAATGATTTTTGGGTCGTTTTGATCTAATAATTTTTGGATCGTTTTGACCTACAGATTTTTGAATCGTTTTGACCTATAGATTTTTGGGTCGATTTGACCTACTAAGGGTGTGTTTGGTAAAGGATTAGTAGGGGTTATTTTAGATTAAAATTGAGAGATTAATTATGTGTATGTGTTTGGTTGAGGATGGAGATTATAGAGGGAGATTATAGAAGAGGTTAAATGGGTTTAAAAATGAGTAAAAAATAACCTTATATCACCAAGGTTAATGGAGATTAATCTCCTCTCATAATTTTCGATTCCACACATGTCCCTGAAAAAGACAGAAGTTTGTGGCATGAGAGAATGAACAAATCGACAATTCTTCGTTTGTTCTTCACTATTACAAATTTCCTTTATGATTTATATCTTTGAAGTCAAACAGTTTCCGATGAGGCCACCGACGATCAGTTCTTCGTTCATTCTCATATTCGAATTCGTAACCCTTGAAATTGATGATTTATCTCTTTCTTGTCAAACAATTTGTGGTCTCAGTTCAGATTTTGCTGTCAAAAATTGTTGATTATTCTGAGTTCGATTTTGAATTCGAAACCCTAGCAAGGAATGATTGAATGGGTTTCGCCAGAAGGGTCCAATTCGCAAAAGACCAGTGTTGTTGGAGACGAGTAGGGAGATATGAGAAGGGTTCAAGTTTGCCGAAGACGAGGAGGGTTGGCCACACACCGTCGCTCATGTTCATTTCTATCATGGAAGGTGTGCTTTGAATCAAGAACTACTAAAACGAATCACATGAGTTCTTGGATAATTTAAAAAAAAATATTTAAATTAAAGTTTCAATCTAGCTATCAATGTGAGGGCTTTTACCTGTGTAGCATTTATGCTTTCCGAGCATTTGACGGAATCACAACTATAGCAAGTGCCATGGAGAAAATTGGAGCTAACAAACCTAGGCTTTTAGAAGAACTTTTATACGGTGTTTTGAAAATCAACTTCAGTGGATTATCTAAGAATATTTCTTTTAATGATGATGATGCATTGTCAATTGTTCCACACATATTACAGTAGTGCATGTTGTTGGAAAAATGAGCAACTAACCAAATAAATTTACACCGGTCTTTGCATTGGCGTTTTTATAGTGAGGTACTGGAGAATTCAGAGCAGAGCTACACTTTGCCCTTTGAATTTCATCTTGTTAATGGAGCCTATGATGATCTGTTTAAAAGTGCCTACAATAAGGTAAAACTAATACCAATTAAGTACATCATATTATCATAGTATTGTCGGTTCATTTTGCAGTTAATCCATTTGTACTTTGTGTTGACATGTTGCACACCATCGTTCAGAGCTGTGAGAAGTTCTAGATTGGAATCCCAAACTATGAAAATCGTAGTAGCCTGCAAAAAATTGAAGTTAAACTAAGGGTAGCATTGTAAATTGTATTAAATAAATCTAGGTAAAAACCTTCTACCAAACACACTATGGGAGTTATTTTTAAATCTTATAAATCTCATTCTAACATATAACCCCTAATAAACCCATCGAGATTAATCTTCAAAATAAATCACATCTCTTACCAAACACACCCTAATTTGTGGACCGTTGAACTATTAAATTCGTAATTCTTATTTTATCAATATAATAAATATACATCTATATACTTTACTAAAACAAAAAACACTAATTCTTGACGTGCCACCCTACGTTTTTTCTCTAATTAAACTTTTTATTAAATCACGAATTAAGCTAATAAATCCTTTTTTTACTAAACCATAATTAGCCTAAATCTTTTTTAATTAGTTCCAATTTTAAAGTATTTTATTTGGATTACTAACTAATTCCGATTACAATAACATTTCCTCTTCTTTTAATTTTTTTTTCAAATATTTAAATTAAAAAATATTGTTCATAAGCATATCTCATACCCGTAAGCTTAACTTCCTTCCTATCTATATACTTTACTAAAACAGAAGATACTAATGCTGATGTGGCGCTCTACATTTTTATCGGATTAAATCTTTTACTAAATTTCGAATTAAGCCAATAACTTTTATTTTTACTAAACCTTAATTATTTTGTATAATATGAATTTTGTTATCCCACATCGGTTATCAGAGAAGGATGACACTTTGACAACATGTATAAATAGACCTCAAATGTTTGAACCTACTGATTTTTGGATCGTTGTAACCTACTGATTTTTGGATCGTTGTAACCTATTGATTTATAGTTCGTCTTGACCTAATGATTTGTGGGTCGATTTGATCTAATAATTTGTGGGTCGTTGTGACGCACTAATTTGTGGGTCGTTGTGACCTATGAATTTGTGGGTCGTTGTGACCTATGAATTTGAGGGTAGTTGTGACCTATGAATTTGTGGGTCGTTGTGACCTATTGATTCGTGGGTAGTTGTGACCTATTGATTTGTGGGTAGTTGTGACCTACTGATTCGTGGGTCGTTGTGACCTACTGATTCGTGGGTCAGTGTAACCTACTGATTTGTGGTCGTTTGTGACCTACTGATTTGTGGATCGTTGAACTATTAAATTCATAATTCTTATTTTATCACTATACTAAATATACATCAATATAATTTATTAAAACAAAAGACAATAATTCTGACGTGGCGCCCCACGTTTTTTCTCAGATTAAAATTTTTACTAAATCACGAATTAAGCTAATAAATCCTTTTTTTACTAAACCATAATTATTTTGTAAAATATAAATTTTGTATCCCACATCGGTTATTAGAGAAATATGATAGTTTGACAACATTTATAAATAGACCTATAAGGTTTGAAGATTATACAAAGCATACATTTCTGGACCTTTTGGTCAGAATCAAGTATAATACTTATTCATACCGGATTAGTATTTGAATGTGGATTGTTGTTACCTACTAATTCGTAGGTCATTTTAACCTAATGATTTGTGGGTCGTTTTAACCTAATACCTTGTGGGTCGTTAAACCTATTGATGCTTGTGTCCTTGTGACCTAATGATTTGTCGGTCCTTGTGATCTAATGACTTGTGGGTCCTTGTGACCTATTAATTTGTGGGTTGTTGTAACCTATTAATTTGTGTGTCGTTTGTGACCTATTGATATATGGGTCGTTTGTGACCTACTGAGCTACTGATTTTTGATACGTTGTGACCTACTTATTTGTGGGTCGTTGTGACCTACTGATTTGTGAGTCGTTATGAGTTGTGATCTACTAATTTGTGGGGGTCATTGTGATCTACTAATTTTCGTTGTTACCTACTGATTTGTGGGTCGTTTGTGACCTACTGATTTGTGGGTCGTTTGTGACCTACTGATTTGTGGGTCGTTTGTGACCTACTAATTTGTGGACCGTTGAACTATTAAATTCGTAATTTGTATTTTATCAATATACTAATTATACATATATATTCTATATACTTTACTAAAACAAAAGACATTAATTCTGACGTGGCGCCCCACGTTTTTTCTCGGATTAAACTTTTTACTAAATCACGAATTAAGCTAATAAATCTTTTTTTAATTAAACCATAGTTATTTTGTAAAATATGATTTTTGTTCTTCCACATCGGTTATGAGGAAAGGATGACACTTCGAAAACATGTATAAATAAATGTAGAGTGTTTGAGGCTTATAAAATTCATACATTTCTGAACCTTTTGGTCAGAATCAAATATAACTTTTTTTACTAATCGGATTAGTATTTGTATGTAATCATTGTGACCTACTAATTTTTTGGTCGTTTTGACCTAATGATTTTTGGGTCGTTGTGACCTAATGATTTGTGGGTCGTTGTGCTCTTGTGGGTCCTTGTGATCTACTAATTTGTGGGTCCTTGTAACCTATTGATTTCTGGACCGTTGAACTATTAAATTTGTAATTCTTATTTTATCAATATACTAAATATAGATCTATATTCTGCATATTTTACTAAAACATACGAAACTAATGCTGACGTGGCGCTCCTATGTTTTTTCTCGGATTAAATTTTTTTACTAAATCACAAATTAAGCCAATTAATCTTTTTTTACTAATTGAATTCGTATCAGATTATGGTATTTTTAAATTATATGATTATTCTTTTTCTTTAAATTATTATTTATTAAATAATAAATTAGATTTTAAAATTTTTTTATTAGTATAAAACTTATTAATGATCAACACATGGGTTACGTGGTCTCATTTACTATGTAACACTTGACGCGTTATTTATACGAGCTCATAACATATAACTAATAAAGTTAACAACATATAATATAGTAAACAAATGTAATATGATAAGCTATTTTATTAACAAACCCGCACAAGGTGCGGGATATACACTAGGGAAGATATACCACGTTGCACCTGGGTCTGAAGAGAGGTACTACTTGAGGGTTTTGCTGAATCATATTAAGGGTCCTACGTGCTACGAGGAAATTCGGACAATCAACGGTACACTATATGCCACATTTAGGGAAGCATGTTATGCTATGGGGTTGTTGGATGACGACCGGGAATACATTGACGGTATAAAAGAAGCAAGTTTTTGGGGAACTGCTGGTTATCTTCGGAATTTATTCGTCATGTTGTATCTCTCAGGTAGCATTTCGTCGCCTCATCTGGTTTGGGCTGAAGTATGGAAGTACTTATCTGATGATATTCTTGCACGACAGAGAAGGGTGTTGCGTAATAATGGTATGCTTTCTTTCATGTATATGAATTTAATTCGAGTTTTGCATTATTTTTTCAATTTGTTTAGTATATTTTGTACTAGGTAAGTAAACATGTTTAATTTGGTTTATTTGTACGTAGATTTGCAATTAGATGATGCCGTGCTGTAAAATTACGCCTTGGTTGAGATAGAGAAACTTTTACACAGGAACGGCGGCAGTTTGAAGACGAATAAGTCTATGCCTTATCGTGACGAAGCCTTGATTATGGAGCAGCATAATAGACGAATTCAAGATGAACTAAACTATGATCGATCCCAGTTATCTTTGGACCATGACAGATTGGTTTCCAGTTTCACCGACGAGCAGAGGGGAGTGTATGATCAGATTATGTGTGCTGTGTCCGCTGATAAGGGGGGGGGGTGTTTTTTCTTTATGGATACGGTGGAACAGGAAAGACTTTTATATGGAGATCCCTTTCGGCTGGTTTAAGGAGTAAAGGTGAGATCGTTCTAACAGTTGCTTCGAGTGGTAATGCAGCTCTCTTGCTTCCAGGCGGTAGAACCGCTCATTCGAGGTTTGGCATCCCAATAAATGTTGACGAAAGTTCAACATGCAACATTCGTGCAGGTATAAACCTTATTATTCAATTATTAAAACTTCTTTTTTAATATATTGTTCATATTACACTGAACAATATATTAATGTTTTAATCTTATATGTTTAGGTACGGATCTGGCTGAGTTAGTGTCAAAGACAAAGCTGATAATATGGGATGAAGCACCCATGGTTAACAAATGTTGTTTTGAAGCGCTCGATAGAAGTTTAAGGGACGTCATGCGATCTTATAATCCAGACTGCTCACTTCTCCCGTTTGGTGGTAAGGTTGTCGTTTTTGGTGGTGATTTTAGACAAATATTGCATGTTGTAAGTCATGGAAGTAGACATGATATTGTCTTTGCTGCAATCAATGCGTCATATTTGTGGGATCACTGCACGGTGCTTAGATTAACTCAAAACATGAGGGTTATACGTGGAGTTACTGAATTAGAAGCTCGAAAGGCTAAGGAGTTTTCAGATTGGATATTGGGCATTGGAGATGGCACGGAAGATGAAAGTGTTAATGAAGAAGCTCAGATTACCATCCCCGAAGATCTCCTACTTGCATCTACAGGTGACCCGATTGCAACTATTGTTGACCATGTATATCCTTTGAGTTACAATATTCAGGATCCACCGACCTACTTTCAAGAAAGAGCTATTCTCGCCCCTACCAATGAGATTATTGAGAAGGTTAATGACTATATTCTATCACTGATACCTGGAGACGTGACAGAGTACTTGAGTTCGGATAGTATATGTCCAAGCGAAGGTTCTCTTGATGATTGTTTCTACTCGAGCGAGTTCTTGAACTGCATCAAGTGTTCTGGGTTTCCGAACCATGTCTTGAGACTGAAAGTTGGAATTCCAATTATGTTGATGAGAAACATTGATCAGTCTGCAGGGTTGTGTAACGGAACCAGATTGATAGTTAGGAGACTTGGAAAACAAATCATCGAGGCAGAAATAATATCTGGGAACAATATAGGTCATAAGGTCTTCATTCCGCGAACAGTTCTTACACCCACATACTTGAAAATTCCTGTTAAATTTCGAAGGAGACAATTCTCAGTTATGGTATGTTTGGCTATGACTATAAATAAAAGTCAAGGTCAGTCCCTTGCACAGGTTGGAATATATTTGCCTAGACCGGTCTTCAGTCACGGCCAATTATATGTCGCTATCTCAAGAGTGACGAGCAGGGATGGAGTAAGGATTATGATATGTGACCCTAAGGGCAATGTTCAAGATACTACAACTAATGTTGTATTCGACGAAGTTTTTCGCAACATAATTTAAGGTACGTTAGAATTTCTTCTTCATTTTATTTCGTTTTCAATCAATAATATCAAGCGATCATAACCCGTCCTTGAGCTTACACTTATATAAAGTTTATCTTCTTCTCTTTTTCAGGATCGGACTATCGCGCATGTGCTCGAGGTTTCACGTCAAAGGTTATCATCGTGATTTCTATTATAATAAATATGTACACAATTTTAACTGTTTTTTGACATTATTAATATTGTGACTTTTATAATACAGAGATAGTGGACACTCCTGGCTTGGTATGCCCCGAACTGGGACAACAACTATGTTGTTATTATTTTTCTTATATGCGTATACTATTTAACATAAACATTCGTAATCAAATCAACAAAATAATAATAAGAAAAATAAATCTATAAAAAATTACTCATACAAAAAAACTGTAAGAAATATATTTTCAAATACCCGTGCACGGCACGGGCGCTAAACTAGTTAGTACAAGTTAGAGTAAAAAAATGAGTTCATACTTATCCAAATACTCGTTGGGGCGAGACTTGACCGCTGTACAATTCTCTATTTGTGAATATTATTTAAATGACGTGTTTTCGTCACGTGACACAACACCCTGCTAGCTAAGCATATCAATTTCCACGTCAGATATGAAACGCGCGTTACCTAATAGTCAAATGCTACTTGCCACACAATTACACTAGTCCTATATTTTATACTACATGTAGGACAACTTGAATGTATGGCCTAATATAATTTTAACGGGAAATAGCGTTTACTTAACAAGTGGTAATGCTTTTTTTTTCTTGATTCTTTGTTGGTAGTTGAAGGACGGATTCGGTCAACTGTTTGTGTTAGTGTTTACATAACATTGTTGGGTGTATATCGTCATTAGTTGGTCGTTGTTTGATTAAGTCAAATGAAAATTTCAAAACCTCTTACTCAACATTTGAGTCTTCAACGCCTTAGCCCCACGAGTCTCCTACCACATTTAGCCGTTCACGCTAACACTTCACTTCTTTTGCCGCTCACTTCTAATTGTGTTAATTTATGTTTGTTGTATCCATAAAATATTGTGTTTGTTGCATTAACTAGATTTCATTTCGACATCAGTTTGCAATGTAGGATATTATTATGTGAATTAGTATATTAGATTCGTGTTAATTTAAATATCAATTTATTTAATATATTTAAAAGTTTAAAGACGAATGAAATACTACACATCCGGTTACTTTTTCAAATTATCCGAACACCCGGTGGATGATTGACTATTGAAATATTAGATGGGTGGTGGACGGGATGGGTGATGTATTGAGAGTTTAAGTAGTTGGACGGTATCCATCAACCTAATCATTCCACTAAATTTAGTGAAAACATTTTTAATTTAAATTAAATATTAAATAATTTTTTGATTATTAATTTTATAAAATTTTAAATTTAAGTATGTTTTAATTTTATTATGATTTAAGTTCGCTTTTTTAATTCATGTAATTAATATCTATTGATTTTGATTAATTAGTTTATTATTTTAAAAATTAATCTAACAAGTTATATATATTTTTTAAAAATACTCTAACAATTCTTACAATTAATTTTAATAGTTATTTGGTCCATAAATTTATTTATATTAAAATATATATCTTATTATTAAAAAATATTATAAGAAAAGTCATTATACAAAGATTAAACTAGTTGAAAAATAAAAGTTAAGCGCTAGTAGCCTAAACTTCAAGATATCCGTTTGTTGTGAATTAAGAGATATTTTAATAGTTATATAGTTTAAGTTATTAAGGATTGAAAATATAATTTTTAACCTAATCTCGAATAATTTTCAAATAGTTCAAACCAATCAATGTACCAAGCGAAATCTAAGTTTCTGGGACAACAGAAATTATGACAGGGCACAGTGACCCATCATAGTATTATACTATACAAAATGAAATGCTAAACAAACTGTAAATATTTAACATTTTAACCCTCATATAATTTTGTTTTTTTTCTTCTCTTTAATAAATATAGTCTTTTAAGTAAAATCAAAATTGGAGCGGCAAAAGAAAGCAAGAAGAGGACATAGGACGCGCAACCCACACGTGACTCTCACTGTCTGAAAATATGCTGTTTGCTTTCTGCTGACGTGTCCGTGACGATAAATGTGGTTCCGCACGCGCTCACATGCAACCGAAAGCGCGTGGGGTTGATCTCATTGGCTCGAGTAAGAAAAGACTTTCCTTTTTAAAAAAAATAAAAAGTAAGAAAAGAGTATCAAAGTGAAGAATAGTCTACACCAGATAATGACGCTCATCACCCTAATCCTTCCCTAACTCCCGCCCCTATGTGTTATTCAAATTTTCTTTTCTTTTTTTTTTATAGTGAATTTACAAGTTTAATTTGTTTTATTCATTTAAATTCATCATAACGGATATTATTAGTTCAGAATGATTGACTTAAGTAAAAAAAATGGTTTTATTGTAAAATAAATAATAATAATAATAATAAGCAGTTTTTTTAGCAAAAGGAAGTTGCCCAGGGACAATCTCATAATAATATCTAAGTTCCGTTATACTAATCTTTTTAACAAAGAAAGAAATAACTCTAAGTTATAGTGCCACGAATAAATTCCGTACCTTAAATACACAACCTTAATTTCAATTAATTATTAATATATTAAATCGTTAATTGAACATGTATAAGGTCAAAAAATGCACAATAAATATATGATTATTAATATAATAATTTTTTTTTTGTGCTGCAAATAACGGTGACACTAATTTTTCTTTATTTATTAGGTTACGGAATTTATTTACTTTTAAAATATTTAATTAAGTATTATAAGTTTAGTAGATCTTATCTTACCGTTTATCGTTTTCTTTGAAGGAAGCCAATCTATATAAAATTGGCAGAGATAAATCTTAATCCTTTTATTTATT
>BSUD01000008.1:111715433-111742556 GCA_033239045.1 Fagopyrum esculentum
ATGTGTCATGAGTATACTTAACATCACTAAAACTTTTTTCAATAAAATAACTTTATTTGATTTTGATTGTTATGATTACAATTTTTATTTATATTAAAACTTTTTATAATATAATTTTCTGTATTTATACGGATCGATCTAATATGAATAATTTATTTTATTTTTAAAAAATTTAAAATTAAAGTTCGTGTATTTTAATTCATAAATACTCGGACATATATAAAATGTAGACGTAATAATTAATTTATATAAAAATTGTAGCTTATAACGGAATTAAAATTCAATCTAACTTAATTGGAGTTGTTTTTAATTTTTTTTAAAAGAGAAAGAGATCAGAATAAAAGTAAAAAATATAATTTAAATAGAGTAAGATATTTATGAAATAAAATTTTTGTACTTATAAAAGTTGTATCGGATGTTATATATACATATATTTTATTTTAATAGGAATGAAAGTAAAATATAATCTAAATATTAATTTTTTTTAAAAAAATATGTTACTTTGATTCTCATCACGACACATAAACGAAATGAAAGTAACCATAACACATACGCTTTATTATAGATAATTACCGTGTAACATCTTAAACTAAAATTCGGTATGTGACTTATAATTAAGGCTTGATAAAGATGGTAATGGTAGTTCATTATAAAAGGCAAATAGATTATGTGCTCAAAGAAAAGCAAAATCTATTTATTATATTAATATAAATCGTGGAATTGAAATTGGAAAAGCAGAAGAAAGAAGGCAACCCACGCAGAATTGTACAGAGCAACTGGGGTGTGTGGGATTCATCGCAACTTCTCCTCCTTTCTACGCCCCTTTACCCTTTGCCTTTTTCTTTCTCTTTTTCATCTCTCCATTTCTCATCTACTGTCTGTCAGCCTTTGCAGCTCTCTCTCTCTCCCACAAACACCCTCCATTCATCAGATTCGTCATCTCAACCAGGTCGGTTTTCTTTTCTTTTCTTTTCTTTTCTTTTTTCTTCATTGAAGGGCTAAATCTGTGAGCGCATAATCTGTGAGCACATCTTGGCTTAGTGGGTTGCTTTTGTTTTTCTAAAAACAGAAGAAATACTAAAAAGAAAAGGAGTTAATGTGGAGTGCTTCCATTAACTTCAATTGCTATCTTTTTCATGCGTAGGAGTTTGGGTATCATTCTGCTTATTATTTCGTCCAATTATTTGCTCTACTTCTTCCCCAGCCAAAAGAAAAATCCCTTTTGCTTTGTTTCCTGTGCTGGCCAGTTTTTTGCTGTCCTGATCTGGTTCACTGAAGCAATTGAGTTCTTTCTTTCCCAATACCCATAACTCATTGTGTTTGCTCAATACTATGAGATTTGATCTCTCTTTCTCTCTCTAGGCCTTGCATTTTCATGGTTTTTTGTGCTTTACCTGACACTTTCAGGTGAAGCTTCCATTGAAGATCAAGGACCCAACCGTTTTCTTCAGTTGATCCATAATTGGGTATGTTTTCTTTGACCATTTTCTTTTTCTTGGCTTTGATGTTATACCTTACATTAACCCGTTTGGTTCAAGTAAGACTACTGTTTCCGTGTCTAATCTGCTGTTCATGTTGACTGGTTTCAGTTCTGTGGAATTGACTGAAGGACCCCGATTAAATTGGGGAAGAACAGAACAATTAGAAGAATTAGACCCGGATTCGGATGAATGGGTTCAACGAGATCTGTCTCACACTACCCAGATTCAATGATCTATTCTAAGGTCTTCCTTGGCCTTGTGCTTTTACTCCTCCAGCAATTTGCAAATGGTGTCACCAATACAAATGATGGTAAATTCCTACTCAATTCCTTCAAGTTCTCACCGGTATCTCTTTACTTTTTCACTATATATGAATTGATTATGAAGTCGCCTTCCCGTTATCCAAAAACAGGAATTGTTTATGAATGATAGAATGGGCAAGTTTCTGCTTTCTAAAATGTAAAGAAAGTCATGACTTAGAAAATTAGTTGGGTTGTTTCAGTACTTCAGTTTATGTGATGTTCTTACAGAAAATTATGGTTTGTTGATTACAACTTTTGAACAAATTGCTTTTTAAAATGCAGTTGCTGCAATCAATGCCTTATATGCTGCCTTCGGCAGTCCACCGCTCCCTGGATGGGTTTCCGCAGCGGGAGACCCGTGTGGTGAAGCTTGGCAAGGAGTTGTATGTGACACCTCAAACAACATAGTCTCCATGTAAGAAATATATTTTTGTCTCAATTTTAATTGTCACACTTTACGGTCTCCATTGGCCTCTAATGTTTCAAATCGTCCAGTTATATTGAAATAATCATCTGGTAACTTTTGCCATAGAAATCTCGTTGGTGCTAACTTGGGAGGACAACTAGGTGACAGCTTGGGGTCGTTTTCATCACTGAGATTGATGTGAGTATTTTGCTCTTGACTACTTTCTATTATCTGCTCAAGCTGTTTTGATCAATGGCTTTTTCATACTCTAGGCAATGCGCTTTGCATTATCTTCTTACCAATGATCAATTTGTCAAGAACTAATGCGAGCATTTTTTTGGCATGTTATGCAGAGATTTGAGCAACAATCATATTGGTGGGAGCATTCCTACCACCTTGCCTATTACTTTACAAAACTTGTACGCGTCTTAGAAAAAACCGTAACTCGTTGTACAATATTTACTTTTCAATTTTCAAAGTTAGTTAATCCCCAGTTCACTCTTTTGATCATTCAAAAATAAGTAACAGGGTTTACCTGTGACAGTTTTCTTTCAGGTAACAATTTCACAGGAAGCATCCCAAGTTCTCTATCAACTCTCACTACATTGTCTGCCTTGTGAGTCTTAAAAGTTGCTACAACTTATGGTTGCTAGGTTTCTTTATTGTGGATTTTTTTTGATCATTCAACTTGTATTCTCAAACAGGAAACTGAATGACAACCATTTTAGTGGAGAAATACCGGATGCCTTTGCATCCCTTTCGGCAGTGACTAGCATGTTGGCTTTCTATCTGATCTTCAAAACCCTTTTCTGTTTCATGCTTGCATTGTTTCTTACTTATGAATTTATTGATGGCGAATATTCATGCAGTGACTTGTCTGGTAATAATTTGAGTGGGGAGCTGCCAGCTTCAATGGCGGATTTATTGGCTATGACCAGTCTGTGAGTGCATTTGGTTGACTCTATTATAACTTTCTGTTAATATTGTTAGAAATTAAGCTAAGACTTCTGTTTTGCAGGCATTTGCAGAACAATCAGCTGTCAGGACCCCTAGATGTTTTGGAGGACCTTCCACTCCTTGATTTGTAAGATAGTTTTTAACCTTATGATGTTTGCTTTGAGATTTTTATTCTGGTTTGTTGACACTATATGTTTCTTTCTCATGTGTTATATAGTACGATTGCCCAAAATCACGTAATATGTGATTTCTTTGTACTCTATGTGAATTGAATTTCATCTTTTTGTGAACATTTTGGTGCAGGGACATAACAAACAACCTGTTCTCTGGACCTATACCAGACAAGCTACTTGCAATTCCCAACTTCAAGTGAGAGCTGTAGAGAGATTTCCTTATATATTTTTTGCTAAAATATTAAAGTAACCCACATAATGTACTAGATTAGTAATATCATAGATTTTTTTACCAAGCATAGAAGAGATATCCTCCTTTATTACACGTAAATCTCAGGTAACATACAGTTTCTTTATACAGGAAAGACGGGAATCCGTTCAACACTAGTACGCCGATCTCTCCATCACCTTCTGCTTCATCACCTACTCCAACAACCACCAGTCCACCATCTCCTGCGAAACTGACTCCATCCGGGTCCCCGCCAGGTTCTGCTTCCAACAGTTCCTCGTCTTCTGGACAGAAGCCCAGTAAACAGGCAGATAGCCCTTCTTCTAGTCAGGCTGATTCCGGAGGGAAATCAAACAGTTCACATACAAAGAAGATAGTTCTCATATCTATTGGTTCGGTAATGGGTTCTATCATCTTGATCCTAGCACTTCTGTTGTGCTTGCCAAGTTGTTTCAGTAAAGGCAGAGATATGTATCATACTTACCGTCAAGAAGAAATTCCACCACCATATAAAAATGCCAGAGAGAGTGCTCCTCATAGTGTTGCCGCTATCCAACCTAGCACTCAGATGGAAGATGGTAACATTTTCATGTTTTTATTTATTATTTTTTGTTGTTTGATCATTAGATTCTAGTCTGTAGCCTCTTTGTACTAGTTTTGTATGATGTTCTTACAAGTTTAACAACCACTCTAGACACGATTTCAGAGAGGCTAAACTAGTATTTAGGTAATCTGTGCTTTATTATGTGGCAAGAAACTTACCATGGATGTCCTTAAACAGTTGAGAGAGGCAGTGTTGTGGCTAAAAAAGAGGCAGCTAGTCCAGAAGTTAGAAGAATTGCTGCAGTTCCGAAGGCAGTAAGCGAACAAGACCCTTATATCCCGCGAATGGGAAAATTAAGGAAGCAGGATAGCGATATGAGCGACATTGATATGAGTATGATGATGCCTCCACCACCGCCACCACCTCCACCACCGCCTCCACCACTTGCTGAGAAGCTCATAGTGACACCTATTTCACCTGTGGAGCCTGCCTTGAGAAATCAACGTCTCTTGACACCTGTAAAGTCCTTCACAATTGCGTCTCTTCAGCAATATACCAACAGCTTCTCACAGGATAATCTTCTTGGAAATGGCATGCTTGGGAGTGTTTACAGGGCAGAGCTTCCCAACGGAAAGGTATTGTTTTCGTAATTACATTGTTATGTTAATTATGTCGGAGAGATGCTCCTTGACAGGTTTCCATATGGTGTTTGTGGGTGCTTTTTTTTTGCAGATGCTTGCTGTAAAGAAACTTGATAAGGGTGTTTGTAGTCGGCAAAAGGACTATGAGTTTATAGACCTTGTAAACAGCATTGACACACTCCGGCATGCTAACATTGTTGAGCTCGTAGGCTATTGCATGGAGCATGGACAACGGCTTTTGGTCTATGAATATTGTGGTAATGGCACGTTACAAGATGCACTGCATTCTGAGGATGAGTATAAAAAGCAACTTTCTTGGAACACTCGCATGAGAATGGCACTTGGAACCGCTAGAGCCTTGGAGTAAGTAGAGCTTAAACTTCACTCCATCCCATTAATATCCTTAAGGCATCAGTATGTACTTACTATATTTTCTTTTAAATGTATATGCTAGGTATCTGCATGAGATTTGCGAACCACCAGTTGTACATCGAAATTTCAAGTCCAACAACATTCTTCTCGATGATGATCTCAGTGTACGCGTCTCGGATTGTGGGTTGGCCCCATTGATAGCATTAGGCTCTGTAAGCCAGGTAAGTAGTGTTGGTAGTTTTTCTATTTATATGGTTTTAGAGGCAGTGTCCATTAAATTTTTGTTGTATTTACAACCAAAGAGTTTTATAATTCATCCTCAGTATTTTTGCTATACAAGAGGGATGTGCTGTTTTTAGTTTGTAATGTGCCACATCGTCAATACTAAACTATGAAAACTGTGGCCTGTGGTTTCAGCTCTCAGGAAACCTGTTGTCTTACGGTTATGGTGCTCCAGAATTTGAGTCTGGAATTTATACTGCAAAGAGTGATGTATACAGCTTTGGAGTAGTAATGTTAGAGCTCTTGACAGGCCGAACATCCTACGATAGGTATGGGAATAAGTATTAGTAAAGCACGTTTGAACTCATTTAACACCTCTTTTCAAGGATTTTTCCTATGTAGTTCTCTGTTTTATTTTCTTAAAATTGAACTGCAGGACGAGAAGTCGAGGGGAGCAATTTTTGGTCAGATGGGCAATTCCACAACTTCATGATATCGATGCATTGTCAGGAATGGTCGACCCTTCTCTTGAAGGGAAATACCCGGCTAAATCCTTGTCTAACTTTGCTGACATCGTTTCTCGTTGCGTCCAAGTAAGAAAATATTTCAATTCCTTATTGTTTGATGTATCTATGAACAGTCCCCCACGGGCCACGGCTTGGCAAAAGGCGAAAGCCATTAGTGAAGACTTGAGTTTGACATGTTAAATCTCAAAATTGATTTTTGTCACCAGTTTCATTAGCTGAAAATCCTACAATTTCCGACTGGCCAACTGATTTTCATAAGCTATCAGTAGTAGCTCATAAGTTGATTTTTAGCTTATTTTCATAATCTAACTTATCCCCTTTTCACCTAATTATATGTGCTCCTACTAACTTACTGATGTTGTCACTAGTTTTCTTTAGCTTAAATCTGTCTAGTAGCTTACCGTTTTTCAATGTGATCAGTAATAGCTTATAAGTTACTTTCTAGCTTAGTTTCATAACCTAACTTGTATGCTTGTCACCTTAATTTATATGTGTGCAGTCCGAGCCAGAATTCAGGCCCTCAATGTCCGAGGTTGTACAAGACCTCCAAAGCATGCTCCAAAGGGGATCCCCTACCAAACCGGGTTCAACCAGGGGTTAATTTTGGATCAAGTGATTTTGTAGATGTTGAACACAAAAAAGGCAGTTCATGTCATTGCAAAAATTTTGCTCTGCCTAAGTTTATTAGCCCAGATGATCTGAATAGCTTCCGACCCAACAAACCGTCTTCCTGGTAACTCGTCGATGTCAAATTTTGTTGGTGACAGAAGCTCGTTTGATGGATTGGTCTTCAGGATCCCTCAGTTCCCCTAGCTGAAGTAAATGTGTTTTTCTTTGAAATTTATTCATTTATATTGTGAAATCATTCAAAGTTATAGCTTTGTGCAACAAGATAGATAGTCTTCTGTCATATATATATACATGTTACCCCATGAAAAGTGTGATACTTGACCATTTAGTTGATCTGCTGCATCTGTGTTTTGGTTCATTGTAGTTGGGATTTGTCCCTTGCTACTCATGTTCACAACATCTAAATTCTGGCGGGCTGCCGACCTGGATGTACCTTATTATGTGATTTTATCGGTTTACTCCTATAAAACCAACCTAAAACATTTCAACGTAAAATTACAATTCAATTGTAGTTGAGTTATAAACAAGTACAAGAAAATTGCAATCCGAACACATAAAAAAGACAACAAAAAATTATAATCAAATTATCCTTGTAATTGACACTAAAATTATGGTCAAATTATCCTTTCATTACAACCGAGCGAGATGGAGTCAAAAGAGGCTTTGGGTATGACAAGAAATTAAGGGTTTTACTCTATATATGTATAATTACATGTCAGATCGAACAAGTCCACGGGCTAAAACACTAACCCTAATCCCATGAAAAAATGGCCGGACGTCTGACCAAATCTAGTTGGACTAAACTAGTTGTCCGTATTTTAAATTTTCTTTGGACGGATTGATGGATCGGACGGGCCAACTGTCCAAGCCAAATTTGTAGTCTAATACGAGCATCTTCATCCCATAAATTGGGAGTTTCTTTAATCATTTCTTATCTTAAAATTAAAAATAAATGTCAGATTTTATTATAGAACCAATGTGATGATTGAAGAGAAGTATCTCAAATAAAAATTTCAATCTGACAAGTTTTCTGCCCAACTCCACAAATCAAAATGATTTTAGATTTTATTTTTATTTTTTTGCATAAATAGAGGGAGGTAATTGGCTCTTTCATAATTTATATATAATAAAAATTATTGAAGAAACTTTATTGAATTTTGGAATGGAGGAGAGAGGTTCTTAAAATATTTTTGTGAATAAAAAATAAATAAAAATATCAGATAAGAAATAATGTTAAGTATCTAGGATGAAGATGCTCTAACATCCTCTTATCAGGGGCTATATATGATTTCTGAATTATGTAAATTACTTGCTAATTCATATTTACCATGATCAATAGAGTTTGGGCATAAACCCCAAAAAAGCAACATGTATAATCAATGAATAATTTTCGAAAGGTAGCTAAAGTATTGTATATGTATATACTACATTAACTTTGAAAGTTTGTATAAATAATAAATTAGTATAACTTTTAAATAGTTTAAAAATAATTAATCATACCAATTGTAAAATTAAAATGATTTTTTTGGCTTAAAATAGCAATCAAATTATAAGTTAAATTTCATATAGTGAGGTAGTAGTACACTTGTGACAAAAAGTAATATATTAATTACAATATTTAACAAAAAAGCCTTTTAGAGGCAATATGTTTATTAAGATTGTGACAAATGGTGAAAAATACTTTATTTTTAAGATAAAATTATTTTATTTTCTCATTCCATTGTCAATCAAATTAACTTCCAAAAATTTCCCATTTTTACATAAAGTCCAATCTTTTTGTGCTCCTTTATTAGTTTATAATCATTTTAAATATACTTCTTCAATTTCAACAACAATCTAAATATCAAATATATATTCTGTGTGTTTTAAATATCACTTAAATCACGACACAACTATATAAGTATGTATGATTACTTGATTAGTAAGTTTTACTCCGTGTTTATATATGACATATCTAATTACTTTTTCTTTTTTAATTTTAAAGGAAAATAAAAGATGTTACACATTAATGTACTAATGTGACACTGACCAATTGTTTTTGTATAAACTAATGCTTAGTCTGTTAAACATCACATCACAGGTAGTAATAGACTATAACGTGGGAGGCAGTTGATTCCCGAGCTGCCCCAAATTTCTTACCGCAAATTAAAAAGCCCACCAAAATTAATAAATATATAGTCGTAAATAATTTTTTTTATTTTTCTGGTAGGAGCTTTCTTCGTGCAGCGATCTGATCATCGGCTATTAACCTGCCAATTACCGACAATATTCCTCCTCTATCCCCTTCAAACCTCTACTCTCTCAAATCTCAACTTCACTCAGTAGTTTCTTACTTAGGTTTACTCCCATGGCTGGTCGTTACGATCGAAACCCCTTCGACGAGGATGAAGATATCAATCCATTCGCTGTGAGTGTCATCCGTTTTTTTTTTCCCGTTTGAGTTTGATTCTATCTGAGATCCGTCTTTTACTTGGGGTTGATTGGTGAAATACTGAAATTCCGATAAGATTTTTCCTCGATCTCCTTCCCCTGACCTTATTTGGTGTTAGATGTTGCTTTAAAGTTTTGTACATCTGTTATTCGATTTTGCAAGTATATATATGAGTATTAGTGATCGGGAGGTGAAATTGGGGTTCCATACCTTCATTAGGTTGAGAATTCTCGAATTAGATCTGTTGTTGTGAAACCACGTTTGATGCTTATGTGATCTGAAGTTATTATCCATGTTCTTTCCAGGGAGGGAAAGGGAAAGGATCAGCACAGTCATCGTTTGGTGGAGGCGCCTTTTACATGCCAGTAAGCTGCCTCTTGTTTTTTTTTTCTTATGAACTTATAATCTTTTTCGGCTTTGTCAGTAAAGAGGAACTGTCAAGTATTAGAAATTTTCATTGTTTGGCAGGTGAGTGTAGAAAGTAGTTGCTAAGCTATTGCTGCTACAGCCTTTCCATTCTCTTTTCAACGTCATTTTATAGAACTGTTCCAAAATTTCAGTACATATTCCATTGTATTTTCTATGAGACGGTCTATTTGAAGACTTCTAGTCAAGTACCTATAAGTCAGCAGATGGAGAAGTCTGTTTGATGCTGGCTTTCTTCTTCTACTTTAAGTTTGATCTTAAACCTAATCAATATTGGATAGTTCAGTTGTCTAATTACTGTGTATGGGAAATAGAAATGACTCGAACATATGATGTTGAATACTTGAATTTAGATGTAATGCTCTGCTATTGACTTTTATTCTTCTATCCAATTGTCAATTGACTATGCATATTTTTCATATTATATTTCCTTAAAATGTATATTATACTATAATTGTTTTCCTCATGCTACACTCGACATTCAATAGGAGTATATATTTACTTGGACATATGATGTTGAATACCTGAGCCTGAAAAACCTTTTACACTTGTCTCCATATGACTTCCACAGGTTCACTTTAGCTGATGGCTTTCACTGTTTCTGATCTTGTGATAAGTTAATTTTGGTTCTTATAACATATTTATTAGCCATGTTTTAAGGGTTGTAGTGTGGATAATCTTCCAAGCTTTAAGTGTCTTTACTTAATCTTTATATTTTTAACATAACAGAATCTTGGGAGTGTTCCTGCTGTTTCAAATTCTAGGCTCTCACCCCTTCCACATGAACCAGTCGATTACAATCTTGGCTCTACAGTTGATATTCCTCTTGATAACTCGAGGGTAACAAGACTTTGATGATCATTTACTCTTATTATTTTGTCTCCTCTGGGCTCATTCATTTAAAATTCCTCCTGCTTTTTTTTTCATTCTTTCTATAGGATATGAAGATGGAGAAAGAACTCCAAGCTAAAGAAGCTGAATTAAAGAAACGAGAGCAGGTAACTTTCCATTGTTTTTTTTCACTGTCTCTAGGATCTGGGCTACGAAAACCTTTTTTGTTTTGATTTAATGATAGTGGTAGTGATCATATACAGATGGTGTCTGGATCATGTAAGCTATATTAAAGTAAATACAGATTTCTTGTTTTTGTGAAATTATGATATAGAAATGGTCAAGATGATGACGATTTTGATTTATTAGAACAGTATTTCTCATCAGCATGATATTGCATGAAAGGTTTTGATAGCATAAAGTATTTTGTGTCTCTATATATAGGTATGCTATAGTATCTTTTGAATTTATCTTGACGCATTCTCGGTGTCATCTAGGAACTCAAGCGGAGAGAAGATGCTGTTACACGTGGTATCTATCCTGTTGAACCCATATTTCAATATTATTTCATACTAAGACAAAAAATTCCCTTAATGGTTTATCATAATGTTCTGCAGCTGGCATTGTTATAGAAGAGAAGAACTGGCCTCCATTCATTCCACTTATTCATCATGATATTGCAAATGATATACCAGTCCATTTGCAGAGGTTGCAATATGTGGCATTCGCATCATATTTAGGTATGTTTTTATAATGATATATATGTTTATATATGAGTCTAGAAATTAGGAACTACAGCTCATATTTATCTTGTTTTATACTATGGAATGTTTCTTCGATTTGGGGAGCTTATCTTGAATATCTTTTCTATCACGTAAGATATGGAATTCTTATAGCTTTACTTGTTTGTTAATGTGTGTATTGTCCTGTTAAACTTGGTATGTGAAATGCAGCTATCCTTGGTTGGTTTTGTGCATGTGTCTCTATCTTTTTTATAATCTTCTTTAAATTACAATGATACCTTTTCCATGTTACTTGGTGATTGAACTTGTGTACTGTTAGCTGACTGAATTTTGTTTGGCATTCAGCAACATGTTGCATCTATGAGTCAGTGTTTAATTTCTAAAATCATTATAATAAAGATTACATTGCTCATATTCGATGTATAAGAATTTCTTATGTTCGGTAGAGTTAGATTAGATTCAGTTGCCCCATTTTAAAAATCATTTCTGCGTGACAGTATAAAGTAAGATTTTTTGTAATGAGAATCTTGATCGTGGAGAAATAAGATATTTCCGTAAAGAAAGACGATTCGGTGTCCACTTAATGAAGCTTTGAGTAGGTTACAACTGAAAGTTGAAATAACAAAGGGAGAGGTAGACCCTCAAACGGGTCATCTTCTTTATTTTTTAATTTTATCTCTTTCATAAGTCTTCTGCTCCTTTTTTTTTACGTATCTATGTAAAATCCTGATCTAATAGGTTGCCTGTGTTTCTACGCTGCATTTGTACTTTGGGTTCAAGATATGGACAAATAATCTTCCTGCAAGTATTGAGCTAAAACACTGAAGATAATTTGGAGGTTACTTCTATATGCCCAATTATATGGCACATATTTGTTAGGGAGATTCCATGTTAGGTCTGTCTTGATGGTCCCCAACTTCATTTAATCTTATGAAGTCTCAAACTTATTGAAAATGTTGCAAAATTGGTCCTCCTATCAATTTTCATTTATCATCAAATAATAAAGTTTGTCGTTGAGGACCAACATCTAATGGTATAGCAACAGGAAACTGTTGTTAGGATTAATTTTGAAATGTCTATTTCTTTCATTTGGGACATTATCGGGTCAAATAAGGTTAAGACAATCATAAAAGTAACCCAAAATTTAAGGACCAAACATGGTATTTATTTGGGATATTATCAGGACAAATAATTGTTTTTAGGATCAATTTTCTTTTATCATCAAATATTGGGAAACATACAAGAAAAAATTATCACAAACGAACACAGAGAAAATAGAGGACATCATTTCCACTAAGCCACCAGATGATTCAAACACGCAAACTGGCCAAGAAGGTACCAATGCGTTTCCAAAATCCAGCTCTCTTTGACACTAAGGGCCTCTCCCCCAAGCTGGCATTCTGTATCTTAATTCCGCTACAATTGTGGTCTAACAAAAACGTTTCATCCTTGCATGACTCTCTTAAGATTACCACATTAAGAATGTCTATTTACTCTTTCACAAAGCTCCCATCTTGGTAAATCTTGAGGGTAGCTGAGGTTGACCTTTTGCAACTGTATATGAATTGTTGACCAACACAACACCCGACAACAAACTTGGACCTATTATGCATTTCCTATAAACACTATTTTTTCTTGAAAGCTTGAATGTTTTCTGCACATGATTTAAGTCTGAAATTCAAATTAGTGAAAACTTCCTTGAACGTCCTTAAGTGACTGGTCGAGCATTATCAATTCATAATGGATGTGTGGGTGTATGCCTGGTTTTAAAAATTGAATGTGTGGGTGTATGTCCTTAAGTGACTGGTCGAGCATTATCAATTCATAATGGATGTGGGGGTGTATGCCTGGTTTTAAAAAATGTCTTATTATGTTTACTTTTGCTTGCAAGTGTATGTTTGTTTGTGCCTAATGAGCCACAAGGTTCTCAACACCATTGCTGCTTTGCCAGGAAAAATACTTGCCCTTTTGTGTGCACTTCTTGGTTGGGTTAGGTGCTTATCTTGTTTTATGTTATGCAGGTTTGGTGGTTTGCCTAGTATGGAATGTCGTTGCCGTTTCTACTGCTTGGTATAAAGGAGAAGGTGCAGATCAGTTTATTATTGTGATGTCTATGTTGATTCATTCTGAGCTCACTACATTAATTTTTCACCGCAGGTGTGAAAATCTGGCTTTTGTCTATCATATATTTAATATCTGGAGTCCCGGGGGCTTACGTCTTGTGGTATCGACCACTTTATCGTGCTATGAAGTAATACACTCATAAATAATTCTCTTCTTTTATCCATACAAACTTCAGACATGTATTTTTTTGACTTATCATCTTAGATAAGGGGCTATGTACATTTGTTTTCTGATACACCACCTTATGAACATCCAAAATCATCTCCTCTTTTACAGGACTGACAGTGCTCTGAAGTTTGGGCTGTTCTTCCTCCTATATGTGGTAATTTTTTTATGCATACTTCGCATGAATTTTGAGTTGATGATTCGAAACTAACTTTTATTTCTACTATAAATGTAGGTTCACATTGGCTTCTGCATCTTAGCTGCTGTTGCTCCACCAATTATCTTTGAGGGGAAATCTCTGACGTAAGATTTCTACTATGAGATTCAGTACACATTTTACAAGCTTCTTTCTAAATAGTTCAAAATGATCAGAAAGTTTGCGCTATTGATTTTCATTTTTACATTATTTTGGTGGAGTGTACGTATTAGAAGACTTTTAGTTTTCATTCCTTGAAATCACTGTATATTATCTGTTGGATTATTCACTATAAAATGTTAAATTACATCTGCATTTGTTCCATAAAACACTGTGTATTGGGGTGTGAAATAAAATCCAAAAATTTTGGTTCTTAGATTTCCCCCCCTTATGTTCTGTCTTACTGCAGGGGTATCTTAGCTGCAATAGATGTTTTGAGTAGCAGTGGTTTAGCAGGGGTAAGTTTCTTGTAAGACTTATAATTTGCTATCTCATCTTTTCCTGTCTATGATCATGAGATCTAGTCCCTTACGATATTTCAACCACATCTGCGTTTCACCAGACGTGGAGTTCTTAGTCTTCTGAGAGTTCTAACACCTTTTGCTGACAGATCTTCTACATGGTTGGGTTCGGGTTGTTCTGCCTGGAAACTTTACTTAGCATATGGGTTATACAGGTCTTCTTTTACTTTCTGTTGCCATATCAATTTCAACAGCCTAGCTTCCCTTTCAAACTGATGTTGTTTTCTTCGTGTTCTACAGCAAGTTTACATGTACTTCCGGGGCAGTGGAAAGGCAGCAGAGATGAAGAAACAGGCTGCAAGGCAAACAATGATGGCTGCTGCATTCTGATGTGGTGGGAACTAATATGAGTAGTTAAACGTACATACCAAAAGTTCTTCACTTGGCGTGCTGAAATTTTCTTCTCGAGGTACATATGCTGTCGACATCTCACCATTTTCCCGAGTTCTCAGTTCCCCCTTCCCAACATGTAATTGGGTTCACCATTCTGATACATGGACCGCAAAGATAAAAACCTCAATACACAGGCTGTTCGTTGCTAACTGTAACACTTTGCATTTTGAAACTTGCTCTATTAGTCTATTTTGAAATTTTTGGATGTTGGCAAGTTGGCCGCTGATACACATCTCTTCCCTCTGTAATTGGACCAAGGCCATTCCATGATCATTGGCTTGGTGCACCTTATCATGGCATCCTTTTGGATTGGGAGTTATGAAATTTAGTTATTGTTTCTCTCATTACATCATGACAGTCTCCAACTAGCTAATCTTGTCTTAAATTTAATCCTTTCATAAAGTAAACGAACTTGATTGTATACTCTGAAAGATCAAATCCTTGGTTCATCCCATAAATGGCTATCTTTTCTTCTTTTGAAGTTGCCATGCATTTTATGCAAGTGAACATGATCCCAACAGGTTTCAATGGTCCCACATCGGTAGATAGGGAAGTTCTGAGCGATGAGTAAAGCGCCTTTGTGGTTATAGAGATCTTGAAACGGAAGGCACGATTTGATTGTTGTTACATACTTACATGCTTGGAGCAACTATAGCACTCGTCAACGGGTCAGAAGGGAGACAAGGGATGGCAATTTCATCCGAACCCGACGGACACCCGATAACCCGATCCATAATAAAATGGTGAAAACCTGACATGAAGCGGGTGAAAGCGGATGGCGGATGAAGCGGGTGATGGATCGGGTCGGATTCGGATGGACCTTTCATCCACCCATCACCCGATCCATCATCCATCCACTCATCCGACCCGTTTCACCCGCTTACACCCGTTATAAATTTATTAATTGTTTACTTGTTTAGTGATTTTTAGTTCCCTTTTGATTTATAAATTGGTGATTTACTGATTGTTTAGCAAAATCTTTACATTTGTTCACTTCCTATTATGATCTTATTGTATGTTATGTATTGCTAAATTCCTCTATTTTTCAAGAACTTAAACTTATAACACTTCTTGTAATATTTCCACTTGGATGATTTGTGCTTTTATATTTATCATGTTTTTTATGGATAAGACTTTTTCGGATTGAATTTATTTTTATTATTATTAATTTTCCGCAATCTGAATCCGAGTTTAATATCGATTTAAAGAAAATGCGTAGAACACCCGAAGATCACCCGATCCACCCGCTTCATTCGTTGGATGCGGGTGGATCGGATGCGGGTGGTGGGTTTGACGGGTGGCGGGTCGGTGGGGTGGATGAGATTTTCTCGCGGGTCGGGTGGCGGACTGGGTCATCCACCCACCACCCGATCCATTGCCATCCCGAGACAAGAAGGGCAAGATTTAGCTTTACACAGGCTAAGGGTGATGAAACGGGCCACCAGGTTTTCGTGAATGATTAGAGATAATTAAGTTTTCACATAGATCGTGTAACATGATGACCGACATGACCCTAGGGATGTCAGTGGGTCGGACATGACCATCGGGGAATCCCGTCACCCCTAAAAAATCCTCATCCCCGTTTAACTTTTAGGAGTTTGACAAAAAAATATTGACTCGGATAATAAATGTGAAATTAGACCATAAAATACAAAATTCTTATCTTCTATAACTATATAAATAAATAAAAAAACACTAGTAAAAAAAGGAAAGAAGAAAATTTTACGTTTTTAAAAAACAATACAAATTTGGCAAAGTAAAGTTATACCGTCTATATATTAGGTTTCTTTCGTTCAAGTAGGATTGAGATCCGTAGTACAAACTTGTGTAAACTAAATTAATTATATATAACATTTAGATTACAATCTTAAGAAAAAGTGTTATATTATTTTATCATTTTAATTTTACGGTTTAAGATTAGATTGCACGGGAAGTGTTCAAGTAAGGCCCATTATTCCGGTACGGCCGTGCGGCCGTCTGTACGGCCGACACGTGTCCCGGAAAAAATTTTTTTTTTTTTTTTTTTTGAACGAGTTTTTTTTTTTTTTTAAACAAGTAATAGTTCAAAACTTATTATGAAATAGTTCATAACTTATAAAAGGATAGTTCATGAATTATAATAGAATAGTTCATAGTGTAAAATTTATAAAGGATTGAAAGTAATAGTTCAAAACTTATTAAGTAATAGTTCATAACTTCTAAAAGGATAGTTCATGAATTATAATAGAATAGTTCATGAATTATAATAGAATAGTTTAAAGTGCAAAAATTTATAAAGGAGTGAAAGTAACTTATTATGGGATAGTTCATGAATTATAATAGAATAGTTCATGGATTATATTAAAAAGTAATAGTTCATGGATTATATGAGAATAGTTCAAAGTTTATAGGATAATAGTGCATAAATTATAACATGGTAGTTCAAATAAATTTTCATTAGTTTCCGGAAAAAAAAAATCGTTTCAGAAAAAAAAAAAAAAAATTTCGGGACACGTGTCGCCCTTACGTACGGCCGTACGACCGTACCGCAATAAAAGGGCCGTACCTGAACATTTACCTAGATTGCACATCAAAACATGCCCACGTATCTAAAAGAGTAAAACACATAAAAAAAAACACAGCATGTAGTGGGATGTGCATTTGATATCATGATTTGACGTTCACGACGTATTCAAAATTTTCACGAGGTATCGTAAACCAAATTAATATAGGATAGCATTAGTATAATTTACATATATAATTATCAAATAAATATCAAAGGTTAAAATACATTTCGTGTAAATAGGAATGAGTAATCTTAAAGTACAAAAGTTTATATAGCTTGAAATTATAGTATTCATCGACAATTTTTTAATTAAATATGAAACTAGAAAGAAATTGTAATATAAATACAATTTGCTTATATATGTATCCCCAACATATTCTCCGTCGGGGATCCTGTAACACTCCAAAATTTTTGACGCGTTTGCGATATTTATTCTTCCGGAATTAACGATAGTTTTATAGCTTAAATATTTTTACGAGTATTTTCCCGTCGTAAATTATTTTATTTTATTTTATTTAGTTATATATTTTATATTTATAAATATATATTCCGTGTTTTATTTTACGGAAAAGTTTAGGAGTTTTCCGTTCCGAAAATCCTGTTCCGAGTACCATGTATCTGGTTCTTTTTATTTCTTTTCCCTCCTTCTCTGACCCGGAGGTCACGGTTTCGAGCCCAATCGGGCTGAGTTTTGCTCCTTTTCCCTACCCGCCTTCCCTTGCTTTTCTTTCCTATTTGTTTCTTTTATGTGTGACAGTAGCAGCCTAGCTGCCCTTGTGCTAGACCCGCCACAGCCGCCCAAGCTACTGCCTAGCTTGGCACCTCATGACTGAAGTGATGCCTCGTTACCCTCTGTCCTTCCCTACCTCAACAAGCAAGCAAAGTCTTCTGCAGCCTCTCCCCCTCTTTCATTTGAGCTCCATGTGACGACCCTCTTCTCCCCGTATCTCTCTCTACTGCTAGTACTTTCTTTTCAGCCTCTCCATCTCTTCATTCCCTGCACAACCCGGATGAGCCCTCATGCTTCCTCTGTCATTCAACCACCTCCTTTCCACATCAAGCCGAACCTCATCCCCGGTCTGTTCCTCTCCTCCTCTTTCAAACGTCGCCGGCGTCTCTAGAGGACATTGGAGCCATCGCCTGCACTGCTGCCCCACTCCACCGGAGGACCACCTATCTGCGCAGCCTCCCCTCTGATTTCCCTTTGTCTCGAACAACTGCAACAGGGCGCCGTGTCACTGCCGTCTTCGGCGCTCTGCACCACCGGAGGAAGGCCGTCTCCAGCCTCTACCCTTGCCCGTGCAACCCTCAATCGCTGCCTGCGCAACCCTCAACCGCCTCCTGCACAACTGGTGTTGCCCTGTGCTGTTTCCCCTCGCCTGCCCTAGCGCCGGAGTCTGCAGCCGCCACGAACAGCCCCGCAGCTCCGCCGTCTTGCCTCGCCGCTACTAGAGCCTTGCCGGAGCCAAGGCTGCCGCCCCTGTACTCTACTTCCACCAGCCGCCTTGCATCTCTCCCTTCCACAGACGAAGATCGATCTGGTTGAGTAGGAAACCCTTTCCCACAATTAAAATCGGGCCGCCTACTTTAAGTGTAATTATAAAATGCACCCATACCTTGCTTTTACAGTTTATGCCCCAACATTTGTATGTTTGTAAAATATGCCTGGCCGATTTATATAAATTATAGTTTTGACCCTATGTTTTGGATATGTGCAGATTTGTCCTTGTGAATAAATTACAGATTTTGCCCAAAGTTTACTTTCAAAAATGGCCTAAGTTTCTTGAGTTCCTTATTTATGGCCCGAAAGATTTAATTGCGGATTTTGACCTATGTTTATATAATTGTATAAATCCCCGGAAAATGTTTTTACGAGTTTTAACCTTGGTTTTGAAAGCGAGTTTTCCTTAGATTTATATCGTTAAATCTTCCGTTCAAATTTAGCATATAAGCTAAATTTTCTTAGCTTTGGTGATAGGTTCGGATGCGCTCGATAAAGGCCCAACGAACCCATAGTCGACATTCGTCGATCGACTTCCACCTTTGACCCCGAGTGAGTACCTTTCTCGATTTAGTTATGTTAAGTTTTAGTATCATGCTAGGATGGATGTAGCATGACTTAGAGTGAATGCCAAGTAGTGGCTTTGGACCTTAGGTGAGTGTTTGAGGATTGTGAAATGTTCCAAAGCTTGAGGTGTGTTTGATTTGGAGAGGTTATAAGGCTTTGAGTGTATATTTGATCTTGTGAGCGTTTTGAGGCTCGAGGTTGGGGTTGTATAATCTTGTGGGATTTTGAATCTTATGATTGACTTATCCTAGCATGGTGTTGTTACCGTTGAGTTTGTTTGGACTAGGCATGTTATCCTAGTGGTGTTGTGAGTTATGATCTTGCGAGATTCGATGGTTTAGAAGTCTTAGGACTTCTAGCTTCTGTTGAGTGTGATGTGAGCATGAGGGATTCTAGGATACGGTCCTAGAATTGAGAGTCAAATGGTCTTGCGTAGATCATTTGTATAGAAGTCTAAGACTTCTATTATGAGTGGGTTGTTATTGATATAGTTATCTTCTTGTGAGCAGGTTATGGGCTTCCTCCCCTAAGGAAGCGAGAGTGTTGTGAGTTGAGTGTGGTGACGAGGTAAGTCTCCGGACTTACTTAGCTCGTATTCCTTGTATTAGCATTGATGTGTGTTTGGTGGTGTGTGTTTATTCTTTATTGTTTATAACAACTAAACCGGAATTAGGATTACCGACCTTTATATTATTTTGGCCCAAGTGTATGATAACGGGCGGTGACAACTTGCCTGGCTCCCGCGAGAGCTAGGAGGTTCTCGGCGACTATCCCGTGCTGGTAGACGGTCAGATGCATCAGTACCATTCCATGCCGGTAAGTAGGGACCGAGGCGAGTTTCGGTGACTCTCGTGTCACAACCTAAGTTGAGTTAGAACGAGATATGACTTAATAATAATAAGATAATAAACCGGACTTGTGTGCTTTGGAGTGTATTGGGTGTTTGTGATGATTGACTTGTGTTTGTGCCTTTCACCATGATTCTAATGCTTTGAATATGAGCTAACGGTTTTATACCGATTGTTGCAGTTTGCCTTGCAGGTTAGGAATGCGGCCGAGAGATCCGGAAGAGTGGGCAGCCGGGGTTCCGTACATTTTAGGAATGGGTTTTGGTTGGAGTCGGGTTGTGTTTTATTCTTTGTTTATTACGTTGGTATGCCGCGTGTATGGCAGTTGGTCTTTGACGTTGTTTATCGGCTGAAGTCTTTTGTTGTTTTCCTTCGGGTTTCTTATCATTTGCATTAAAAAGAATTTCGGTTTTGCCTTTATTTGTGCTATGTTGAAAGATCCGGTGAAATTGTTGTCAGGCTAAGGGTCGGGACCCATTGTGAGGTCCCAACCCGTAGCGCCCCGAGTCCCGCGGATTTGGGGTGTTACAAAAGTGGTATCAGAGCCCTAGGTTGACAACAATGGCACTCGCAATCTTCTAAAGGCCGAATAAGGAATAAAGAGAACCCCACGGGTTCTGAGTTTTTGTTTTCAAAATCACATGCATGAGTCGGGGTAGAATGTACGGACCATTACTCCTTCTGCAGATCTCGGCAGCATAGCTTATTGGATTTTGATATGTATATATATGTATATATAGATATGAATATGATGTTTTAGTTATGCATGATGGAATTGATGTGTACCTTTGTGATTGTAAGTTGCATGATGAAATGAATATATGTGTGTAGTTATATATGTGTACTATTATACATGTTAGACCTTGTTTTGTTGTAATGAATTACCGGATGTGTTATATTAGTAGTTATGTGGACATGGGACATATATAGGCTTATATAGGGACTCTTATTATATAGTAGCATATAGATACACGAGACCTTATAATTAGGATGATAGTATGTTATCAACGCCCGTAGACGACGTTGATGGCTTGCGATAACATTCATAAGTGGAAGAGTACGCTCAAGTATCGAGTTGAACATTTCATGCTAACGAACACCACGGGGGTTATTGGATTCCCCTAAAAGGATGTCGAAGAGGAGTAGAGAAGACGTAAACGAAGGACAAACAAGTAGAAAGAAGAACTCGAGACGATTAAAGAGAGATCGAGATGGAGCAATACAAGTAAAGGGAGCAACGTTAAGGTATATAAGTGGTTATAAAGAAACCGGGATTGTACGACAACGAGATCAATAGTGAAAACAAACTTACGTTCTTCTAGAAGACGCGTGGACAACTAGAGATACGAATCGAGAAGGAGATGGATACCTTATAGCAAGGTTAAAAGTGGTGTTCTACTAAGAGGTGAAGTTTTCTTTTGGCACTCCTAAGCATTTGAGTCAAGATGGGAAGAGTGATCGAACCATTTGCTAAATATTTAAGATACCGTAAGTTAAGCTTACGAGGTACCAAGTGAAGTGTTAACATTACTAGAGATATGAGAAGAAGGGAATGGTGGGGATTCACGTGGAGTTGACCGGGCTTCCGTTATGATGATAAGGCTAAGAAACGCCAAGAAGGATGAAGTGTGTATAAATGATGATCCCAAGAAGATGAAAGAAGAAACAAAGAACTTTTATTGAAGGACTTAAGATACCGACCAAGAGAAATGCGAGAGGATAATGACTAACATTAGAGATCTTGAGAATACACATTTACAAGATATCACGAGAGAAAAATTAAGCCTATGTAAGCGGGGATTGTAAAATAACAAGGCCAAAAAGATATAGTTATCTTATAAAGAAAAGGAAGCGTGGAATGAAGAAGGAACTATTTAAGGTAGAGTACCCCGAGGAGGGTAGCCTTCATGAGAATGGTAACATGAGAAGTGTAGTAGAGTAATAAGTCATCGACATCGGAGAAAGTTGGATACAAGTTAATCGGTGACAACTGAGAACGCACAGGTGCGAGTTGTCTATTGGTAAGTGTAGAGGGGATGAGTAAACAAGATTATGGGCCTACAAAGGATCGACAACAAGAGCTTAAAGTATTCGCGATGGTTCAATGTCAGCAATAAGGAGTTATATCAACGGAAGTGAAAATGTTATAATCAAGTAGCATTGGTGGGTTCAAGCATATGACTGTAACCGACCTACCGGGGAGTGATTGTAATGATCCTTTACGACCTTCTTAGGTCATGAGAACAACATATGGGAGATCAACCCGGATTAGAAGTTTTGAGGTTTGATCATGGTAAAGGCAACTAGTAGATCAAGAGGAATGTGATATTTTCATTGTTTGTGGTGCGTAGACGGGAGTATAATAAGAGGATGTATAGTATGTTCATTCTAATGAAATGGAGGCTATGTTTTTCGCAAGCAAAAGATGAGAGGGAGGCGTCACACTCACACAAAAGAGCCATGGTGGCTCTAGTGTGAAAGGGAGGACCTAGATTAGGGTCACGCTGCAAGCTTATAGTTATGATGTTAGTGCTTGGAGGAATAATGAGTGGATCTTTCAATGATTGTGGTTGGGAAATTTTACCTAAAGACACGCTAGTACGGTTGTGAAGTTGCTCATGGATACCAAGAGATACATAAGGTGGCCAACAAGGGTAGAAGAAGATTGAAATTTTGAAGTTGATGTCGATATGGGACGTACAAAAAGTACATAAAAGATCAGGGTTAGAGCCTCTATAGTCATTTGACAATTACATAAGAAAATGAAGTATAAATTTCTACGCCTACTTGAAGAAAGGATGTCTATGATGAAAGCTTATGTAGAAGACGAAGAGCTCCTTCATTATGCTGGGATGTTCGGGAGAGCGAAGAAGATTAGATTGATTTGTTATAAGGCGGGATATGCCCTACAGTTAGGACGCTTATGGCAACACATAAGTATGAGTTCTTAAAAGATTATTACGACCAAGCCCTCAAGGTGAAAAAGGATGGAACAGTGCGAATTCGAGAAAAGGACCCTTGAAAGAGAACCAACACGGTCATAGCTGAAGATGGAACAATACACGAGTCTTAAAGACGTCACCTCAATAGATCGAGGTAGATCAAATGTGTCATGACCACTTGTAAAGTGATAAAACAGGATTGTGTCGGTTATTACGATATGTGACGGGAAGAGAAAAGATGAAACCTGACCAATACGTCAGAATGTGGAATTTCCACTAAAGTCGAGCTTGATTTAATTCCGATGTCTAAGGCGCCGTATGAAATAACACTTGTGCAGAGACATGAGTTGTGGGAGCAAGTAAAGGAGAAATTGCAAGAACTTAGTGATAAGATTTCATTAGAATTAGTGAAATGCCATAGAGAACACCAGACATTATCTTGAACTCTTGATTTGAAGTTCATATTAGGATATATCTTAAACTCTTGATTTGAAGTTGTTATGGAGAACACTAGTCTACGAAAAGTGAGACAATTATTTCCGTTTGTACATCGAAGACCATGAGCTGAACAAGATACCAATGAAGAACAAGTACCCCTTACCACGTATAGATGATCTACTCGACCGGTTGCAAGGGTCGGTAGTTTCTTCTAAAATTGATTTAAGGGTTGACTATCACCTGAGAATTCGAGACTCGGATGTTGTAAATACGGCTTTCCGGACAAACCATGGTCACTAAGAGTTGTAGTTATTCCATATGGGCTTACTAACGTCCCTGATAAGATATTTTGGTCAACTCTCGGAGAATAGAGAAGTTGTATGACAAGTTGTATGACAAGTTGTCTCGGGATGGCAACCCCCCAAGAACGTGGAAGAATTTACAAGTTTTATTAGATGTGCTGGTCATTACCAGATTTGTGGAGAGATTCTCCAAGTAACACCATTTATGGATAACCTACTCCGGATGACGATGAAGTATTGAGTGAGACGAGATTTGACAATGGAGATGTTGAGAGTTAAGAGGAGATTCATTGGTGCAACTGTTTTGAATCTTCCTTGAGGTATAATGAGTTTAAAGTGTACATGCGATTCTCCATGACAAGGCCTTAATGGAGTATTGTAGAACGATGAAAAAAAATAATAGCATAAGTGTTTCGTTAGTAGAAACAGTGTGAAGTAAAGTACTTCATTACTTGGAAATTGCAAAAAGAAGTGGGGAAAATGTAACATCAAAGCTTTGTTTGACAAGAACCAAAGCCAATAGTGTAAATTAGAAGTTCAACCTTCTTTGATGAGACAAGCAAAGGGAAACATAATGGAAATGCTGCATTGAGAAAGACCCGAGAAGGAAGTTGAATTTCCGATGTATCGGACCTTTTTGAGATCATAGCGCAAGTAAGGAGAGTGGTTTAACGGTTGGCGTAGCCGACGAGAGTAGAGAGTGTTTACCTGGTGTTTCATGTGTATCAATCGAGAGGATATGTACATGACTCGAGACATACTGTAAGTCATGATGATCTAGTGACAGACGAGGAATCGATGAGATTAACTAGAAGACGGAGGATAGTATCTTTGGTTGAGTTTTACGTAGATCTAGTAGCATCGATAGAACCGAAGTGTTAGACCTAGTTCTTCCCTTGGTTGAGTTATGTGCATGTGTGATGTTATGTGTAGTTTCTGCCCTGTGCGGGAATGCGTTATAGGACCTGATATATCTTGCGATGGTGGTTGGAGCAGTTTTAGTGTATATAGATTGGAAGGTCTAAGTCTTCTAAGCTATGAGTTTATACCTTGGGCTTAGTGATCGAGAAGTTCGGCGTATAGCAAGTTTCGGGACGAAACTTTTTTTTAGGGGGATCTAATGTAACACTCCAAAATTTTTGACGCGTTTGCGATATTTATTCTTCCGGAATTAACGATAGTTTTATAGCTTAAATATTTTTACGAGTATTTTCCCGTCGTAAATTATTTTATTTTATTTTATTTAGTTATATATTTTATATTTATAAATATATATTCCGTGTTTTATTTTACGGAAAAGTTTAGGAGTTTTCCGTTCCGAAAATCCTGTTCCGAGTACCATGTATCTGGTTCTTTTTATTTCTTTTCCCTCCTTCTCTGACCCGGAGGTCACGGTTTCGAGCCCAATCGGGCTGAGTTTTGCTCCTTTTCCCTACCCGCCTTCCCTTGCTTTTCTTTCCTATTTGTTTCTTTTATGTGTGACAGTAGCAGCCTAGCTGCCCTTGTGCTAGACCCGCCACAGCCGCCCAAGCTACTGCCTAGCTTGGCACCTCATGACTGAAGTGATGCCTCGTTACCCTCTGTCCTTCCCTACCTCAACAAGCAAGCAAAGTCTTCTGCAGCCTCTCCCCCTCTTTCATTTGAGCTCCATGTGACGACCCTCTTCTCCCCGTATCTCTCTCTACTGCTAGTACTTTCTTTTCAGCCTCTCCATCTCTTCATTCCCTGCACAACCCGGATGAGCCCTCATGCTTCCTCTGTCATTCAACCACCTCCTTTCCACATCAAGCCGAACCTCATCCCCGGTCTGTTCCTCTCCTCCTCTTTCAAACGTCGCCGGCGTCTCTAGAGGACATTGGAGCCATCGCCTGCACTGCTGCCCCACTCCACCGGAGGACCACCTATCTGCGCAGCCTCCCCTCCGATTTCCCTTTGTCTCGAACAACTGCAACAGGGCGCCGTGTCACTGCCGTCTTCGGCGCTCTGCACCACCGGAGGAAGGCCGTCTCCAGCCTCTACCCTTGCCCGTGCAACCCTCAATCGCTGCCTGCGCAACCCTCAACCGCCTCCTGCACAACTGGTGTTGCCCTGTGCTGTTTCCCCTCGCCTGCCCTAGCGCCGGAGTCTGCAGCCGCCACGAACAGCCCCGCAGCTCCGCCGTCTTGCCTCGCCGCTACTAGAGCCTTGCCGGAGCCAAGGCTGCCGCCCCTGTACTCTACTTCCACCAGCCGCCTTGCATCTCTCCCTTCCACAGACGAAGATCGATCTGGTTGAGTAGGAAACCCTTTCCCACAATTAAAATCGGGCCCCCTACTTTAAGTGTAATTATAAAATGCACCCATACCTTGCTTTTACAGTTTATGCCCCAACATTTGTATGTTTGTAAAATATGCCTGGCCGATTTATATAAATTATAGTTTTGACCCTATGTTTTGGATATGTGCAGATTTGTCCTTGTGAATAAATTACAGATTTTGCCCAAAGTTTACTTTCAAAAATGGCCTAAGTTTCTTGAGTTCCTTATTTATGGCCCGAAAGATTTAATTGCGGATTTTGACCTATGTTTATATAATTGTATAAATCCCCGGAAAATGTTTTTACGAGTTTTAACCTTGGTTTTGAAAGCGAGTTTTCCTTAGATTTATATCGTTAAATCTTCCGTTCAAATTTAGCATATAAGCTAAATTTTCTTAGCTTTGGTGATAGGTTCGGATGCGCTCGATAAAGGCCCAACGAACCCATAGTCGACATTCGTCGATCGACTTCCACCTTTGACCCCGAGTGAGTACCTTTCTCGATTTAGTTATGTTAAGTTTTAGTATCATGCTAGGATGGATGTAGCATGACTTAGAGTGAATGCCAAGTAGTGGCTTTGGACCTTAGGTGAGTGTTTGAGGATTGTGAAATGTTCCAAAGCTTGAGGTGTGTTTGATTTGGAGAGGTTATAAGGCTTTGAGTGTATATTTGATCTTGTGAGCGTTTTGAGGCTCGAGGTTGGGGTTGTATAATCTTGTGGGATTTTGAATCTTATGATTGACTTATCCTAGCATGGTGTTGTTACCGTTGAGTTTGTTTGGACTAGGCATGTTATCCTAGTGGTGTTGTGAGTTATGATCTTGCGAGATTCGATGGTTTAGAAGTCTTAGGACTTCTAGCTTCTGTTGAGTGTGATGTGAGCATGAGGGATTCTAGGATACGGTCCTAGAATTGAGAGTCAAATGGTCTTGCGTAGATCATTTGTATAGAAGTCTAAGACTTCTATTATGAGTGGGTTGTTATTGATATAGTTATCTTCTTGTGAGCAGGTTATGGGCTTCCTCCCCTAAGGAAGCGAGAGTGTTGTGAGTTGAGTGTGGTGACGAGGTAAGTCTCCGGACTTACTTAGCTCGTATTCCTTGTATTAGCATTGATGTGTGTTTGGTGGTGTGTGTTTATTCTTTATTGTTTATAACAACTAAACCGGAATTAGGATTACCGACCTTTATATTATTTTGGCCCAAGTGTATGATAACGGGCGGTGACAACTTGCCTGGCTCCCGCGAGAGCTAGGAGGTTCTCGGCGACTATCCCGTGCTGGTAGACGGTCAGATGCATCAGTACCATTCCATGCCGGTAAGTAGGGACCGAGGCGAGTTTCGGTGACTCTCGTGTCACAACCTAAGTTGA
>BSUD01000008.1:111742566-111779984 GCA_033239045.1 Fagopyrum esculentum
TTTGTTTCTTTTATGTGTGACAGTAGCAGCCTAGCTGCCCTTGTGCTAGACCCGCCACAGCCGCCCAAGCTACTGCCTAGCTTGGCACCTCATGACTGAAGTGATGCCTCGTTACCCTCTGTCCTTCCCTACCTCAACAAGCAAGCAAAGTCTTCTGCAGCCTCTCCCCCTCTTTCATTTGAGCTCCATGTGACGACCCTCTTCTCCCCGTATCTCTCTCTACTGCTAGTACTTTCTTTTCAGCCTCTCCATCTCTTCATTCCCTGCACAACCCGGATGAGCCCTCATGCTTCCTCTGTCATTCAACCACCTCCTTTCCACATCAAGCCGAACCTCATCCCCGGTCTGTTCCTCTCCTCCTCTTTCAAACGTCGCCGGCGTCTCTAGAGGACATTGGAGCCATCGCCTGCACTGCTGCCCCACTCCACCGGAGGACCACCTATCTGCGCAGCCTCCCCTCCGATTTCCCTTTGTCTCGAACAACTGCAACAGGGCGCCGTGTCACTGCCGTCTTCGGCGCTCTGCACCACCGGAGGAAGGCCGTCTCCAGCCTCTACCCTTGCCCGTGCAACCCTCAATCGCTGCCTGCGCAACCCTCAACCGCCTCCTGCACAACTGGTGTTGCCCTGTGCTGTTTCCCCTCGCCTGCCCTAGCGCCGGAGTCTGCAGCCGCCACGAACAGCCCCGCAGCTCCGCCGTCTTGCCTCGCCGCTACTAGAGCCTTGCCGGAGCCAAGGCTGCCGCCCCTGTACTCTACTTCCACCAGCCGCCTTGCATCTCTCCCTTCCACAGACGAAGATCGATCTGGTTGAGTAGGAAACCCTTTCCCACAATTAAAATCGGGCCCCCTACTTTAAGTGTAATTATAAAATGCACCCATACCTTGCTTTTACAGTTTATGCCCCAACATTTGTATGTTTGTAAAATATGCCTGGCCGATTTATATAAATTATAGTTTTGACCCTATGTTTTGGATATGTGCAGATTTGTCCTTGTGAATAAATTACAGATTTTGCCCAAAGTTTACTTTCAAAAATGGCCTAAGTTTCTTGAGTTCCTTATTTATGGCCCGAAAGATTTAATTGCGGATTTTGACCTATGTTTATATAATTGTATAAATCCCCGGAAAATGTTTTTACGAGTTTTAACCTTGGTTTTGAAAGCGAGTTTTCCTTAGATTTATATCGTTAAATCTTCCGTTCAAATTTAGCATATAAGCTAAATTTTCTTAGCTTTGGTGATAGGTTCGGATGCGCTCGATAAAGGCCCAACGAACCCATAGTCGACATTCGTCGATCGACTTCCACCTTTGACCCCGAGTGAGTACCTTTCTCGATTTAGTTATGTTAAGTTTTAGTATCATGCTAGGATGGATGTAGCATGACTTAGAGTGAATGCCAAGTAGTGGCTTTGGACCTTAGGTGAGTGTTTGAGGATTGTGAAATGTTCCAAAGCTTGAGGTGTGTTTGATTTGGAGAGGTTATAAGGCTTTGAGTGTATATTTGATCTTGTGAGCGTTTTGAGGCTCGAGGTTGGGGTTGTATAATCTTGTGGGATTTTGAATCTTATGATTGACTTATCCTAGCATGGTGTTGTTACCGTTGAGTTTGTTTGGACTAGGCATGTTATCCTAGTGGTGTTGTGAGTTATGATCTTGCGAGATTCGATGGTTTAGAAGTCTTAGGACTTCTAGCTTCTGTTGAGTGTGATGTGAGCATGAGGGATTCTAGGATACGGTCCTAGAATTGAGAGTCAAATGGTCTTGCGTAGATCATTTGTATAGAAGTCTAAGACTTCTATTATGAGTGGGTTGTTATTGATATAGTTATCTTCTTGTGAGCAGGTTATGGGCTTCCTCCCCTAAGGAAGCGAGAGTGTTGTGAGTTGAGTGTGGTGACGAGGTAAGTCTCCGGACTTACTTAGCTCGTATTCCTTGTATTAGCATTGATGTGTGTTTGGTGGTGTGTGTTTATTCTTTATTGTTTATAACAACTAAACCGGAATTAGGATTACCGACCTTTATATTATTTTGGCCCAAGTGTATGATAACGGGCGGTGACAACTTGCCTGGCTCCCGCGAGAGCTAGGAGGTTCTCGGCGACTATCCCGTGCTGGTAGACGGTCAGATGCATCAGTACCATTCCATGCCGGTAAGTAGGGACCGAGGCGAGTTTCGGTGACTCTCGTGTCACAACCTAAGTTGAATTAGAACGAGATATGACTTAATAATAATAAGATAATAAACCGGACTTGTGTGCTTTGGAGTGTATTGGGTGTTTGTGATGATTGACTTGTGTTTGTGCCTTTCACCATGATTCTAATGCTTTGAATATGAGCTAACGGTTTTATACCGATTGTTGCAGTTTGCCTTGCAGGTTAGGAATGCGGCCGAGAGATCCGGAAGAGTGGGCAGCCGGGGTTCCGTACATTTTAGGAATGGGTTTTGGTTGGAGTCGGGTTGTGTTTTATTCTTTGTTTATTACGTTGGTATGCCGCGTGTATGGCAGTTGGTCTTTGACGTTGTTTATCGGCTGAAGTCTTTTGTTGTTTTCCTTCGGGTTTCTTATCATTTGCATTAAAAAGAATTTCGGTTTTGCCTTTATTTGTGCTATGTTGAAAGATCCGGTGAAATTGTTGTCAGGCTAAGGGTCGGGACCCATTGTGAGGTCCCAACCCGTAGCGCCCCGAGTCCCGCGGATTTGGGGTGTTACAGATCCCCATCGGGTTACCCGTCAGGGATCCCCATGGGATTACCCGTCGGGGATTCCTAACGGGTTCGGGTTCGAATCTGGGAGCGGGGCAAATACCACTATCTTCATCCCCGTCCCCATCCCCAAGCGGGGAATCGAAATTTTCCCCATCTCCGTCCCCGTCCCCGTTTAAAATCCCCATCCCGTCCCCATGACGGGTAATACCCGCGAACTTCGGGTAATCCCCACCCCATTTACACCCCTACATGACCCAAGCGGACATGCCATAATGATTTCGATGTGGCGACTAGAATCGTGGGTTGGTGAGCCGGTTTTAGTTTTGTGGTGAACAAACATAACTCGCCGGTAGTCGGAATTGTGACATTGTAGGTCCATTTTCCTCATGTGAAGATCCTTCACGGAAAAAACTAGGGTTAAGTCCAAAAAAATAACTTCATTTATCGATCCTAATGATATGACGGTGGTAATGATGTAAGAGGAGTTCATTTTATTGTTGATGAGGCCGTGAGTCGGGTGCTGCATTTTGATCCTTGATAGGTCCGAGCGACCCAACAATGACCTTGTTTTGACTTGTATTTGGGATGTTATTATATTCGGTGTGGAGTATAGTTTGTATATTGATATTGTGGGCAAGGATATATTTCATGAACCGACAACCGGAAGGTGATTTTCGTGATCAACAAAAGTGGGAGATAAATTACTCGACTTAAAATAAGCACTTAGTTTCCTGAATCGTCCGTCATATGTGTAGATTTTCTCGAAGCTTCGATGTCCACATACCAGTTGTCATTTGACGGTTGGAGGGTTATAGCGTTGCATCCAAACTCAAGCTCTATTGTAGTGGGTACAACCGCATAGAACGATTGATGGTTCTGTTAGGGCCCAATCCAAAAGAGATTCAAACGAAAAATGATGTAACTCGAATACAAAATTGAAAATGATCAAACCCAAAACCGACCGTCAAAATTATAATTTATTTTGGTTGTGTATTACTTTTCATGTCACTTTATTGTTTTTAAAATATATGGAACCTATTAGGAGTACCCACATTGATTGATTTTGTGAGTGTTCTTAACTTTCACGTAGGAAATAAAATATTATTTTTGTTAAAACCAAAAAAATTTCATCTTCTACAACATGAAGCTAATATTAAATTTATATGTTGGAGTCATTATATAGGATTTTTTAATAAATATATTTACAATCCAAAAAATAATTTTATTTATTGAAATGGGTGAAATATTGGGTTGTGTTTTTATGGTGATGTGGATAAAAGAGAAGATTGAAAAAATAAGTTAAGATTAATTTTTGGTACTTTCCATTGTGAATGCTTACACTACTGTATTAACAAATCTGTTATAAGATCTAGTTCCTTGATTTTTTGGAATTTGATTGAGGTTGGTATCTTTGATAAGGGCAATATATATATATATATATATATTTTGGGAACTCCAAGGTTTGTTTCAAGTATCAATGTGGGAATGATGTGTTAACATGCAATTACATTGTCATCGAAAAGACAAATCTAAAATTAAGATGTTGGATAGGTTGAAATTATCTTAGACAATAACCAAAATTATTTCAATAAACATTTGATAAGAAGACAAGCCTTGGCTTTAAAGAATATCGATAGAGTTTTACTATTCACAAGATGCTCGATATACAAATTGCACAATGCAACGTTTAAACCCTATATAAAGCGTCGTCGGTCGCCACTCTTGTTCCTTACATACCGATCTTGATGATACGACGGTGGCGGCTTCATATACCTATATTCTCGTACTCTAATTAGTTGTTTCTTTCAACAACGCTTTCATGTACTTGTTGGTAGGGCTTGAGACCTCTTACATATCGATCCTAATGATATGACGGTGGTGATGATGCAAGAGGAGTTCATTTTATTGTTGATGAGGCCGTGAGTCGGGTGCTGCATTTTGATCCTTGATAGGTCCGAGCGACCCAACAATGACCTTGTTTTGACTTGTATTTGGGATGTTATTATATTTTGGATGTTATCTAGACTTGCATTTTGGATTTTATTCAGATTTACATATGGTTGTTGTTTACTCTTGAATCAAGTACTTTTTCATGGTTTATTTGTGAATCTTTTATCATCGAAGCACACGAATAAGAAGGTAATTGTTACAAAACACAAAAGCTATGAAATCAAACACATAATTTCTAAATAATACACATAAGTACTAAATACTACTACTTATATGCATTGTCAGGTTCTAGATGGGAGGACATTCGGTCTTGTGTGCATTGTTAAAAACTTTCATCCATGAACGGAAAGACTTTTCCCATCCATCACCAATCGGATCGCGATAGTGTTTCTATATAAATGTCACTGGTGGTAAGGGCGCATCAAGTTTGATCCATAATTTATACATCGAAATGATTGGTTTTGAAGTCTGTTAAAAAATAATTCACATACATTACATGAAATAAAAAAAAACTTCATCACCCTTATGTAACGTGCGTCGCCTCCAACCCATACAATATTACGTATCTCCATAGAAGGGTCTTGGTTAGGTTTTGTTTGAACTATCGGCAAGCATGTTCGCAAGTTAGTCCCAACTAGACAACGATAACATAGAAATATCTCGCAACTGCCAATCAAAGGATAAACGTCACCATCTAACATCTTTGCGGCAAAGATCTAGGTGAAGTAAATTGAACTTTCTTGATGATATATTTCAATGGAGTACGGACACTCGCTTACAAATACAAAGTCAAGTATTAGTTCATGTACAGTACATGAAATCATAACATACCAATAGATAATGTGGAAAAAAAAACTTAGCCTTCTTGTATAGTGATTCCATTTCTTGCAATTCCATAACCAAATCAATAAGGACAATATATCAAGTAGTAATCGTCCTCCAAATATCCAAAAACCAGTGTGATTGCTCGGTCACAATTACCGTTTTCAAGGACATCTTTATCTGAAAGGACATAAGGTAGCATACACTTATGAATCTTGTATGTCCCCAAGAATACTCCCCATCACTACCTCTAACATGAACCAAACTTTGTTGTCGTCCGTTGGGATGATTAGTAGGAGTCAAGTCCCATGGCTCGCCCTCATCCTGAATCTCCTTCGGTCGTGTCTACGTCCCGAACCTCGTGGACAACGAGTTCAAGCTCTCCTTAAACTAGATCCATGCTCAAAACTCAAAAGCACTCGGCTATCTTTATGTTGATTTAGAATCTAAAGGCCTTCCTTGGTTTTGATAATGTCGGTTCTTTCACCGTATTGCTCCGGCCTCCTGGGACCTATTATATCCTCGTAACACAATGGCATTCGCAAGTTGATCATTCAGAATGAATATGACAAAGAAACATACAATTTTCTTGGAATCACTACAAAAAATTGTGACGGCAAAGTGCTGACGCGAATGAGCCTTACGTCGTCACAAAAGGTCTTTTATGATGACATTTCGTCGTCATAAATATGACGGCAAATATGATGTCGCAAAAGGTTTATGCGACGGCCATGCTGTAGCAACCATTTGCTACAGAGGTTGACAACGGTATTTACCGTCGCAAATAATCTTCTCATTAAGCGAATTTGTCAATTAAGTAGGTTCGAATCAACCCTTCTCATAATGAGAGTTTATATAACCCTCTTCGGGGAAAGTCTATTATGAAATGAAATTATAATTATGAACGATAGTAATATCAACACACCTGAAATATAGATAATAAATATTTTTTTGTTTTATTAGTTTTTCTTAAAAATTGTTAGATGGATTTTTGTGAACGTATCCAAGGTAATATCAATACACCTAGATTTATTTGGCTAATTTTACACAATCAAAAAAATGAAATTATTTATTTATATTTTTTTGATGATGAAAAAGCGGTATGGTGTACTATACACCATGTTGTCTACTGTCAAAAGACTACCGAAATTACAAGGAAGAAAAATAACATCAAATGGACAAACCAAAACCTGAATTCCATAAACTTAAATTTGATGGATTAAAACTCGATTTGGGCATATAGTCTATTGGTTATGTTATTCGAAATTATAACGGTAAAGTTATTAGTTTGGACGCTAGAAAAAACAACTTTAACTCGGTATTCAAAGTAAAAGCTTTCGCTCTAAAAGTTGGACTAAAAAAAACAATAAGGCTAAATACTAAAAAGATCGAAATTGAGGTATGTGTTATCAAGACACTCCAAGGACTTTTGAAACTTTCCTGAGAGATTGAGATGACCGTATCCGACTCCACACTAGATCTTGCTTCTTTGAGGAAGTCTAGGTCAGACATGTGTTCAGAGAAATCAACTTCGTTGCTGACCGATTTACCTTTTTCAAAATTTCGAACCCCAACACACTATTTTCCGACGATCCCCAACTTCTTGTTCTCATCCGCAAGGATACTTTATGATAACTACCTATCAAAAGATAGATTTTCTAACCGCTTAGAAAAAAAAAGCGACCAAAATTAATTAATCTATAAATGGACAACCGTCATAAAAAAACAAAACAAACAATAATATTAGTGAATATAATATTTCTGAACTGAAATTTTTTTTAAATTTCTGTGATTTTTATACGAGGATCTAGTAAAATTTGTTGCGGATATATCAGGAAATCTTGAATCAAATCTTCATTATTTGTAATTCATCGAGCTCATAGTTTTCTTTTTGAAAAACGGATAGCGGTTAGGTTGGTCTATCTCCTAGAGGTAGTCAACCCTAAAACATCATTGCGGATGGAAACACGGAGTTCGGGATCGACAAAAAAACAGGTGTTGGGGTTCAAAATTCTCAGATGGGTTAGTCGGTCAGCAACACGGTTGGATTCTTTGAAAATATGACTGATGTGGACTTCGTCAAAGACGCGGAGATCCCGCATGGAGTCGGAAATAATCATCTCGACCTCCCATGGACAACTCCACAATTCTTGGAGTGCCTTGATAACACAAAGATTATCACCATCGATTTCGATCTTTTTGATTTTTAATTTGATAGTCTCTTGTAAACCCGATTTGAGAGCATAAGCTTCAGCTTTAATTACCGAGTTAAAGTTAATTTTTGTCGCATCAAGGCTAACAACCTCACCTTTGTGATTCCGAATCACAAAGCCGATGGATGTTATTCCCGAATCGAGTTTAGATCCATCAAAATTAAGTTTATGTTAACCAGATTTTGGTTTATCCCGCATAATATTATCTTTCTTCCTTTTGGAAGAATTAGTGTCCTTTTGTTGTTTTATATCGTAATCGTCTTTATCAATGATGTTAGTTTTCCATATTTGGATTTGGTTTGAAAAAATGAGGGAAATAGGGCTCCTAAATTTTACTTTTGCAAAGTGGGCTCCTAGTATAATTTAGGCCTGCAAAAAAATTAAAAGCTGTATTTGTGGGCCTCCCAAGAAAAGATGGATGGATGGATGGGCAGTCAAAAAAATTAAATATTAAATGATTGTTGGTATTATTTGCAGAGAAGAAAGAGAAAACATTCATTCTCTTTGTAAAGAGAGAGAAAACAGATCTAGAAAGGAACGAAAGAGAAGAAGGAGAAATAGAGGATGAAACGGAGATCCGCCGGAGTTTCAACGACAGGGAGCACTGTTTCACCGCCAGGACATTTGGCCACCAAGCCGACACCGAAGGGTGAGCGAGAGATCTAGGGTTTCCTTCGAGCGGGAGAAGGGCAAGCGAGAGATCTAGGGTTTCGCCGTCAAGGTTGACACGAGGAGGGGCTACGCCACTGGTACCACAAAGCCGGCGCCCACTTCTCCTTTCTTTACCCTCTCCCTCCGGTGAAGCTGGCGCGCACTTCCCCTTCATTTGCGCCCTATTCTTCAACCTTACCCAAACCGCGCCCACTTCTCCTTTCTTTGCCCTCTTCTTTCTCCCCTGAAACCGCTTGGGAACGTTGTTTTAATGGCGGATCTCCCTTCCTTTTCTGCTCAGATTCCGGCGCCCTCTTACTGTCTAGGGTTTACGCAGGCTGTTATTGAAGCAGAGGAGCGTAGGATGGCCGGCGAGACTTCGATGACGGATGAAGCTAGGGTTTCCGCTGATACTAGGGTTACCCAATTGTATGCATACGTAGTTACTTTTTGGGTATGATAATGTTCACTTATTTAGATTATATGAATATCTGTTGGAGTATATGATACGTGCTTACCCAAAAAATGCTTACCCAATTCCAATTATTTAGATTATATGGATATGGATATGTGTATATTAGTGTTGGAGTATATGGATATGTGCTTACCCAATTGTATGCTTACCCAATTGTATGTTTACCCAAGTTCAGTTATTTAGATTATATAAATATGTGTATATTAGTGTTGGAGTATATGGATACCCAAGAAGTTTGACATTACCCAGGAAGATGAGAAGTTTCAGATTATCCCGAAATACATTACCCAGGAATTTTGAGATTACCCAGAAATAGATTACCCAAGAAGTTTGACTGGTTTAGATTACCCCGAAATACATTACCCAGGAAGATGAGAAGTTTCAGGCTTTCAACTTACCCCAAAATACATTACCCAGGAAGATGACAAGTTGGAGATTATCCATGGATACAAACAAACACTGCTTACCCACAAATAGAAAATGTAAACAAGCACTGCTTACCCACAAATAGAACAGGAAGTTTCAGTGTTTTAGATTCACAAAAACAAAAGATGAGAAGTTTCAGATTACCCACAAATACATTACCCAGGAAGTTTGAGATTACCCAGAAATAGGAACAAACACTGCTTACCTAGAAATAGAAACTCAACAAGCCGTCCAGATTCTTGCGTTTCAATTGGAAGAAGAAAAGAGCTGCATATGGATACCCAGATATAAATTTACGTTTGAAAGGAGGGAAGAAGAAGGGACAATGGAGGGAAGAAGATGGGCTGACTGAATTGATTGGTCTATTTTCTGATTTTTTCTACATGTCACCCATCAAATCAGTCTAGATACCTATGTCCCTTACTTTTCTGATTTTTTCTACAATAGGAGCCCATTTTCTAAATGAAATTATGAGAGGCCCAAAATCCAAACTATACATTGTAAAAGGCCTACATTGCAAATTCAACCATTTGGTTTTTAATGAAGCTAATAACCTTATTGCAATGACCAATAGGCTCGTTCCCAAAAATAATTTTGTTCGTGAAGAACCATATACTCCACCAGATAGTTGCGAGGCATGCAAGCTTGTTGTAACACCCCAAATCCGCGGGACTCGGGGCGTCACATGGGTTAGGATCTCACAATGGATCCTGGCCCTAGCTTGAAAACAAGTTCACTCGATCTTACAACAAGGCACAAATAGATTAAACCAAATACATAAAACTGTACATTGTATACCTCAAAAGGTATACAAAAACATAGCCGAGTACAAAACAACATCCATAAACATCCGAGTTCAAAACTTCCCATATCCACGAACAACCTAGTGTACGGAAGCCCTCGGCTGATCACCCATCTGACTCACTCTGCATTCCTCCTAACCTGCAGATCAACTACAACACGGTATAAACCGTTAGCTAACAAAAATGAATAAGGATGAAGTCATAGCACATTCACACATCAACACATCACAATATGCAATGCCACAAACACAACCGTTTATTATCTTTACTTAAGTTATTTCATTACTAATTCAACTTATTTTGTGACACGATGAGCCTAAAGAAACTCGTCTCTTCCCCCTTTAACACGGGGTTTTGCATGGGGTGGATTTACCACCTGCCCCTTGTGCTACTAGCTTCCGAGCACTTCCTCTACTCAACGAGCTTTGGCAGGTGGTCACGATCCGTTATAATACACTTGGGCCTTTTAAAGTAATAAAGTGGTCATCCTAGTCCGATTTAGGTTATAAATGCAACAATCATATGCACACATACAAAACCATTATAAACACTCAAATTCACAATTGCACGCTAAGTAAGTCCTATGGACTTACCTGAAATACTCGTAATCATGTACCACGTCACAAGGTATGGAGGAAAAACATCTCCAGCCAATCGCACTCGTAATACCACCACGTGGAGGAAATCCGCCTCCCCTCACACTATGTCCATCAACGAAAGCATGGAGGAATAAGCATCTCCAGCTAATCCTAATCATAACATAATTACATGAAGGAAGAACTATTTCCGGCTAAACCTAATCATATCATGATAGCATGGAGGGAAGAATCATCTCCAGCTATCATATAACTCACGCTAGCAAACAAGATCTAGAAGAACGTATGCACACATCACAACTAGCACGAAACACAACATATCAAATAAACACATAATATAGACTGAGATAACACTAAGATCTACTCGTGGATCCTACAGGTGCATCTATCTCGGCATATAACTCTAGATAGTTCCTTTGGATACTATCCTCGGTCTCTCATGTAGCTTCCTCAGGTCCTCGTCCCGACCACTGTATCCTCAGCATAGGAATTTCCTTCGAGCGCAGGTGTCCTCTACCTCATTCTAGGACTGCAATCGGGTGCTCAATAAAAGTGTGGTCCGGCTCAACCACTAAGTCATCATAGCTGACGATGTGCCTTAGGTCTGGTATGTACTTTCTCAGCTGAGACACATGAAACACAAGGTGAACACCCTCTAACCTCGGTGGCAAAACCAATTTGTATGTTGCTCTCCCTACTTTGCCCAGATATCTCAAAAGGACCGACATATCGGGGACTCAACTTCCCCTTTATGCTAAGACGTTTGACGCCTCGCGTTGGAGATACTCTCAACCAGACATGAACTCCAGCATCTGAAATCTAGAGGTCGACGCCTCTTGTCTGCATATGACTTCTAGCGACTCTATGCAGCCAACATCCTCTCTGATTGACCATCTATCTGAGGATGAAACATAGTCGTAAAGTGTAAACTCGTCGCCAAAGCAGTTTGAATTTGCTTTCAGAACCTCGAGGTGAATCGTCCATCTTTATTTGAGACGATCGTCCTCAGTACACCATGAATTCTCACTATCTGCGTAGTGTACTCCTCCGTCAATCTACTCACTGGCCACATTTCCCGGATAGGAATGAAATGTGCAGTCTTCGTCGGTCCTCCCACCGGGGGCCCGCACGACGGGTTATTAGCTCAGCGGTAGAGCGCGCCCCTGATAATTGTGTCGTTGTCCTTGGGCTGTCTGTCAACCATAACCCAAATAGCATCAAAATTTCTGCTCGGTCTCAACCCTGTAGCAAAGTCCATGGAGATGTCCTCCCACTTCCACTGCGGTACTGGCAGTGGATGAAGCTCACCTCCAAGTTTGCAATGCTCTATCTTGACCTGCTGACAGGTCACACACTGTGCTACAAATCGGCCACATCGGCTTCAACCGTCCCCACCAATATGATCGTCTCACATCGTGATACATCTTACTCGTACCTGGATGTATAGAGTAAGGTGTACAGTGGGCCTCCTGTCAAATCCTCTGTCTCAGTTCCGCATTAGCGGGTACACAAACATAGTCGCGGGGTCTCATCACTCTATCTGCTTCTATGGAGAACTGTGGTACCTCACCACGAGACATCCAATCTCGTATCCTCATCAACGTCGGGCAGGTCCCTTGATTGCATTGGATCTCACCCAACAGATCAGGTAGAACCTCTAAGGGGCTCAATTGGGCATCCTCATCAGGAAAATGGATGTCCCTCACCAGCCATGCTAAATCCCTTTGAAGGTGAGGCTAAACTGTCAATCTTGTAATCGCCCTTTTCTCGAGGCGTCTTCCTGCTCAGGGCGTCGGAGACAACATTCACCTTCTCTGGATGGTACAAAATCTCTAGGTCATAGTCCTTGATCAACTCAAGCCATCTACGCTAGCAGTTATTCAATTTCCGCTGCGTGAAAATATACTTCAGACTAGGTAATGTCTCCGGATCTTCAGTACATGAACTACCGCTGTTAACTCTAGATCATGAGTCGAGTAGTTCTCCTCATATGTCTTCAGTTGTCTGGACGCATATGCGATCACTCTGTCACGCTACATCAAAACACATCCCAAGCCTAGATTGGATGCATCACTGTATACCACAAAATCCTCATTACCCTCTAGTTATGCCAAGATAGGATTAGAAGTCAAACACCTCTTCAACCCCTCAAAACTCTGAGCACACTACTCAGACCATACAAATCTGGTAGTCTTCCTCAATAGGCTGGTAAGTGGACGGGAAATCACAGAGAATCCCTCCATAAAGTGTCGGTAATAACCGGCTACGCCAAGAAAGCTACGCACTTTCTTGACGTTCGTCGGTGTCGTCCATGCTACTACTGACTCTATCTTCACCGGATCAACCATGATCCTATCGGCGGAGACAACATGACCCAAAAAGGCTACCTTTGGCATCCAGAACTCACACTTAGAGAACTTGACATACAATTCTCTAGCATCCCTCAAAACTCGCATCACTGTCCTCAGATGTCCTGTATGTTTCTCTCTGCTACGAGAGTACATCAGGATGTCGTCTATGAAGACCACCACAAACTGATCCAAAAAGCCGATGAATATGCCATTCATCAACTCTAAAAAGACGGCAAGCGCATTCGTGAGCCCGAATAACATCACTATAAATTCGTAGTGGCCATACCGAGTCCGAAAGGCTGTCTTATGCACATCCTACTCTCTCACCCTCAACCGGTGATAGCCTGAACGCAAATCGATCTTAAAGAACAAGGTCGCTCCTTGAAGTTGATCTAACAAGTCATCATTGCGAGGCAATGGATACTTATTCTTGATAGTCACCTTGTTTAGCTCTTTGTAGTCAATACACAATTTCAGTGATCCATCCTTCTTCCGCATGAAGAGGACATGTGCTCCCCACGGGATACGCTAGGGCGGATGAAGCCCTTTCTCAGTCAACTCCTCGAGTTGCTTCTTCAACTCTAATAACTCGACAGGCGCCATACGGTATGGGGCTGTCGAGATCGGTTTCGTGCCAGGCTCCAACTTGATGCCAAAGTCTGTGCTCCTCTGAGGCGGTAAACTGAACGGCTCAACAAACACATCCACAAACTCGCAGACCACTGTGATGTGCTCTAACGCTGGACTCTCTCCCTCCTTCATGGTATAATACCAGAAGGCATCACAACCCTGTGCAATCAGTCTCGTTGCACGTACTACACTAATAACCATACTTATCTTCCCAAGGTCCCAACCTCGGAAGACCTCTATCTGACCCAACTCGGTAGAGACCGTCACGGTCCTTCTACCCACATCCAACACAACATGATGTCTATCCATCCAATCCATACCAAGAATGACTTCCTCATGCACCAACGACATAACAAAGAAGTCCACAACCAAATCACGATTTCCTAAATGTGCAGGACAACCGTGTACCTCTCGGGTTCCTCTAACCTAACCCCCATATGGTAACTCTATCAAGAAAGGTCTATCCTCTATTGTATCTAAGGTCAGTCTATCCACACATGCATCAAAAAGCAAAAGGGGCATATTACTTACATCAAACAAAACTCCAATAGGTAAACTATTAATAAGGATGATACTTGTAATAGTTAACGCCAACGGCTCCACTACATATCATCACTCAAAACTCGAACTTATGCTCTCTCTCTCTCTCTATATATATATATATATATATATATATGTATATATATATATATGTATATATATATATATATATATATATATATAATACTTAAGATCACATGCAATCACATCATCACATAATAGGTATATATATATATCATGTCGAGATCCTCAGAAGAGTGATGGCTTCCCGTACACACTATCCCAAAACATTTGTACTCTTTCAAAGCCAAAATCCTTTTGAAAGGTTAGACCCCTTTCGGGTTTTGTTTATTTATCTACTCCACCTTTATTGCAGATTGCAAGTGCCATTGTTGTCAACCTAAGGCTCTGATACCAACTTTGTAACACTCCAAATTCGCGGGACTCAGGGCGTCACATGGGTCAGGATCCATTATGAGATCCTAACCCATGTGACGCCCCGAGTCCCGCGGATTTGGGGTGTTACACTACGGGCTAGGACCGCACAAAGGGCTTTTTTATTTACAAGGCTAATGTAACACCCATAGTTCTGGGAACTCGAAGCACTACGGGCTAGGACCGCACAATGGGTCCCGACCCTTAGAGTAGCAACAGCAAATGGATCTTACAACAAGGCACAGACGAATGAAAACCAAAACTCAATATAAAACCAAAGGTTTAAACAAAAGAAAACATAAAAGACTCGCAGCCGAGTTCAAAACAAGAGGAAAACAACAAAAGAAACATAAACCCGATCCCGTCTTATAATGTACGGGAACCCCGGCTGAGCACACCATCCGGATCACTCAGCAGCATCCTGAACCTGCGGAACATCTACAACGACGGTTTAAACCGTTAGCTAATATTCTAGATACTAGGAAGAGCGTAAAGGCACAAACACACATAAGGTAAAGAAAACACATAGCATGCTTGCACACAACCGGTTATCATCTTTCTTAAAGTTATCCATTACTAATTCAACTTCTTTTGTCACACGAGAATCTCCCGAAACTCGCCTCCGCTTCCGTCTACCAATAGGAATAGATCAGTACTATCCGTTACCTACAGGTCTGGGTTGCCAGAGCACATTCTAGTCTCCTGTAGAACTAGAAAAAGTGGTCACCGCCCGGTTATAATACACTTGGGCCATTTAAGGTTATAAATGGTGAATCCTAGTCCGGTTATCCGTTATAACAAGAATAAACAACACAAACAAGCCAATACAATCCAACTAGTATGCGGAATGAAGCTAAGTAAGTCCTAGGGACTTACCTCACTCGAAGGTAACTCAAAGCTCAACAATAACTCAAGAATAGCTCGGGAATAGCTTAGTTTCCCTCAGGAAAAGAGCAAGGAAAACCTGTTCACACAAGCATCATGAATCAGGAACGAAACGGTTGCTAGAAGTCTATAACTTCTAGTCTCAATGATCTCTAAGAGATATACACATGCTGAGGGCTCAACCTCAGTCTTACAACACTCACACGAGGTAAACAACATCCAAAAGATGTAAGAAAGGGAACAAGGAAAGCAAGGAAGGAAGTAACTCACAAGAACGGGAGTTACTGTAGAGGAAACCGCAGGGGCGGCTGGACCAGGCGCAAGGGCAGATGGCCGCAGGGGAGGGCAGGTGCAGGCGCGGGGGCGGCTGCGTGACAGAAAGCGCTGTCGGGCTTCTCTTCGACAGAACTCACAACAAGGGCAACCAAAGCTCAAACCTTTGGCTCACACACGTCAAGATTCAACTCCAAAGAGCCTGAGAACAACGATACATCAACAATGTGAAGCCAATAAGAATCAAGGTTCAAGTTGATTCTTGGAGAAGAAGAAAAGGATAAAAAGAAGAAAAAAACGAACAAAAAGAAGGAAGCATGCCGCAGAACATGAATGTAAGGAAGAACAAAGAATGATGAACTTACAAGTTCAACAAGGTCGCAGGAAGCAAGGTGACGGCTGCAACTCTCAAGGGTTGAAGACGATAGCAAGAAACGGGAAAAAGGAGAAAAAGGCGGAAATATATAGAGAAGGGTTGAAAGGATATAAGGAAGGACGTCTAGGGTAAGAAAGAAGATAAGGAAACCGGCCCATAAAATAGAATATCGGATATTCTATCTATGGAAGGAAGACAAAACGAACGAAAACAGATCGGGCGCGATTTGTTGTAAATCCGTAGGGGCGGATCAACTCAGCCACATGGGCGGCCTTCTTCACCGTGGGGGCGGTGAAGACAAAAACTGGGGTCTTACAGCTAATGTTGTTTAGTTCGGTTAATATTGACATGTCGATGTTGGCAAGGATTTGTTTGCTAAAAGGACATTCAATGAGCAAGTGGAACAAGTCCTCTAGATGGTGATTGCATAGTTCACAACGCCTTGTTACGACAATTCTTCTTTCGTCAAGTTTAGCCTTTGTTGGGATTACGTTTTGTGAAATTTTCCAAAGGAAGTTTTTAATTTTAGGTTGGGTATCGAGGTTCTAGATCCAGTTGCATGTAAAGTTTGAGGGCATGATTGAATCCTTCTCAATCATTTCCGACGTAGATTTTGTAGTAAACCAACCATTGTTGCTACATCTCCAAAATATTCTATCTTGAATATCGTTTTTGGTAAAATTGTTTCCTTTATTTTTTTCTAATCTCTAGGTTGATGATGTTTTGTAGTTCATGATCAATTTTGTTGATATCTCATTGTCTTGAGTCATTTATAAAGTGATTAGCCTTATATTTGTGTCAAATTGATTAGTGTTTTGGACCATTTTTATAAGCGGTGTTGTTGTTACCCAATTGTCATGCCAAAAGTTGATGGTTTTACCATTTCCGACGTGACAAATAATACCATTTTTGAACTCAGTTTTTAGCTTTATAAGGTTATTCCATTGCCAAGACGTTAATCCTTTCTTTTGGTAATGGAGAATATTATGATTTTTCAAATATTTTTCGTTTACAGCTTTAACCCAAATATTATTTGGTTCAGCTATAATTTTCCACAAGAGTTTCATTTGTAATGCTTTGTTTGAGATTAAAGATTTTTTTAATCCAAGACCGCCATTCTTTTTTTATTTGCATATTACGTCCCAACCGATTATGGGTCTATGATAGTCCCCTTTGTTCCAGAAGAAATTTTTATATGTTTTATCCAACTCCTCTAGATTATGACTCGGGAGCATGAAACTTTGGATGGAAAAGGTTGGTTTAGCCGCCAGATTATGTTTAATGAGGGTTTTCCTCCCTTCTTGTGATAAGGAATTGACTTTCCATTTCGAAAGTTGTTGTTTTGTTTTGAGGTTTATGTCGCCAAAAGTCTCTTTTGTCACTGTCCCGTTGATGATTGGGCATCCAAGATATTTGTCGAGGGTAGTGGTATGATTCATGGTTAGAACATTTTTTAATTGGGCAATGTTGCTTTCATTTGTATTTTTTTGTTGTTTGGAAAACAGATTCTTGGAAGTTAATCTTCTGTCCCGATATAGAGCAATACATTTTCAAGATTTGCTTAGTTCTTTGACATGAGGCAATATTTGCTTTAGCAAAATTGATCATGCCATCAGCAAAGGAAAGAAATGGGATTGATGTTGCTTGTCTGCACACGGAGAATCCAATATGGTTGTCGTAGTTATTACAATCATCTTGTAGCATTTGTGTTAGGATTTCCACCCCCAGGATGAATAAATATGGAGAAAGGGGATCTCCTTGTCTAAGTCCTTTTTTTTGGAAAGAATTGCTCAGCTGGTCCATTGTTAACTAGAACAGAGAAAGAGACAGTAGTTATAATTCTTTAATTCATCCCACAAATTTTTTATTGAAACCAAATCTTTTGAGGATGCTAATGATGTAGTCCCATTTGACTTGGTCGTATGCTTTTTCCATATCTAGTTTAATTGCGGCCCATCCTTCCATACTTTTTTAAGACCGAAAGGAGTGGAAAATTTCGTGTGCAATGAGAATATTGTCGTGGATTGATCTATTAGCTACAAAGGCGCCTTGTAGAGGGTGAATTAGTTTAGGCATGATGGTTTCCATTCTGTTCGTAATAATTTTTGCAATAATTTTTTATATAGTTGAGCAAAGACTAATAGGTCTGAAATGATTAATTGTTGTAGGATTATCCATTTTAGGTATTATGGTTATAAAACTATGGTTAATTTGTTTGAGCATTTTCCCACTTTTGAAACAACCTTTCACAACTTTTGAAACGTCATTTCCTACAATGTGCCAATATTTTTTATAAAAGCCGACTGACATACCATCACGTCCTTGGAATTTATCACATCCAATATCAAACATGTCCTTTTTTATCTCTTCATTAGTGGGGGTTTTGTTAGATTTAAATTATCTTTATTGCTGACTTTGTTTTGAATAAGTTGAAGTTTGTCCTCCAATAGAGATTGATCTAGTTCAGTTTTAGAGTATTTTGTCACGAATTTCGTTTTAACTTCCAATCTGATCTCTGATTCAGAAGATAAAGTCGTACCATTTGTGGTTAATAGTAAACGATTTTGTTTTATTAGGGGATTTCTTTAGAGGGTTTCTTCTCTTTAATTTAAATTATTACTTTACTCCATTGTGTAATTCATCTCATAGTTGGGCATGTTTTGCAACTTTGAAAGCTTTTCTTTTTCTTTTTCCGCTAGAAATTCACGTTGAATTGCCGAACAAGCGTGGCGTGGGTCTGTCAAGCAAGCAAGCCCTTAACAAATATCTCCGCCCGCACTTCTCTCAACTGCAAACAGAGAAAGAAAAGCTAGTAAATCCTATCTGCTTCTGAATTCTTAATCCATTTAACCATCAGAGAGTGAAGTTTGTTCGTGGAATGATGCTTCAATGTCAGAGCCCGATACAATTCGGCCATCAAAGTTTCACCAACTCATGTAAGCTTCACAGCTCTCGCTCTTGTATCAAACCTGCAAATACTAGGTTTTCTCTAGGGTTTAACACCCTCCTATACAGAACCGATGCCCTTAGAACGCGCATGCGTTTGTCCACACCTGAGATTTCATCTTCACATAAGCAGAGGTCATCTGGGTCTAGGGCTTTTCTGGGGTTTAAGGTCCGTTGTTCTTCTCAAACATTTGTGTCTCCTCCAAGGAGCTTAACTCCAATCAAAGGCAAGAAAAAGAGTTATGGGGGTAATTTACCGGTAATATTAAGGTCTTTGGAATGTGAAGAAGATGTTACCAAAGCCCTTAGTCCATATGCTAGGGAGTTGGGGCCTAAAGAGCTGACTGTCATTCTTAAGGAGCAGGGTAGATGGGAGAGAGTGCTTAGGATTTTCAATTGGATGAAATCACTGGAAAATTATGTGCCTAATGTGATACACTACAATGTCGTGCTTCGTGCACTGGGATTAGCCCAGAAATGGGATGAATTGAGGCTGTGTTGGATTGAAATGGCGAGGGATAGTGTAATGCCGACTTGTAATACGTATAGTATGCTGATTTCTGTGTATGGAAAAGCTAGCCTTGTTAAGGAGTCTCTCTTGTGGATCAAGCATATGAGGGATCGCGGGATATCACCTGATGAAGTGGTGATGAACACTGTTGTTAAGACACTGAAGGATGCCGGGGAGTTTGATAGGGCGGATAAATTTTATAAAGGCTGGTGTGTTGGGAAGGTTGACTTAGAAGGCCTTGATTTGGATGGTCTGAGTGAGGATCTGTCAGCTTCTGGCTTAAGTTTGAAGCACTTTTTGTCGACTGAACTCCTTAAGATAGGCGGAAGAAGCCCTCGTTCAAAAGCAATGGTGGAATCAGAAGCAGTGAGTGTTGCGAGAAAGCCAACACAAGCGAGTACTTACACTACCTTGATTGATTTATATGGAAAATCGGGACGCTTGAAAGATGCGGCTGATACGTTTTCCGAGATGCTGAAAGCTGGTGTGGCTCCTAATGTTATCACATTCAATGCATTGATCCATACATGTGGAAGTCATGGCCATTTGAGCGAGGCTGAGGCTTTGCTTGATAAGATGGAGCAAAGAGGCATGTCTCCTGATATTAGGACTTTTAATACGTTTATTTCGTTATATGCTGAAGCCGGACTCATTGATGATGCTCTCAGATGTTATAAAAAAATCAGGGAGGTAGGCCTTCGGCCTAATGTTGTGACGTATAGGACTGTGCTTCACATGCTGTGCAAGAAGCAAATGGTTGAAGAGGCAGAGACAGTGATTAGGGAGATTGAGAAAACTTGTGCACGTTTTGATGAGTATGCAGTCCCTGATATCATGCAGATGTATGTTAACGCGGGTTTGCTTGATCTGGCAAAGATGTTTATGGAGAAGTGCCAATTGGATGGAGGGTTTTCCTCTAAGACATATGCTATAATTATAGATATTTATGCTGAAAAGGAGTTGTGGCCTGAAGCTGAGACTGTGTTCTACAGGAACGGAAACTCGCTAAGTGCAAAGAAGGATGTTTTGGAGTACAATGTTATGATTAAAGCATACGGAAAGGCGAAGTTATATGATAAGGCCTTTTCTCTATTTAAGAGCATGAGAGATCTCGGTGCTTGGCCAGATGAGTGCACCTACAACTCACTTGTTCAAATGCTTGCTGGTGCTGATTTAGTGGACCGAGCAAGAGATTTGTTGTTGGAAATGCAAGGGGCGGGATTGAAGCCAAAATGTCCAACATTTTCTGCTGTCATTGCAAGTTATGCTCGTCTAGGTCGAGTTTCTGAAGCTGCTGTTGTCTTGGAAGACATGAAGAAGGCTGAGGTAGAACCAAATGAGGTTGTTTATGGTTCTTTAATCAACGGGCTTGCTGAAGCTGGGCAAACCGAAAAAGCTCTGCAGTACTACCATGAAATGGAAGAAAAAGGAATTCCTGCCAATCAGATCGTATTGACTTCTTTAATCAAGGCATACAGCAAGGGGGGATGCCTTGAAGGAGCCAAAGAAGTTTATGATAAAATGAAGAAACTGAAAGATGGTCCCGATTTAATTGCTTCAAATAGCATGATTAAGCTGTATTCTGATTTCGGTATTGCATCAGAGGCAAAGCTGATATTTGATGAGTTGAGACAACAGGGCCGAGCAGATGGCGTGACTTATGCAAATATGATTAGTCTGTACAATAATTTGCAAATCCTAGATGGAGCCATAGGCATTGCAGAAGAAATGAAGGAATCAGGTTTACTCACAGACTCTGTATCATTCAGTAAGGTAATGGCATGCTATGTATCAAAAGGTCGGCTAGTTGACTGTGCTGAACTACTTCATGAGATGTTGACCAAGAACATCACCCTTCAGAGTAGTACTTTCAAAGTATTGTTCATTTTATTAAAGAAGGGAGATCTACCAAGCGAGGCAATAGACCAGCTAGGCATGTTTTACAGAAGAAGGAAGCCCCATAATCAAGAAGCTGTCATAACGTGTGTTTTCTCTGTGGTTGGGTTGCATGATCGGGCTCTAGAGTACTGTAAACTACTGAGAAATGCTGAGAAAACAGGTCTAGACATTGTCATCTACAATGTTTTAATATACGCTTATGGGTCCTCAGGGAAAATCAACAAGGCATTAAATCTGTACATGAAGATGCAAGATGAGGGAATAATGCCGGACACTGTTACGGGAATATACCTCATCCACTGCTATGGAAAAGCCCATATGATTGAAGGAATAAAGCGAATCTACAACCAGTTAAAGTATAAAGAGCCTAGTGAGTCCATGTTCAAGTCTGTTATTGATGCCTATAGAAATGCTGATCGGCATGACCTTGCTGAGCAAGTATTTCAAGAGATGAATATCTTGCTGGAAGGAGATGAAGCCCTTGATTCTCAGGGTGAATACCAACCTTCAGGTTCTGATGTTGAAGAGCAGTCGGATGTGGAGCCCTACTAGAAGTGCAAAATTCTTCATTTGTTTTGCTATCAGTATGTACAGAGGCCTAGTTGGTGGAGTTGAATATATTATGATATGATTGCAGCTGAATGGTTTATGCTAGAATAATTTTGAATTAGGAAAATCTGTAGGTTTTTCACTCAATTGTTAGCTATATATTCCTGTATAGGGTTTTCATTTACTTGTTAACCGCAGTGTGTTATGCGAATTGAGCTACTTGAAATCGGCTCGGGCTTGTCCGACAAAACCTCGAATCTAGCTTGTTTAGATTACAAAGCAAGCTAGTTGAGCCCGAGCTTTTAACGAGTAGTTCGTTTCGGAATTATTTTTGGCAAATTTTGATATACTAGGCTTTTTTTTAAGTTTTTATAAAAGAAACTATACCCCTATTTTATTTACTGTTAATTGACCTTAATTTACCTAATTAATTTACCTTAGTAATTTACCCAATATTCCGCTCATTCACTCACTAAGTACCAAATTCAAGTCATTTTCGTTAAACCATAGAAGAAACCGTTCGCCCTTCGCTGTTCGACTCCTCACCTTCAACTATCGTCTTCATCAATCTCTCTCGTAATCTCCATTTTCTTCATCTCTGATTCATTCTTCGTCACTTTCCGGCCATCTCCTCACTTGTTCTCTGTTTTTCGTCTTCGTTTTTACCCCAAACACACCACAATCCTTTCGATTTTTTGTAAACCCTAAGAAATTGAAAATGTCGACTCGATCAAAGGTTGCTGCCAACAAATATTCTTGTGATGCTCCTACCTTCAACCTTCTAACTCCTACGCCTCCTTTATCTGTTGAAGATTCCACACGAAACGAAGGCGATGATTCTGTTGTCTCTCATGATGAATCAGGCCTTCAAATTGTAGTATCTGGTGGTCCTCGAACAGTCGATATACCTATGGTTAGTATTGCTTTGATAATCTTTCATGTTTTATGGTATTATAGTTTCTGGTGTTTGTTCATATTAGTGTTTGTAAGTTTAATCATCGTTTCTGGTATCTGTTTTGATATGGTTTGTTCTATATTTGTTTCGTCTTTATATTTACATGAGTTTTCTGGTATGTTTGTATGTTATTAGATTTTCTGGTATGTTATTGGTTTCAAGTTTTCTGGTATTTGCTTTAGTTTAAGTTTCTGGTATGTGTTTGTTGTTAGTGTTCTGGTATTGGAGGTTCATGTATTACTTTGTGGTATGTTTTGTGGTATTTGTTCATATGAGGTTTTTTGTTTCAAGTTTTCTGGTATTTGCTTTAGTTTAAAATTCCGGTATGTGTTTATGGTTTGTGTTTCTGGTATTGCATGTTGATGTATTACTTTCTGGTATCTTTTCTTGTATTTGTTCATATGATGTTTAATGTTTTCTGGTATTAGAAGTTCTGGTATGTTATTTGTTTTATGTTGTGCCTGATCATTTTGATGTATATATTCTGGTATGTTATTTGTTTCTGGTATTAGATGTTCTAGTTAGGGTTTCTGATATTTGTTTTATTTATTAATGTTTTCTTGTATTTGTTCATATGATGTTTTTATATTACTTTCTGGTATATCATGTTGATGTATATATTGACATTATTTTCTGGTATGTTTACACAGGCTGCTGAGAAAAGTGTTAGTTATGGACATGAAGAGTCATATGTAAGTTGAATGGCTGATATGAGTTTCTGGTTTGTTGTTGACTGTTTTTCTTGTATTAACAATTTTATTTCCCTTACAAGTTAATGTACAGATTTGATGAAAACTCAAAATACGAGGCAACACGTATAACTGTCTTGTCTCGTGTCAATATGGTTAAATTTTTACTTGAAGGGTTGGATGCCAATGGGTAAGAAATGTTCAAGAACTCTATTTTTTCATCTGTCATCTCCCTCTGTACCAATCTTAAACCTTCCAACCAATTAATACACTTCATGCTTCTACATGAGGTTCAAACTGACCGCAAACACTCAATGTGGTTTGCAATCAACAAAACCCTGCTTAGGTATTTATTAACTATACACCTAACCTTTTTAGTTCAGTTTTGTACCTCCATTCCACTTTCTATTGTTAATGTGTTTCTTTCTTTTTTTGTTGTGTATTTTTGTTCATAAGGTTTGACTTAAGCGAGTTTTCTGAAATTACCGGCCTTGAGTGTCGGTTCCATGTGTACAATGAAGAAGAAAATGTCGACATGAAGGAGTTGTTCGGCATGCCCAAGTGCAAATTGGAGCAATTGGAGGAAAAACATTCAAAGCTAAAAAAAATGATGAAAGGAAATTCAAGATGGCTCTGTTGATGTTTATTGAATTTGTTTTGCTTGGCAATGACAAGAAGAAGTTTGTCTCCAATCTTCCTCTATCGCTTCTGAAGGACATGGATGCCTTTAATTCTTATTCATGGGGGCGCCTTGTCTTCAATAAGACACTTGACAACCTCAGGGATTGTGAGCCAACAAAGTTTAGGGCATCCGGAAATTACTGCCTTTCTGGTTTCCCTTTGGCATTCCAGGTATGCTTCTGGTTTTCCATTTATGTGCCTCTGGTATGGTTATATTTGTTATTTTTGTTATGTTTACCTCTCTGGTATGCTTGTTATTCATTTATTTTCGTCTGGTATAAGTAATTAGTTACCAAAAATGATACTTTTGTGATTTTATGGTATGCTTTATTGCATTAGCATTTCTAGTTTTTGTTTCTGGTTTTTATTCTTGTATTTTGTTTTAATGTATTAGATTCTGGTATGATTGTGTATGTTGTATAATTGAGTTCTGTGAAGTATTGTTTTGTTTCTAGTATGTTATGTATTTTGTTTTGTTTCTGGTATGATTTTACTTGCTTTCTGGTATGAGCAATTAGTTACCAGAAATATTAAGTTTGTGATTTATGGTATGCTTTATTGCAATAGCATTTCTGGTATATCTTTCTAGTTTGTGTTTTATAATTGAGTTATGTTATGTATTGTGTTGTTTTTGGTATGTTCTTAAGTTTATACTTTTTTGTATGAGTTTACTTGATTTCTGGTTTTCTGATATGCATTTGTGGTTTCATTTTCTGGTATGATATTATTTTATTAGTATTATATTATTTGTTGGTTTGAGTTTCTGGTATGGTATATTCATTTGTTTCCTGTCTATATTATGCAGGTTTTCATCCTTGACTCTATCCCCACACTAGCATCTTTGTTTGTCACATGTGTTGATGAAAAAGCAACCCCACTTTGTCTTAAGTGGGTTTCATCAACCAAGGGGAAGATGAAATGCAGCTTCCAGACAATAAAGGATACAGCGTCATCGGTGGCTCAAGATGACATCAAAACTATCCCCCTCAACCTAGAAGACCCAGAAACCGAGGATGACTACAAATGGTGGGGGGATGAAGTTTTGGACCCAGTTGGCTATCTTTGTCATCTTTTCAAAGTAGGGTTCCACGATGTACGTGTATCCAGGCCTGGAGGGCATGATGTCAAGGCTATCAAGGAAGTCCCAAAGAAGGAGGAATCCGAGAGTGATGACTTTGCTACTCCTCCTCCTCCTCCTCCTCGTCGTCGTCATATTTTGAGGTTGCCAAGACTACAAAAGGTTGTCAAGAAAGAAGATGTCCCAAAGAAAAGGAAAATTGAAGAGGAAAGGAAAAGGTATCTCAATACATTTCATACTCAATCTATATTTTAATAATGTTGCATTAGTTTCTGTTATACTAGTCTCTTTAGTTTTATTGTATAACTGCTTTTTTGCTTTCTGGTATGTGTCTGTTAGTTTCTGGTATGCTTATAATATAACTTCTGGTATTAGTTTATGTTTTATTTTTATGGTATGAATGCTTTGTTACTTTTTGGTATGTGTCTTTTTGTTTCTGGTTTTTGTTTTATGTTAATTCTGGTATAAGTTTTTCCTTACATACTTGTATTAGATTTAATATGTTTTCTGGTATGATATTTTGAATCTTGTTTCCTGTGTATATTGTTATGTTTTATTTGATTTTTGTTTCTAGTATGTTATTCATTTACTTAATAATGTTTTTTTTTCCTAATGTAGGGTTGCATCTAAGAAGCCTAAGACAGAACAGATTGTTGAGGAAGTATCATGGTAAACTGAAGTTGAATATGTATTTATATTATCATACCACAATTCTTAATATTTACAAAAATTTTTCTATTGTTTTAGCCCTGAAGAAGACATGCTGGCATTGGCTACACCCCCAGTTGTTGGTGTTGCACCTTCTAGCACTGTTGGGATTGTTGTTGCTCCAGAAATGGATAGCATTGTCCCTACAGATGCTTTGGTTGCACCACCTCTGCCTGATCCCACCACCTCCTATGCAGAAGCTGTGGTTGGACCACCTCTCCCTGATCCGACCACTTCCAACACAGAAGTTGTGGTTGCACCACCTGTCTCTGATCCCACCACCTCCACTATTTCTACCACAAACAGGTAGTTGATATTTTACATACCATAATTTATTAGTTTCAAATGCTTATTTGATATCGCATTTGTAATCTTTTACTATGTTAATGTATAGGGTGCCTGATTGGGTTGAGGATTTAAAGAAACAACTACAAACCCAAAATCAATTGATTTCTGAGTTGGTCAAGAAGGTTGAGCAACAAGATGCCACTATCAACCAAGTTGTTATGAGGCAGAAGACACAAACTATGACACAACACAGAATAGAAAGTCAATGTTTCAGGATCGTCACTAATGTTCAAAGGATGGCCGGTTCTTCTAAAGGTACCAAAGCCTCTAAAAAGCCGGCCTCCCAACCTCCAGCTGATGCTCCTAAGTTAGAAGTTCTTGGGGTTTCTTCAAGTTCTGAAGAGACGGTATCTACAGAAAAGCCAATGCCCCAGCCTCAGTCCCAACCCGAGCCCAAGGAGGAAGCTGAAGTTGATCAACCAAAGGAAGAAGTTGTGGAAGAGGTATAATACACTACTATTCTTCATGTGTTTTGTTTCTGTGCATATTTATTAATGTTTGTGTTATGTTGTCGTTCTGGTATAGAAACCACTACCAGATGTAGATGTGAAAGGGAAAGGGAAAGTTAAAACCAGATTACCGAGGAGAATGGGTTTACGTGAAAAGAAACCCAGCGACCTTGTTGTATCACCCTATGTCGTCCCAGTAAAAATCCCCAAGCCCCCCAAGCATGGTTTCTTGAGCAAGAAGGATAGAGATGCTTTTTATGCTTGGTACCTTAACCCAAAGACTAAAAAAGAACTTATTACTGGATTTCAACATGAAGCAAATAAAGAACACTTCAAGCTCTTACTCTAAAAAATTGGTTGGTTGTGGGATTATGTAAGTTAACACTAACCTTACTTTTGTTTAAGTTAATAATTTCTGGTATGATGTTTTCTGGTATGCCTTTCTAAAACTAGCTACTGATGTGTTTTTGGTAAAATGTTGTTTGTACATTTTGTTTTTAAAATTTCTGGTATGATGTGTTGTACTGCTTTCTGGTATGAGCTAGTTGTATAAGAGTCTGGTATGAGTTTATTTTTTCTTCTTTTTCCTGGTATTATGTATTTCATTAGTTTTATGGTATGTCATTCTTTCATTTTGCCATAAATTATCATTTGACTTCCTTAGATGATTTATTGCTTGAGCTTTCTGGTATTTGTTTATGTTTTGTGTTTCTAGTATGATGTGTTTTCATGTATGTGTATCTTGCCTGATGGTTATCATGTCTTGAATTCTGGTATTAACTTTTTATGTTTTTCTGGTATTATTCTCATATGAGCTCTGATATTGAATTATTAGTTTTTTTCTACTTTACAGCAACTGGATGAAATGATTACATACCTCCGAAAAGCTGTAATTGAGTATCCAGAGGTTTATCGCCGTATTACCATTGTTCCCGTACCATTTGTCGACTACTTCAACGATGTGTGTTATAAACAATTCTTAGAGTCGAAAGCTACATGGACTTTTAATTACGGTGAAGAAATTGCAGGTTATATATTTGGACTTGATCCTCCCTTTTTTAGCAAGAGCTTTTATGAAGTCGATACAATATACACTGCCATCAACACCTGTGGTAAACACTGGATAGCACTACAGATTGATTTAATTAAATGGTGTGTTGTTGTATATGACTCAATTGTAGACTGTATGTCTGATGGGGACTTGAAAGCTTTGCTCAACCCATTCCTTGTTATGTTTCCTTATATTCTGAAAATTCATGGAGAATTTGGGAGGTTTGGGGACAATCTTGATAAGCCATTGGATTATGTTCGAAAGACAGCCAAAGAAGTTCCACATAACAATCCAAGGTGATTTCTACAATACTAGTCATATGTTTTTGGTATGTTCATTAGTATGATGTTTTGGAAAAACACTTATATAATCTGTTGTCTACAATTGCAGTGGAAGTTGTGGTGTATTCACAATCAAGCACATTCAGTATTTGTCGTCTGGACGAACTGATTTGTCAAACATATGTCAAGAATGGGTCCCAGTTTTCAGGGAACAATTTTGTTCTATTTTGTACCATAGGGAGTGGGTGAAACCCCACGAGTCCCTTTGAAACTTAATCTGTCCTAAATGATGTAGTTGACTCTTGCCAAACTTGTATTTTGGTATTGACTGACTCTGTTGTAATATATTAACTCTTTTGTAATATAATTTACCAGAAGTTTTTATGTTGCTATTTACCAGAAGTATTCTGTTAATATAGTTTCTTTACCAGAAGTGTTTATGTTGCTATTTAGGATTCTGGTATTTCATTTAAGTCTCTTTGGTATGATTATATCTGGTATTTCTTTGTTATTTTTTATGCTTCTGGTATGATTGTTTTTCATATATGTGCCTCTGGTATGAGTAATTACTTACCAGAAATGTTTATTTTGTGATTTTATGGTATGAGTTATTGCATTAGTATTTCTGGTATGTGTTTCTGATATGTGTTTCTTGTAGTTTGTTTCATATATTTGATTTTGGTATGATTATTTATTTACAGAAACATTCAATTTGTGATTTTCTTGCCTATGCTTTCTGGTATTCATATAAATAGCCTAATGGTATACTTTTATTTGATTTTGGTATGAGTTTTTTTATTTAGTTTTTGTTATTACCTATTGTTTTGATTCTGGTAAGTCGACATTTACACATAAAACAAACATATATTTATATAGTAATTGTTTTCTACATATCTGATAATGACAAATAAGCAAAATTAGTATTTCTGGTATGTGTCTTCATTCTTTCTCCATTGGTTGATTTCGGCAAGTTTTTTGTTATGGCCTATCCTGCCGCAACAGCTGCATTTCTTCTTCTTGCTTCCTTCCATTGATCCCCGTATCCTAGCTTTAGGCAATCTTCCGATTCTCTTCCTCTTTATAGGAGGGTTGCATTCAATAGATGTAATGCAACTTGGAATCTCACAATGCTCATGATCTACAATTGGGTATATTGTCTCCTCATATGCTGTGTTCCAATATTCGGTGCTGTAATATTTACTTACCAGAGATGCCGGATTCATTTTCGCCATCTTTGTTGCAGCTATTGCATGAACACATGGTATTTCTTCAATATCAAATTCCTTGCAAGTGCAACTCCTATCCACTAAACACACAACTTCCCTTTCCTGGTTCCATTGTACCTCAAACAACAGCCTTTTCGCATCAAGCACATAGCATCCATACTTTGTTGACTCCCCATATTTAGCTTGTATTAGGGCATCGACGTTTGGTGTTACTGTCTGTCTGATAACATCAATGAGGGCAAGCACTGGATAATATCTTGCATCACACAGTACACTATTTATACATTCTGCATTGTTGCTTGTCATAATGTTATAACGTTTCGCGTTGCAAAAAGCTCGGGACCAAGCAGCAAATCCAATTTCTTCCAACAGTTGTGCAACTACTACCTTCTCCTACAAACATTAGCAGGTACACATGAAGTTATATACAATACCAGAAAAAAAAAACATACCATACATCTAACATGTTTCAATACCAGAAAAAGATAATACCATAATCATTGCTCATCAATAATAATATTGAATACCAGAAACATATCATGTATGATACCTGAAACGATCACAAAAAGCATACCAAAATTCATACTAGAGATTAAATTTAATACCAGAAACTATAATTTTCATACAACAAACCTAACATGCGTTCATACCAGAAACATTCATACCAGAAACACTATAAATGAGAGATAAGGGACAATACCAGAAATGAAATAAACCACCAGAATTGAAATACCATAAGCATAATGTGATTGCATACCAGAAAATAATAAAAACTAGAATAAGCATACCATCTTTATATTTTCAAACAGTTCAAGACACTTATCCTTTCTGTAGCACCTAGCTGCATCCACGAACATTTGTTGAACTATATTCTTGGTTGATTTTTTCTTGATGTTCCCTTTCAAGTGGTACATGCAAACTACATGAGATGCTTTTGTGTAGTGCTTAGCAATACCATTCTTGGTTGACATGTGTCTGTCTGATATAAATAGTTGTTCCTCGGTATCAGGGACAAACTTGTGTATATGATAGAAGAAGAAATCATACGAGTCATCACATTCACGGTCAACAATTGCAAATGCTAGGGGGTATATTTGTTGGTTTGCATCTTGCGTTGTTGCAAGCAATAGCATCCCACCATATCGTCCTTTTAAAAATGTTCCATCAACTGATATGACCTTAAACAACAACAACCAAAAATCAATTAGTTTTTTGGTATACCAGAAATGGATAATAGTCATACCAGAAACTTAATTGTTCAAATATATAATACTATACTAGAAGATGAGGTTGAAATCATATGAGAAATGATATTACCAGAAGTACATTTATCTAATAATACCAAACACTGGTTATACAAACCAGAAAAGAGCATACCAGAAAGATAATTATACTGCTTACCAGAAACACAACATAACTACCAGAATCTATATCATTCATGCATAATTGATAATACCAGAGGCATAACTTTATTACATACCAGAACAAGGATAATACCTTTCTCATTACTAAATATCCTTTGATTGATTGTCCCAAAGCAAAGAAGACATACTTGAATTTGTTTTCATCATCCAATTGCAGTGCTACAATAGTGTTCGGATTTGCCTCTTGCAATCGATGTAAGTACACCGGCACACCCTTGTAGTTCTCTTCATTTGTTCCTCTTATATTGTCCTTGACAGCCTCTTGTGCCATCCAACATTTCCAGTAGCTAGCTTCTAAACAATGCTCATTTCTCAAAATTCCAATAATTGTCTTAGGCTCGGGGAGTTTATGTGTATTAGCATACTTGAATAACATAAACAATATAATTTGAATGTATTTCATACCAGAATGGAAGAAAACAATATAGAATTGAATATTATATGTGATAATAAGCAATGGACTTACATTTTTGCAACTATTTCAGCAATGACAGGATATGAGACCTTTCTGCGATAATTTCTTCTGGTATGGAATGAACAAGTGTGCTCTCTGGTATACTTTGTTAGTGTAAACACTTTCGATTTCTTGATTTTTGAGAACCGCGTGCACCACTTACAATCTTTATTTAAACATCGCGCAAGAATTGCAAGCTTGATAGACTTTGTTATTCTGTATTGTGTACATTCGGCAACAACATTCAAACACAATGCATTTTTCACTGCGTTTTTATCCTTGAACTTTTGACCAAGCTGAAGACCCCATTGAGTTTCTTCATGTTCAACTTCAGTGATTGCATAGCTATTCTCTGTTTCTATTTCAGTAACACTAGGAGCAGGAACAATGGCAGTGTGTGGATGATATTCATTAATTATTTCAATTTCTGGTATAATAATTGTAGACTTTAATCTCACACACAATGGCACACTCCAACATGGTTGAGTCAATTGATTAACTTCAACAAAATCCTCGAAATCTTCTACCGTCTCAATATCAAACGGTTGCAACGCTTTATTTAAGGTATTCTTGTATGTAAGTTCCAATTTGTTCACTGTCTCATCTACTTGAAAACGTTTGGCAATCAACATCCTAATTTCTGGTATACTAACTGGATCTCCCACAGTGATGGGTTTGCACACTACTTTATCCCCTAAATATGTCCATTCATTTCCCACAGATTTCCACTCTCCTCCACAATAAACTACAATTTGTAACTGAGTCATGGCTAACAAGTTCTATATATACTAGAAAAAAAACTATTATAAGTATATCAGAAGTTAAAAGTATACCAAATTATGCACAAGATCACAAATATCAGAAGTTAAAGTATACCAGAATTATGCACAACACCACAAATACCAGAAGTTCAAGTATACCAGAAGTTAAAGTATACCAGAATTATGCACAACATCACAAATACCAGAAGTTTAAGTATACCAGAAGTCATTCAATTCATTATACCAGAGAATTAATGATACTAGAAAGACAATTACCATACTACAAAAAGATTATACCAGAACTCATTAATTGATACCAGAATTAATGTACTATAAAGATAATTATCATACTACAAAGGAGATTATACCAAAACTCATTAATTCATACCAGAATTATGCATAACACCACAAATACCAGAGTATTAATGATACCAGAAAAACAATTATCATACTACAAAAGAGAGTATACCAGAACTCATCGATTGATACCAGAATTATGCACAACACCACAAATACCAAAAGTTCAAGTATACCAGATGTTGAAGTAAACCAGAATTATGTATAAGAACATAAATACCAGATGATCAAGTATATCAGACGTTCAAGTATACCATAATTATGCACAACGCGACAAATACCAAAAATTCAAGTATACCAGAATTCATTGAAATCATTATACCAGAGAATTAATGATACCAGAACTCATTTTTTCATATCAAAATTAAGAAAACAAACTAGCAACAATGTTCATACCAGAATCGTAACACACTCATTCATACCAGAAACATACCAAAAACATAATTTAAAACAAAACCAAATCTGACGATACCTTATACCAGAAATACAAGAATCTGATTAAAATTTCACAATGGTGAACAAAATACCAGAATAATACTGAAGAAGATGGCGAGAGAGAGAGAGTATAATATTGTTAGAGAGATACCTGTTAGATCGAAGCGAATTCTGGTATTTGAAGTCTTGGATCACAAGTCGATTGCGTTGTATTCGTTTCTGGTGTTTGATTGATTGATACCAGAGAAGATTACTCGATCGATGTCGATTGTCAGAGATAAGAGAGAAAATAGATCGATAATTGTGATACCAGAGAAGCTTGCGAGAAGGGCGAGATCGAAGGAGGAGAAGAGTGGATTCTGAGATCGAGATCGAGAGGAGGAGAAGAGTGGATTTTGAGATCGAGATCGAGAGGAGGAGAAGAAACCAGATTGGGTTTCTTTGATTGTAACAGAAAAGAGAGAGAAATAGGAGATTTACCTAATTATTATGGTAATTAATTAGGCCTTGAACGGTAAATATGATTTTTTGGTATATTTTGTTGATGGAAAATATAAAAAAGCCTACTTAGTATCTTTGTTTCTTAAAAAAGCCTAGTTACCAAATTTGTCCATTATTATTTATGAAAAATGCTCCTTATATAGATGATTTTGTGAAAGTGAACGAAACGAAACAAGCTTGTTTGAGCCCGAACTTGGCTCGGAAAAAATGAGCAAAATGGGCTGGAGCTTGATGATGGGCTCCAAAGCCAAGTATGAGCTGAATACTAAGCACGATTTGAAAGTTAATTTCGACTTGATTATAAAAGATTTGAACATGGTTCACGCTTGGTGTTGTACTGCTTGTGATCATCCTATTTGTTATACAATATCCTTGTGAGAGAACATACATATATTTATGTTGACCTTGTTCTTTAGCTCTAAATCAGTGTCCCGTAGATTACATTCATGATGCATATGTAAACTTAAGTAGGATCATTGATCTTTCGTTATTTACAGCACAAACAAATCTCATCCATAGCCGGGGAGAAAATAAGATGTACTTGATCCATAGCTAATCTTTAGTTTTTTAACACTGCTCTGTTAAATTTGCTAAAATAGCCCATATGGTGGGTAAATGTGCAGCCGTTGTTTCGAAATATATATTCATTTGTTTACTGAGTGTTCGACTGCCTGCCACTCATAATCCGCTGCCATGTATTGCACCCCTCTCCGGCATCTCTAGAACAAGGGTAAATTTGTGTCACTTGAGCAATACCAGCAGCTAATTTTGATGCAGAACTCCTCTGTTCCATGTTCTTCCTCATCTTTTCATACATCCACTCTCACAGTTCTTGGCTTATAGACATTGGGCTTGTGATCATATTGAGCTACACTCGAGATCTGTTCTCTCATTTATCAGCTTTGTCTTCTCCCACATTGATCACTCTTCCACGTAGTTATGCTGGTCCTTAGATTCAGAACTAATCTGTTATCAGCTCACAAATGACAGTTCATTCTGTTGCTGCTCATCTTCATATTGTCAATTACACCTTCAAACATATGAGTTCAGAAGATGAGCAGAAGGATGATTGAAGAAAATTCATAAGCTCCTGAAGAAGATGCCACAATCAATGATTAGAACGAACTCCTCTATTTTGTAGCCATGAAATTATCTTCTTTATATCTCTGATAATTATGTCATTACAATACTTACATAATATTACAACCTGTTTTTTTCTCACTGTAAGTGTAAAATAATTACCTTAAGACAGTATTGTGTCACAAAAAGTACGAGGCCATGTAGTCTTGGTCGTTCACTTCTTCCTTTACCTTGCTCTTCCATTTTTTGAGCCCCATGCCTTATTGCCACCAGCAACCACATCATAATGCATACCGGTTGCAGTTTCAATACTTCCTTGAAACATTTGGCAATTAACATTATCACCATTGAACCTCAGCAAATTACTCAGATTAGTGAGAGAGTATTTTCTCCATTACTTGCATCCATGTCTTTCATCGCCATCAAACAATTGTTGCAGTTCTTACATGGATGACTTTACTCACTGCAACCAAAACCCATCTATACCTTTCAACTCTTCCACAAACCAAAATTTTATGCACCAGATATCATTCAAGATTGTTTTTATTGATTTGTCTTTTCCTGCATATGGCCAGTGCCTTAGCCTATTACTTTTACCATCTCTTTTGTAGAATCAACCCAACTCTTCCCAGGTGTTTTTTCTATACCTTTGTGCTTCATTATCTTCCTTAGATTAGAAGCATCTTTAAAGCGGCCAATATCTTTGTAAATGTTTGTCAAATGCACATAACTCAAGTGATTTCCCGGGTCAATGTCCATCATCTTCCTTGCAACGCGTTCAGCTGCATCATAATTTTTGCTGGTCGTACAAGCACCAAGAAGAGCTGGCCAAAGTGAAGATGCATTTTGACAATCGGGTTTTTCAATCAAACTTTCAGCCTCTTCTATTAAGCCAGCACGTCCAAGAAGATCCACCATACAATTGTAATGTTCAGCTCCAGGTTTAACTCCGTACTCATCCATTATTATGCTAAAAAATTGCCTCCCCTGATCAACAAAGCCAGCATGGCTGCATGCAAATAGTACTCCAACAAAAGTAATGTAATCAGGCTTAACACCCTCTCCAATCATCCTATTATACAGGGCAACAGCTTCAACTCCTCTCCCGTTCTGAGCAAAGCCACATATCATAGAATTCCAAGTAATCAGGTTTTTAACCTGCATCGTTGTGAAGACTCTATCGGCATAGTCAATGTACCCACTTTTAGCATATAGATCAACCAAAGCTGACTCAATGATGACATTTCCGTTACCTCCCTTCCTCGCATATCGGCAATGAACTTCTTTTCCCAGTTTGACATCAGCCATGCCTGCACAAGCACGAAGAACAATCCCAAAACTGTAAAGATTTTTATCGTCCATCACCCTGAACAATTCGATTACGGATCTAAAGTCTCCATTATGGCAATACCCACCAAGCAATGCACACCAAGAGACTGCATTTTTTGTAGGCATCCTATCAAAGGCTCCACGAGCATATTCAAGCATTCCACATTTAGCATACATATCTATAAGGCTGCTGCCAACTATGACATCTTTACCAAATCCTTCTACAATTAGGTTAGCATGAATTTGTTTCCCCTGTTTCAAAAACCTTATGTTGCCACAAGCCGTCAAAACTGACCCGTACGTAAAGTCATCCACTAACAACTCAAACTTCCTCTTCATCAAATGAAAAACACCCAAAGCTTCCTTAAACAAATCATTCCATGTCAATACTGAAATCACAGTAGTCCAACAAACAGAATCTGGTTCAAGCAATTCATCAAACAATTGGCGTGCCTCTTCTACCTTACCATTCTTCCCATACATGTCAATCAATGCACTAGCAATATAACAATTACTCTCAAAACCAGCACTAACCACAACCCCATGAAAGCATTCACCAAGCTGCACATCCTCAAGCTGAGAACAACCCTTAATGGCAGCGGATAAAGTAAAGGCATTAGGCAGAATACCACAGCCCAACATATCCAAAAACAACCCAATCGATTTTCTGGGTTCACCAGCTCGAATATAACCAGACATCATCGAGGTCCACGAAATCACATCTCTGACAGACAATTCACCAAAAACCCTGGAAGCCTCATCAATGTCAGGGCCCAATTTAAAATAGAAAGATAACAAGCTGTTCCCCACAAGCCTTTCGGAATCAAGGCCAGATTTAAGCAAATGCGAGTGTATTTGTAGCCCGTGAGAGAAAGATCGAATTTTGGTGGAGGTTTGCAAGAGAGAAGCATATAGAAAGCAGCTGTCGGCATCGAGATCTTCGGGGTCTGAGGAGTTGAGAAGCTTCAATGCTTCAAAGAGGGATCCTGATCTGCAAAGGTTAAAGATTTGCTGTTGTTTGGATGGTTGTCTTTGGGGGAATTCGTGGACCAAGGGGAGGACAGAAGTGTAATGGCGCTTGAAGAGCAGTTGAGCGAGCATTATTTTTAGTCGAGGATGAAGGATGTTCATGTTCATCGTTTTTGGTCGTTTCAACTTTCAATTGACAGCCCGCCTGACCTCACGCAATTATACTCTCGGTTTCAATTTAAATATCAATATAGTCTTCTCCAATACTTTAAGAAAAAAAATTATAAAAAAATTAACACGACATTTTTTTATAATTTGAAACTTTTGTCATTGTTTTCGATCCTTTATATTTTTATTAATTAAAACTTAAATAAAAGACTTTTTAATCCGTGTTTAATGTCAGAAGTACGTTTTTTAGAAGATTAATTTAGATAAAGATTACAAGAATTTTAATTTTATGCAAAGAACTAAGCAATGCATATAGAGTAAGACCATACATGTATATAGTGTTATAAAATAAAAAGTCGTTACAAATCACTAAAAATTACATTTTAGCAAAAAAAAAAATAACAAGATACACCAATGTTGATACTGAAGCATATAT
>BSUD01000008.1:111780185-111830113 GCA_033239045.1 Fagopyrum esculentum
ATATATATATATATATATATATATATATATATATATATATATATATATATATATATATATATATATATATATATATATATATATATATATATATTGTATTAGCTATTATTTACATTTATAAAATTGTTTTAGTATCCCATCAAATTGATACAAAAAATTGAAATACATAAGAACCAGCAAGAAATCATATTGGCGTGTGTGGGTATGAAACAAAGTGGCTTCAAAATCCAACTATATTCCTCAAAAAAATTCCATGATTTGAGCAATATATTTACAGATATGCCACAAGATATTTACAGATATGCCACAAGATATTTACAGATTTGCCATTTTTTATTTTATAAAATAAATTCTAAAAATACTAATAAACAATCAGCAATGCCACAAATCTTAAAATTGCCACGTAAGAATTTGTTTGGCTTATTAACAAATTTGTTAAATATATTTAACAAAATTTTTTTAAAAAAAAAAACATAAGATATTTATCTTCAAATTTTTAACAAAAAAAGATTTTGAAATCTTCTTCATATTTTTTAAACTCGGTTTTTATAATTTTTCAAAAAAAAATAATATATGCACATTTTAAAATTTTATTTCATTTTCTTCACCTTATTTTTTATTTTCAAAATATAATTTTTTAAGTTAATTATTGTATTTTATTTTTAATTTCGAAATTTATTTCACAATTTTTTTTTCTTATTTCTTTTTTTTAAAAAAATTTTAAATTTGATTTTTAAAAATTATTCTTTTTTTAATTTTTCGTTAAATTTATATACTATAATAAAACAACCTCATTTTGCCCACGTGTCAATTTCTAAAGTCATCAATTAGCATTTTTTCAATTTATTTACAAATTTGTCACACTGTATTTACAAATTTGTCAATTATGATTTAATAACATAATTTTTATTAATCCAATACATAATGTATAAAATTAAAAATATAATATTTTTTTATTTAAACAAAACCCGCACAAGGTGCGGGCATTGAACTAGTTGAAATACATAAGAACCAGCAAGAAATCATATTGGCGTGTGTGGGTATGAAACAAAGTGGCTTCAAAATCCAACTATATTCCTCAAAAAAATTCCATGATTTGAGCAATTATAACTATGATGCACGGATACGGATACGATGAGAAACGTGAAAGCGATAATCCTCAAAGGCATAGAAAATGGGGATACGGTGGTGATGAAAACAAATAATATATCATTTAAAAGTTATTGAAATGTAAAATTTATAATATATATATATAGAGATAGTTTGACTCTCATGTAAACGGCTCTTACCATATAAAATGAGAACAAACTGTATTCGCTAGATTGTTAAATCGATGGGTGAGATTAAGCGATATTAAAGGGGAAAAAAACTGTGTGATTAGTGGAAGAAATATTTGGCGGTATAGTATATATTTAGTAATTTGTTCTCATGTTCACACGGTAAAAGTTGTTTACATATGAGTCAGGATCTATATATATATATATATATATATATATATATATATATATATATATATATATATATATATTATAAATTAGTCATCAAAGGTTCAAAATCAATTTTTGAAATTATAAGAAGAATGGAAGAAAATGGAGAAAAGAGTTGCCGGCAAAACAACAACATTTCAACATGCATAAAAAGAAGAAGAAGAAGAAGAAGATCGGTGTCCTGCTTCCGACAACCACAATCTCGCAAATGGTAATATGGGGCTAGATTAAGTAGGAAAAAAATGGTAGAGAAGAAGAATATTGCGGTAAATCATTTTTTCTTTATTTTTTAGCCTTAAAAAATAAGAAAAATTTTCATTGACCATGTCTTAACCGGACAGAATCCGTGTTCTTGCCGTATCTTACCTCTTAACAATGTTTGGATCGTGTCGGGCCATATTTGATCGTGTCTGAGCCGTATCCTATCGTGTCCTTGCGTCTAACACAACAAGACACATGATACTCCTTCCGTACATCATAAATTATTGGCCTTTGTAATTAAAAAAAAAAAACAATTTGGTTTATTAGGCTTTTTCTAATTTTGTGTTTACTAAATGTACCCCTTGAGAGAAGAGTGTGTAGAGTTTGAGAATAAATACAAAAGGTTGGGGTATATTTACTTAATTGAAACATTAAAAAGTCTAGTTACTACTCTACTTTTTCAAAAAGGTCTAGTTACCAAAATTGCCCATTAAAAAAAGGAATCAAAATGACAAGTATGTGTATAGTCGCTTTGTAATTGCTTCCGATAAAAAAACAAAGCAATCATTTGCAATATGTAAATTTGCACATTACGGCATATAAATAAATTGGTTAACAAATTAAAAAGGGAGAATTAACATACTAGGCCTTTTTGAGAATATGATTTAGTAAATGTACCCCAAAACTTTTTACCACTTTCATTTAATGGTAGGTAAAAATAATTAACCCCTCCATTTAAAAAAAAAAGAATGTTTGTTATTTCTTATTTAAATGTAAGTTTTAATTTTAATTACTGAATTTGTTTTTTATTTTATTTATTGTCTTTTTATTTTCTTTATTATTTTTTTTTTATTTTCTGGAATAAATTTATCATACCAAAAATTTTTCATACCAGAAATTTTATCATACCAGAATTTTTATCATACCAGAAATTTATCATACCAGAATTTTACATACCAAAATTACATACCAGAATTTTACATACAAAATTTACATACCAGAATTTACATACCATGAATTTACATACCATAAATACATACCATAAATACATACCATTTTTTTTTTGTATCCTTATTTATTTTTTATAATTTTCTGGGTATGAAATTCATACCAGAAACTCATACCAAAATTTTTTTCACATATCAACAATTTGGTATGAAGTTCGTTCCTCGATTGAGACACTCATTGTGACTGTATATTGTGCATCCCTTCCTACAGTAATGCAGCAATTGAAAAACTATGAAACTTTGCTTAAACTTTGCTTATCAACAGCATAAGCTGCACTTAGTTGTTTAGGCGTGCCAATCATATTGTGCATATTTTACTTATCAACAGCAATTTGTTTAGTTCTCGGCTGCTATGATCAACAACATCCCAAATCCGCTAAAATTAGATTAGCAATTTGTTTAGCAAATTGCTATCAATATGATCATAACAAATTATCACAATTTGCTATGATTACTGATGTGCATAAATTCGTAATTACTTGCTGAGACTAACAAATGATATGATTTGGGATACAAATTCAATATGTTGTTATGATCCTGCACAAATTCGTAATTATGATTAATATGAGGCCTCATTACTGAGACACTCATCTGTTAGCAATTTGCTATGACCAACAACATCCCTTCCTGCACAAATTTTACTTCTCAATTTGTTTAGGCGTGCCAATCATAACAAAGTTGTTTCAAGCAAAGAGAAGAGACTTTAGTGGAACCATACAAACTTAATTAGTAAGGCATTTGAACGATACAGTGATGTGTTGTTGTAGCCCAAGCAGTAAGAACTTAAGCTATCTGCAGGAAAGAAACAGCAATCAACTAAAGCTAGACTGGAAGGAAAGAAAGGCAACGGTTTAAGTAGAGCTAAGTAAACCCTAAAATCGTATTCAAACACAAGATCGAGTGCAATACCAAGATTAACCTGGCGATTGGAGGCCAAATGCGAGTGAATAAGCAATTTAACCTAACCTTTAGACAACGGTTCTCCCAAAACCTCCTCTCTGCTCTTGGACTCCTTTGGATACTACCTTAATTTGAACGGCCCAGAAATTTCCACATACTTCACCCCCTTCTTCCCTGGCGGTGGCGGATTGAAGGAATAAAATAACGGGATTTTCTTCTTTTTCATTTCCTTCTCTAGGTTCCCTTTCAATGGTGCCTTCCCCGTCGGATTCCCCATACATGCTCTTCATCTTTGCCTTCAGTGCTACGACCCCATTTCTGAATCTAGATCGGAATCGTAACTCAGCCCTTTTACAGATCTACTATACCTAGATCGAAAAAATCCAATTTATGCAGGATTGATTCGTAGCTTCTTGTTAGGAGAGTGCAATTGAAGCAAATCGATGCGATATCCGCTCTAGAAGATGGGAATTTGATGGTAGAAAACTCTTACCAGAGAGGGGGTGAGGGAAGAGAGGGAAGGAGATTGTGAGAAAGAAAGACGGATGAGGATGAGGTAATATTTTGATCTCTAACATTAAAAAACATTAGGAAGCTTCACAAGGAAAATAATTTGTCAAAATTTAACCGTAAATTACAAATCTATTGGAATTAAAAGTAGACAATAACAACACTAAAATAATATGATAATACATTAGCTTTATAACAAAAACCCTTTGCAGGCTTACCAAAAAAACAAAAACCCTTTGCATTGTTGTTTGTCTTGTAACAAAGGTAATTGAATATATATGTTGTGGTAGAAACAAAGTCTCTCGTGTGTTTCAGGAGGATCCTCTCACCTATCCTAATTCTTTTTTTTTTATTATTATTTTGAATCTGTCTTGAATTTTTTTTCTTCTCTATCGAGATAAAGTTTCAAATTCAAAAACAAAGGTGGTCTAGGAATTAGAAAATCAAAATATTTCAATATATCATCACAACTAAAACTCCTTTGGAGAATTCTAGTTAAACCTGACAAAGTTTGGGTTCGTGCCATCTTTGAAAAATACCTTAACAGCGCATGCATCCTAAGTTATAACCCTAAAGGAAATAAATCATGGCAATGGAAAAAACTACTTAGCTTGAGATATATCTTTAAAAAGGGTCTTAGATGGCAAGATGGTGATGGAAAAACAATTAAATTTTGGATGAATAATTAGATAACTTTGAACCACTAAAGTTGAGCAATGAATCTCAAATCAATTATGACCCTAATTTGCGGGTATGTGAGTTCATTAGGCAAAACAAAACATGGAATGTGGAGAAAATAAAAGACACATTTCAAATTTTGATCTCTAACTCGATCCTTAAATGAGTCGAGTCTACCAAGATCTCAACTCATGACATTACCGGCAACCTTTATCGGTCCTCTGATAAACATAGTTGGTTCTCAACCAAATTCGTCGTGGAAAGATCAATGCAAACAAGTGCATAAACGATATTGAATGCAATTGGATTTGAAAATTAGACATTGCCCTCAATGATTAAGAAGTTTTTGTGAAAATTATAAAAAATAAAATTCCTACAAAAGTAAAGCTTGTGGAACGTCGGATCGCAATACCGATGAAATGTGTTTTTTGTAAACATCCTCTGAAAGACCTAGGACATTTGTTCATAGACGGTCCATATACCTAATAAGCTTATGTCGATATTATTCCGAATTATACAAATGTTATTAGCCAAATAACACCGAATAACCATAAACTCAACATTATTATTAATTAATTAGAGAACAAGCTCGACACAAACAACCTTAGATTATTATGTTATACCTGGTGGAGCATAGGGTATTTCCGAAACCAAACAATATTTAAGCAACAAAATTATTACCAAACAAACAATATAAAGGAATTCGTTTTTTAATCAAACAATGAGATAAGGTCAAGGAAAGTTAAGAGGGAGAGATGCCTAGAAATATTCTTCTAGCTCCAGACAAAAAGGAAAAACATAAAATGGAAAAACCGAAAACCAAATTTGTAAAAATGAACTTTGATGACTCTAAACTGAATGATGGAACATCGTTTTTTGGAGTAATTATCCGCGACCATGATGCAAAAATGCTTAATGTGGATTTTGGGAAACTCCCTAATTTACCTATTTTTGATATAGAGGATATAACTCTGCTCAAAGGGCTAATTCTAGCTAAAGAACAAGGAAGTCGAGAAGTGAAATTGAAGGGGGTAATCTCAACGTTATTAATTGCGTCTTAAGCATTTGAAAACCACCTTGAGAAGCTGAGATTCTTATTGGAGATATCCTTCTCCATCTCTATTTGTTCGCCCCTAAACGTGCGTGCAATCAAGTCTTAAATTTATAAAACTAGAATAAAAGCAAGCGAACCCGCAGTGTACGGATCGGCGTAGATTAGCAAGTATTCCAGAGTATCGAACACAGGGATTTGGGGGGAACAAATTCAGTTGTAAAGTTGTCAAGCAAATAAAAGGATAAAGCTTTGCAAATATATTGGGAAAACAGCAACCTTAAAGATCCAGGTATCTAATTGTGGCAATCGATTCAACATATACTAAAGAATGACTTATCTAGAAATACTCTCTATAAAGGTTGTTGAGGCTTCACTATAGAAAGGATCTAAAGACAAGAATTAATCTCAAATACCCAAACTTGTAATCCAAGGATCAAGACTAACTAAACCGATTAAGGTTGTGACACTCGAAATCGAAGTAGAGGTTGTTGAGGCTTCACTACTACCTAGAAAAGGGCAAGCCAAGACTAGATTAAAGCAAAGCTATAACTTTGGATTAAAGTAAAAGCAAGGTTCGTAAACTGGGGTAAATCACGGGTAGTTCTTGAGAATCACGGCCGTGGAAACCTAAGAACAGGCCGTGATTTAGGGTGTCGACGATATTTTTCTAACTCTCAGGGTCCAATCAAATTACAATCGATCTATCGTTATCTAAGCCACAACTATCAACCCTTCACCTTAGAATTGCTAAAGGGTTTTAGCCAATAATCATCATTATGATATCAATAATCAAATATGAAAGGGAGAAAAGGTAAAACCTTGAAATCTCAATAATAAACTCAAAATAAATGTGAATCAAACACAATAATCGCAAACCGCGTTCAATGGATGTAGAATCAAAGGAATAGAAAAACCTCACAAAATTTATAGGGACAATGAAGAACGGGATGTCAATCCGCCTTCAAATGTAAACCCTAAGATCTTCCAACTCCAAAAATAGGAAAGTGCGTCCTTCCCTAAATCTTCCTTGTACGCAATAAAACCTTCAAGCGTCCCTCTTTCTGGGGATCCAAATCCTGGGGCTGTCACCGTCCCTTTGGAGAATTTGACTCTCCCTAAGTCTCTCTTTGGAGAAATTGACCCTTTCTACTCTCCCTTTGGAGAAATTGGCTCTTTCTACTCTCCCTTTGGAGAAATTGGCTCTTTCTACTCTCCCTTTGGAAAAATTGGCTCCTTCTACTCTCCCTTTGGAGAAATTGGCTCCTTCTACTCTCCCTTTGGAGAAATTGACTCCCTCTAGTCTCCCTTTGGAGAAATTGACTCCCTCTAGTCTCCCTTTGGAGAAATTGACTCCCCTTCAATGTTGAAGGCTCTCCAATATATGTAGCGGTCTATCTAGGGTTTAAAGATAAAACACTAAATATTTGGGCTGAAAAGAAGTCGAATCCGCTGGTATCAGAAGATACTCTGGCGCTTCAGACGGTATCAGAGAATACTTTGGGTCGCGTCCGACGGTATCAAAAAATACCTTGGGCCGCGTCAGATGGTATCAGAAGATACTTTGGGCCGCGTCAGATGGTATCAGAAGATACTTTGGGCGTCCTAACTTCCTTATATTGCTCATTTTTGTCCCGCTTCAAGGCTTAATCCTTAAATATGTTATTTCGCTCCATAATTCGCCAAATTACCTACAAATGCAATAAAACTCTATGTAGACCTCTATTCTTGCAAAGTAGGTGAATATAACCATAAATGCCTTGAAAGTATGTCTATGCATGCAAAATAAAGGAAAAATCTATATAAATACATGCCTAAAAATAGGTCATAATTCATGTCATCAAAATACCCCATACTTGCCCCTTGCTTGTCCCTAAGCAAGACTCAAATTTAGAATACAAGATGTCATGGATTATGTATGTATGAAAACTCAAAAACTTTTCTTTTGGTAGTGCTTCTTCTTATTGGATCACCCTCAAAGTGATATTTCAAGGCACAAAAGGGCAAAGAATGTATCAATGATGACTATAAGATGAACAAATTCCCTTTTCTTCCTTGAAAGCATAAATAAAGAACATGATAAAGGTGTAGAGGCAATCAAAGTCAAACAAATCTAAGCCATTAAGTCTTAAACACATACATAAAAGTCTCAAGGTCTTCTAATCAAAGGAAAGGTTCAAGAAGCGTATTAAGGGAAGGAGTTCTTTTTGGCAATTGTGGTGCTAATCCGGGAAAGAGGAACACATAACACCTTCAAGAATTTTCTTCACCGCACATGCTTCGCATGTAGAAAGTTTTGCTTTCATTATACTTTACTTTTTGAGAGTATGGACAGCGGTGCACAAAAACCGAAGCCTAGGAGATCGGCGTTTCTCAATTTTGAGATGCCTCAAACCCTTGATGCACATACCATATCCCGTTAGAACTTGTCGTTCAATCGGACTTTGGCAAGACACAAACACCCGGCTATGTGAATGGTGCCGAGTTACTCATCCTCATGTTCAACGTCCCCAAACTTATGAAATTTTGCACTTTTTCAATACATTTTTCTTGGCCCTCCCACATCAAACATGCCTTTTTCAATCACCTATCCTAATTCCCGGATGGTAAAAGGAGGGTTACATATTTCATTGAGGAGCTAGCATGATCAAGATATGAGAAAAGAAAAGAAGTGAATTGCCTTAGTCATCCTTAAATGATGTAAAAGAACTTGCAATATAGCTTCGACTATTATTTCATTCTCTTATCAAAACAACTAAATCATATAACTTATTCATGTGTTCAAGTAACAAAAGTAAACTCATTCATGCTATGATTAACATCTCAACACCACTAAGCATCTTTTTGCCTATCCACATACACATTTCTCATCATAGAGGTCATTTCCATCATAAGAAGCACAAAAAATTTTAAATCATATGATGCAAGACATAAAACATGCAAATGGTATTGCAAATACCTCCACCCCATACTTAAAACTCACATTGTCCCCAATGTGAAGAAAAGAAAAGGAAGAAAAGGATACTCACAATGTAAGATGACGAATCAGACATGGCGAATCATTCATTGAGTGGTGATGGTGGGAGTCTATATAAGCGCAATAGGGAACTCCGGATATTCCAATCGGTGTCGAAGAATGAAGAAGGGGAACGTCTTTTGGCCGAACAAAAATTTTCCGAAGAAAAAAAAAAATTTTTTTTTTTTTTTTTTTTGAAAAAATCGACCGATTTTTCAAAAAATCGGCCGAGTTTTCTGCCCGATTTTTCCTGAGGGGGTCGATCTTTGGGTCGATTTTTCTTTCTGTTGTCAAAAATCGACCTGTTCTGAAGCCTAAATCGACCGATCTTCTTTTGGGTAGTCGATTTCTTGCCTTTTGTTCCTTGAAAACGTCCTTAGGCACATTTGTATTGCCTTTTTCCATCAATTCCTCAAGATTATACCTAGTTCCTGCGATCCATGACACAAACAAACCGAGAGCGCATCGAGAAGGAAAAAAAAACAAAGCAAAAACAAAACAAACAAGCTAACTATCCTAAGAAAAAGAAAAGGGAAAAAAAAAGATGCATACCTTGGGTTGCCTCCCAAGAAGCGGTTGGTTTAACGTCGCTAGCTGGACCTATCTCCATAGATGACTCAATGTACCTTGAACATCTTGGATTTCTCATCAAACTCATCAATTAATTCCACAAAAGAGGTTCCTAATTTCACCGGCAAATGGTAAGATCTCCCACGTACAAGCTTGTACGGTTTGATTCTCACCGGGATTCTCCTAGCTTTCCTATGCTTCAATGGGACATTATTCAGCCTTGCGTCCCATCCTTTCCTGGATCGAGAAATCAGTTTCTCGAGAATCCTCCTAGCTTCCCCATCTCCAAATTGGGGATGATGTATGGTGTTCGTCATGTGAATGACCCCATACTTGAACAAAAGACACTTCATCGCCTTAACGGTGAAGTGCTTGCTAACTCCACTCCTTGTAGTCCAAGGAGCATCTACTTCCAATAGTTTTAATGGAGGTTTCATCTTTATCTTAGGAGGTTCTTTTGGAAGAGACCTCCAACTCTCCGGCGCATTCCTGCAAAAATAAGAAATTTTAATAGGAATTTCAATGGAAGTAAGAGAATGTACCTTGTAAAGTTCTTCAAGGCTTGGGACAACTTTCATGTTAGAATGATGATCCACACATGAAATATGTCCCAACTTAGCTGGATCCTCTTCAACCTTGGCCACAGTTTCAGTAATTTGGTCAAGGTTCTCCACTTCTTCCTCTTCTTCAATGAGAACTTCTAGAGGAGCTTCAGATTCGAGCGGAGGACAGCTCGAAACTTGTAATTCTTCCTTGCTAGATAAATGATTTTCCAAGGCTTTTTCAACCTTAGAAATAACCTTTTTGGCGTCTTCTAATTCTTTTAAATGAAGTTCATTACGGGATCTGAAACTTTCTTCGAGCTTCTCAATTTTCTTCATCAATTCATCCAACATCAATTCCTCCGCATCTTTGGGAGGTTTCTTTTTAACCTTCTTTGGGTAGTGCAGCTTATCCCATCTTGCAAATTCATCTTCAATGGCTTGTTCACGTTCTCTTTCGCTGTCAAGCCAATAGAAGGCGTATTTCTCTACCAAGTATTCGTAATAATCTGCTCTAGCTGTATGCTTTGCTACCCATATTGGATCGTATCCAGGGTTACAACTCTCAACAACCATTGTTCCCTTCAAGGTTGAAAACTCATAGAAACAAAATAGATCTGCAAAAATCACTCAAGTAGACAAATCAAATCACAAGAGCAAAAGCTCCCAAGCTAGACAACCGAAAACCGAATTTGGTCTAGACCAAATCCCCGGCAACGGCGCCAAAAACTTGTTCGCTCAAAAAGGTGTGCGTCAAAGTCTTAAATTTATATCTAGAACTCAAAAGCAAAGCGAACCCGCAGTGTACGGATCAGCTGTAGAAAGGTCGCGTCCGACGGTATCAAAAAATACTTTGGGCCGCGTCAGATGGTATCAGAAGATACTTTGGGCCGCGTCAGATGGTATCAGAAGATACTTTGGGCGTCCTAACTTCCTTATATTGCTCATTTTTGTCCCGCTTCAAGGCTTAATCCTTAAATATGCTATTTCGCTCCATAATTCGCCAAATTACCTACAAATGCAATAAAACTCTATGTAGACCTCTATTCTTGCAAAGTAGGTGAATATAACCATAAATGCCTTGAAAGTATGTCTATGCATGCAAAATAAAGGAAAAATCTATATAAATACATGCCTAAAAATAGGTCATAATTCATGTCATCACTATTCTTTCGAGAAAGTCCGCATCAAGTATATCTTAAGGAAAGTCATCAAGGTGGTTGATGCACTTACTGCTCTTAGCCATTTATCCCCTAAGTCTCTCTTGCCAATGCACTCCATGATGTTGAAGAACTCATCCACAATGATGCTCTTCGCCGACCGGTGTCCAGGAATTCTCTTTCGTGACGATATAATCGTTTGTCACTCTAGTCGACCCCTCAAGTCACCAAAGATGTCTGGTGTCTTAATTTGTTTTTTCTTTTAAAAAAAATCACAATATGTATGTGTTTTTTTTTTTTGCAAATGAGCGGCTTATTTTCGATTATATGACAATTACATGACATTGCATGACAAAGGACTAGTAATTTTTTAAATCAAATTTAGCTTCCCGTTATTAATTTCAAATTACATGTCATCACTATTTTTTTTTCTTTTCTATCGAGATAAAGTTTCAAATTCAAAAACAAAGGTGGTCTAGGAATTAGAAAATCAAAAGATTTCAATATATCATCACAACTAAAACTCCTTTGGAGAATTCTAGTTAAACCTGACAAAGTTTGGTTTCGTGTCATCTTTGAGAAATACCTTAACAACGCATGCATCCTAAGTTATAACCTTAAATGAAATAAATCATGGCAATGGAAAAAACTACTTAGCTTGAGAGATATCTTTAAAAAGGGTCTTAGATGGCAAGATGGTGATGGAAAAATAATTAAATTTTGGACGAATAATTGGATCACTTTAGAACCACTAAAGTTGAGCAATGAATCTCAAATCAATTATGACCCTAATTTGCGGGTATGTGAGTTCATTAGGCAAAACAAAGCATGGAATGTGGAGAAAATAAAAGACACATTTCAAATTTTGATCTCTAACTCGATCCTTAAATGATTCGAGTCTATCAAGATCTCAACTCATGACATTACCAGCAACCTTTATCGGTCCTCTGATAAACATAGTTGGTTCTCAACCAAATTCGTTGTGGAAATGATCAATGCAAACAAGTGCATAAACGATATTGAATGCAATTGGATTTGAAAATTAGACATTGCCCCCAATGATTAAGAACTTTTTGTGAAAAATATAAAAAATAAAATTCCTACAAAAGTAAAACTTGTGAAACGTCGGATCGCAATACCGATGAAATGTGTTTTTTTGTAAACATCCTCTGAAAGACCTAGGACATTTGTTCATAGACGGTCCATATACCTAATAAGCTTATGTCGATATTATTCCAAATTATACAAATGTTATTAGTCAAATAACACCGAATAACCATAAACTCAACATTACTATTAATTTATTAGAGAACAAGCTCGACACAAACAACCTTAGATTATTATGTTATACCTGGTGGAGCATAGGGTATTTCCGAAACCAAACAATATTTAAGCAACAAAATTATTACCAAACAAACAATATAAAGGAATTCGTTATTTAATCAAACAATGAGATAAGGTCAAGGAAAGTTAAGAGGGAGAGATGCCTAGAAATATTCTTCTAGCTCCAGACAAAAAGGAAAAATATAAAATGGAAAAACCGAAAATCAAATTTGTAAAAATGAACTTTGATGACTCTAAACTGAATGATGGAACATCGTTTTTTGGAGTAATTATCCGCGACCATGATGCAAAAATGCTTACTATGGATTTTGGGAAACTCCCTAATTTACCTATTTTTGATATAGAGGATATAACTCTACTCAAAGGGCTAATTCTAGCTAAGGAACAAGGAAGTCGAGAAGTGAAATTGAAGGGGGTAATCTCAACGTTATTAATTGCGTCTTAAGCATTTGAAAACCACCTTGAGAAGCTGAGATTCTTATTGGAGATATCCTTCTCCATCTCCATTCTTTCGAGAAAGTCCGTATCAAGTATATCTTAAGGAAAGTCATCAAGGTGGTTGATGCACTTACTCCTCTTAGCCATTTATCCCCTACGTCTCTCTTGCCAATGCACTCCACGATGTTGAAGAACTCATCCACAATGATGCTCTTCGCCGACCGGTGTCCAGGACTTCTCTTTCGTGACGATTTTAATCGTTTGTCACTCTAGTCGACCCGTCAAGTCACCAAAGATGTCTGGTGTCTTAAATTGTTTTTTCTTTTAAAAAAAATCACAATATGTATGTGTTTTTTTTTTTTTGCAAATGAGCAGCTTATTTCCGATCATATGACAATTACATGACATTGCATGACAAAGGACTAGTAATTTTTTAAATCAAATTTAGCTTCCCGTTATTAATTTCAAACCCATCTATTTTTTTCATATTGACTTTGATTCAAATATAGTAAATTATAAACCTATCGAAGCAACTATATCCGATCGTGAGAAGATAAACCGGTTATATCATGAGCAATTCATGTTGTAACCATATATAAAGCAGGTCAGCTAGGTTGCTTAAGGAGTTAGGCTACCTTACAAGATTATGCACATGTTACACTTACATTTTTACACATTTATTACAATGACACGTGACATCTGCAATAACGACAGTTTAATTGGGCCCGCAACCAAGCAGAGGCCAGCCCATAACTGAAAACCGGGGCCAGTTGGCTTCCTTAATGCATTGCAATTTGCAACAGTTAGAGAGGTACGGAGTAAATGTGCCGCGTTTGGAGTTGTTGCATATTGCCTATCCGCATTCATGTATTATACGAAACAAGATTAGCCACGTGTACGGTCCACGAGTCATCACAATGAATCAGTCGCCATCCACGTGTCCCCTAGCCAACGGCTCCTTTCCTACCCTCAAATACAAAATAATCGCCTGATATTATTAAAGAGGAAAAATAATAAGTCAACTTTACTTTCCCAAACCCTTGTAGGTTCGAAACGCTGCGTTTTAAGTTTTACTTGAAAATAGGTCGGTAAGTCAACTGGTTAACTTTCCCGCCAAGGCTGAGGTGTCACCCATGTGTTCGCTGCTTCGCCCCATCATGTCGTTGAGATTATTAAATATGATGCAATTATATAAAATTTCCGATCTTAGATGACTAATATCTAATCCCCCACCATATGAATACTCGATAGATACGGCAAACTAATCCAATTTGTCTCTTATTCTATATATGGTACCATTCCCATTAATAATTGTTTGTTCTTAAAATATGATACAAATGCAACATGAATTTTAAAATTGGTACGACTTCAAACCAAATTGAATTAAATGTTAATAATTAACATTACATTTTTTTCCTCGTAATTTTAAATCCACTTAAAAAAAAAGATGACCTATTCAAAAAGTCAAAATAAAAAGTTAGTTGTGCAAGTCAAAGATGAAGCGAATATAGATGAGCCAGCTGTTCAGCCCCTCTATGGCCCTATTAAATGCATTTTACTTTATTTTTTGCCAACCCTACCCATAAAGTAATCCAACGGCTGTGATTGATCCAGCTGTTGATCACAGTAAATCCTCTCCCCCTCTATATAAAGCCCAACTTCACAGGACATCTTCAAACGCAAATCCATTGGACAATTTCTCCATCCATCAAAATGGTGTGCTTTTGCTTTTTGGTAGACCAGACGAAGCAAGTGAGGAGTAGCAAGCCGGCGGCCGGGACGTGCTCACGCTGCGGCGGAGGTGCTAGCGTCGCCGATATGAAGACCGCCACCAGATTCTGCCACGTACCCTTTTACTGGCGTTGCTGGCGAGCCATTATCTGTACTTTCTGTGGTGCCGTTCTCCGTTCCTACAACTAGGTTTTAGTTTCACTTAATAATTGTGGATTTTACTCAAGCTTAAGTGTACTCTAATTGCAGTTAGCTATATATATACGTACTAATTTTTGTCATCGAATTATATAAATACTTGTTATGAACTCTGATGGATGCTTATAATATATATATAAAGAGCTGATCATTGACGGACGATTTTGTTTCATTTATTTCGTTTTTTTCACAAATCTAAATATAGAAATATATTTAAAATTTAGAACTGTGAAAAAATGGATAAAGTAATGGCGCTGGTTTTGTGGGCTCAACTAAAACGGCAGTTTTCAACCACCCAATAAATGTGAGGGAAAGTACCCATGAATAAGGTTGTGTACCGTCAACAATACTATATTGTTATTTATGTGTTATAAACCATTACATCCAAACATGGGTATCTTTTCATGAATAATGAAGTATATTCGTTTGGGTCGTTGTTTTAAGTTGATAATGGGTCCATTTGGTAAACGTAAGATTACGAAGATGAAGTTAAAGATAATTATTTAGACGAAGAATAAGGTGATACAATTATTTAAGGTGACGAGTAGAGTATGTAAATAATTAAAATGAGTGTTCGGTAAAAATGAATATAATTATGGATAAAATTTTTTTAAAAAAATGTGTTCAAATTACAAAAAAGAAAAAGGGATTAGCCACAATAATTTCTATAATTCTTATAATCGAAAATTTGTAGGATTACACAATTTCCATAATCTAATTCTCTTACTCTATATAATCTAACCTCTTCATCTCCTTCAACCCTTACGAACGAGATTACGAGAATTCGTAAACTTATTACTTCTAATTTGGTCATCTACCAAAATGGGCAAAGTAGGCGTTGGAATGGTCAAGTTTGTATGGCGGATAGTAGGAAAAGACACAAGGCCGAAATGGGCAATCTCTAACCTACAACTACTAACTAACATTCGCCATAACCATGTTAAATTGCAAGTTGTAAGTTGAACAAGTCACGTTCTCCACCCGCCAGATATTATTAATTTGCAGTTACTTCACACGCCCCTCACTTGCTACTTGCCCACATGATCATTTCAAGTGGCTATGCATGAGATTAACAAAGTTTAGGTCATTACTCTTAAATATAGGAAGATATTTGGATATGTATTAAAGTTTATGTCAAGTTTGTGCACATCGGGTCCATAAGGGTCCACACACCTCTCCTCGACCGCCGGTTATGTTGGTCTCGTCTTGTTGAGGCCAATATGTACAAGTCCATTGTATTTAAACAATCCTTTGATAATGGTAATCGTCATATTCATTGGTTTGTACCCACTTTTTATGGTATCAGATCGTGTTCCTCTCAAACACGATTCCGGTTGACCAATTTATAAAACGATAATCCAATGGCAACCCCAACAACCCTCAACCCAACTTCACCTTATTATCTTCATCCGTTCGATCACTCAAGCCTCTCAATCTGCCCTACTCTTCTCACAATTGAGAATTATGCATGTTGGTCTCTAGCCATGTCTCACGCTCTCTCTGCCAAGAGAAAATTGGATTTTGTCAATGGAACACAAACCACACCAACTGAGTATTCGGCCAACCATCCATTTTGGATATGTGTAAACTCCAAAAGTCCGTCTTTCGGTCATGAACTGGGCACCGATGTTGTCGCATAGGAAATGTAACACACCAAGTTCTGAGAACTCGAAGTGTTACGAGCTAGGACCTCACAATGGGTCCCGACCCTCAAAATAACAACAATAACATCGGATCTTACAACAAGGCCCAAATAAATGAAAACCAAAACTATATAAAAAGCCATAAGGTATAACAAAGGGAAAAGAAAAGGACTCTCTGCCGAGTTCAACAACAAACTGAAGAAGACAACAACAAAAATATAAACCTCGATCTCGTCTTATAATGTACGGGAACCCCGGCTGACCACTCCATCCAAATCACTCAGCAACGTCTCTAACCTGCAGGGCATATTCAACATTGGTATGAACCGCTAGCCAACATTCTAGATATCAGAAGACAATAAAGGCACAAGCACATATAAGAATATAACACATAACATGCTTGCACATAACCGGTTATTATCTTTCAATAGTCTTTATTCATACTAATTCAACTTCTTTTGCCACACAAGAATTTCCCGAAACTCGCCTCCGTTTCCGTCTGCTGACAGGAATAGATCAGATGCCTCTATTAGTTACATGTGAGCCTAGGTCGCAAGAGCACCTCCCAGTTTCCCAATTCTGAACTGAACAAGTGCTCACCGCCCGGTTATAATACACTTGGACCAATTAAGTGTAAGATCCGAGGTCTTTGGGACATTGTCCCCATGCCAACCATGTTGGCGCGAAAACTTCCCAAGAGGTCACCAATCCGGAAACTGCTCCCGCACGAGCACGCTTAACTCCAGAGTTATTTGTCCTCACTCTACCACTAGAAAAGAAAATTTCTTGTTGACATGAGTAACAACCCATCCTTATAAGTAACCATAAATCTCCATTCATATGATGCGGGATGAAAATTTTACGGGGTGTTACAATCTCCCCCATTTAAACTCCTGACGTCTATGCCAAGCCGAATGACCGTTCACCGAGTCGAGTGACTGCCTACTAGGGCGAGAACACTCGTAACTCAACATTAGCTCTGATACCATATGTAAGACCCGAGGTCTTAGGGACGCTGTCCCCATGCAAACCATGCTGGCGCGGAAACTTCATAGGAGGTCACCTATCTTGAAACTACTCCCGCACGAGCACGCTTAACTCTAGAGTTATTTGTCCTCACTCTACCACTAAAAAAGAAAAATTCTCGCGACATGAGTAGCAACCCATCCTTATAAGTTAACCATAAATATCCATTCGTATAATGCGGGATGACAATTTTACGGGGTGTTACATTCAGGTATAAGGTCGTCCTAGTCCGATTTTTTGTTAAAGCAATAAAGATAACAAACACCACCAATACGATCAAACTAATACATGGAAAGCAGCTAAGTAAGTCCAAGGGACTTACCTCGATCGAGGGTAACTCAAGAATCAACTAACTGCTCAGCTTCCCGAAGGAAAGGATAATAGCATGGTCAGACAAGGTATCATAAATCAGAAACTATCCGAATGCTAGAATTCTACACACTTCTAGTCTCAATGCCCTCTACAAGGTCTACTGCAATGTGCTAGAATTTTCCTACTTCTAGTCTTGATGATCGCTAACTGATCTCAACATGCTAGGAAGTACGATTCCTAGTCTTAAGGTTCTCAAGGAACATCATCACCAACAAAACTCAAAATACTCAAACCATAACCAACTCATGAGGATCAACTAGCCACTAACTAGCACTCACTCTAATCATCTAGGTCCAACCTAACATGATCTAGCATAAGGAAAGGGCAAATGAATCAAGGATAGAAGGAACTCACCAAGGACGGGAGTTATTGTAGAGAAACCGCAGGGGCGGTTGCAAAGAGGTGCATGGGCGACACTAGGTTGCAACCGCGGGGGCGGGTGGTCCAAGGCGCGGGGGCGGTTTATTGACAAAAGCAGCGTCGGGATTTCTTTGACATCAACAACAAAACAGGGAGACTAAAGCTTTGATCTTCAATTCACACACAACAATATTCAACCAAGGAAGCCTATAACACATACGGAACAACAACAAAGGACAAACAAGAATCAAGACTCGATCTTAATTCATGTTAAGAAGAAAAAAAGAGAAAAGAAGAGGATGAAGAAGATAAAGCATGCAACAGGGGATTAAAGGACATAAGAAGAACGAAAGGGAGCAACAACTTACAAATCTTCTACAGGAACTCGCACGGAAAGGCTGCATCTTGGCTCAAGGATGAAGAAGAACGTAAGCAAGAAGAAGAAAATGGAAGAGAAGACAAGAATATAAAAAGGACGGTTGGAAAAATATTAAGGAAGGTCCGAATTAGGGTTAGAGATAGAAGGAAAGACGACCCAAAAGATAGAAGATCGGATCTTCTAAGAAAGAAAAGAAAAGAATAAAACGGATGAAAACAAATCTTTGCGATCTGGGGTCAGTGATAGGTGATGGAATCACTATCTTATTAAGGTAGTTTAAGTATGTATTTAGAGTCAAATTGTTGTATTTTGTTGCCAACTGTGTAAATTTAGCTGAAGAACTGAGCAATGAAGAAATTCAAAGATTTAACAACAGTTAGAAGAAGAACGGAAGCAAAGAGAAGTCCAAGATGAAGTCTTTGTTGAAGAACCGTGCCCGCGACAATACAGTGCCGCCCCCGCGGTGACACTTAGTCCAGAGGAACCCTGTCACGGCACCCGCGGTGACATTGTCTCGCCCCAGCGGCGACACTGATTCTAGAGGAACCCTGTCACGGCACCTGCGGCGACATTGTGCCTCCCCGCGCCGACACTGAGTCTAGAGGACCCCTATCACCGCCCCCGCGGCGACACTGTGCCTAGAAGACCCTTGTCGCTGCCCCCGCGGCGACACTGTGCCGCACCCACGACGACTGTACCTGAAGACCAATGTCAACGCCCCTGCGCCCTTGCCAGCGGGCCAACGGACCAAAGGAAGCTCAAGCCAACTGTGTCACCGCCCCTGCGGTGACACTAGGCCACCCCCGCGGTTTGACACCAGAAACGTTTAGAAGATTAACAGTCAGAAGTTTCAAAGCATTAAAGACCCCGCCCCCGCAACCCTGCCACCCTGCCCCCGCGGCTCAATTGAATATGGAGCATTTTGCACTAAACCACCCCTGTGACCCTCTTGCCCGCTCCTGCGGTTTAGTAACAGACGACATGACTACAGCTGTTTAGCCCACCTTTATGGTCATTAGACTATCTACATCCCCAAGTTAAATTGTTAGATTTTACACTTTTATCCAAAATAATCTCTACATTCCTTATATTCTCCCTGTGAAAAGAGTTAAAATAAAATCACTCTGTTTAAATTTGGATCTATTTGTGACAGAGTGCAAAAGGAATCAGGTCCACCTCTTTTACAAATTAACCAATCAAATCTTTTCTCTCTCTCTTTTCTTAATTTCTTTTAAAAAATCAAATATTTCCTCTGTCTCTTTCCTTAACTTTATTTATATGTAATTAAAAAAATGAATACAATTATATTATAGACAGAAGATGGGATGTGAGAAAAAGATAAATAGACGGAGGGTATACATTATTTAGTATACAAATAGAGTGCATAAATAAGATTATAAACGGAGTGGGATGTGGATAGTCTTAAGGTGGTTGTTTGCACAACCTATTTAATCCCATTTACTGTCATTTCTAGTATAAATATAGCCATAGGATGATTGTTAGAATTATCTCTCATTTTCACCTCATCACATCAAAAACACTTTTATTTTCTTTCTTTGTTTTATTCTCTATGGAGGGATAAGTACCTTTAGTTGTGCTTGACATTGGAATCTCTCGACATATATCCGGTTGTAAGTTTTATAATTGAAGTTGTTATTCCATAATGATTTGTGTTATGTTCCTGTTCTTAACTTCTTGATTGTATCTTACCCTCTATCTAGCTTGATCATCTAGTTACTTGGGTCTTATCCAATGTGCTAGGAATTGTGGTTCCGGGCTCGGGTCATCATTCTAGTAGCAAACACGTTTACATAAGCGGGTTGCAAGTGTAATTCGTGAGTACAACATAACCACATGATTTTAGTAATGGGTTGTTTCTAATTCATGTGCCTCTCTATCTTTATTTGAATGCTATTGTTAAATTCTGATTATGTAGGTTTACGAGTTAGGATTAACAATAAGTAATACCGGGGCTGGTTGCACCAGTATTTAAATACGATCGAGATGAGAACAAAATTTGGAATGAACTTCATGAAAACAATGATCAACCATATCTTATGTTGGAGCGGATAATTGTCAAGTGTAACGTTTTCTTAAAACTATTGAAATCAACTTTTTGTTTGCTTTGCCTATTTGTCACTTTAACAATCACCCCCCTGTGGTTACATATAAATGATAGTTTCGCATTTGTGCTTTATTTACTCTCTATGTCTCTTGGGTTCGACTCTTACTTAATCACTATACTTGCTTTAGTATTGAGTTAGGAAATTACTTTGATAGGATATAAACGACCTAAGAAAATATCCTCGTCAGTCAGCCGCGGAGGCGGATTGACCTTGCCGCGACTACGGCTGACCACAGTCCTATGATGGCGCACCTTTATAAAGTGATCATGCCTAAACTTCTTTCACATCTTATCAAAATGAAGGAAAAAAAACTATTGCTTGAGAGTCTGCCTTATGAACTAAAACATTAGAAGAACCTGTTTTAAAAAGTAATTGAGGTTCAAATATGATTATAACATCATGAAATATCTCAAAGGTCAATATCTTTCAATTTATTCCATGTATTCAAATATTTGCACTTATTAAATTTCAATATATTAAATATTTGACAATATCACTTATCACCATCCATGATGTAGCTATTTTGATGGGTCTCCAAATAGACGAAGAGTTGTGTGAGACGCCATGGAGCACATATCGACCCGTAGAGTGGCAAAGCTCCACATTTGAGATGACGTAGGCCGATGCTGAGACACATGGCACCTTCATCCAAGTAGAGACATCTTTTCAACCGGATATGGCCACACCTCTTTCGGGCTTGGGAGGTAAGGATTTTATGTTGTTTGTATCGGTATCTTGGTATGTCTTCCCAAGCTAGAGTGAAGATCATGGGTGGATGCGCCTCACTCCTACAAGTATAAACTTTTGAGACATTTATATATATATATATATATATATATATATATATATATATATATATATATAGAGAGAGAGAGAGATTCTGACTCATATTTAAACAACTCTTACCATGTCAAATGAGAACAAATTACAGAATATATACTATACGCCGAATATACGTGAATATACCGCCGAATATATGTGACTATACCGCCGAATATATACTATATGAGTCAGATATATACCGCCGAATATATGTGACTATACCGCCGAATATTTCTTCCACTAATCATATGGTTTTTTTCCTTTTAATCTCGCCTAATCTCATCCATCTATTTAACAATCTAACGAATACAATTCGTTCTCATTAAACACGATAGGAGTTGTTTACATGGGAGTCAACCTCTCTCTCTCTCTCTATATATATATATATATATATCATATAATCGATAACAATTACCTCCTTACAAAACATAGGTGTGGATATATGCACACTTTCCCTCTCTTTGCAGTCCAGCCGCCATGGATATTGAACATCAAGGATCTGAATGTTGGACTTCGAGGATTTCGATCCCGAAGACCCCCCCCCTCCCCGACGCTTCAGAGGTTGATTTCTATACATCGCCAAGTATAAGAGATGAGGCTAAAAGATGTGAGGTTTATGTCATACGATGACCGTGTGATGAGATAGTCTAGGCATATATAAAGGATCCTTGACGATCGTATGCCGGTGCCTAGGGAGGATCGTCCCGCTATTGGGGCTAGAGATTACAAGGTTCGGTATCATCACTTGCACGATATGTGGTCTAAGAGACATTAGGAGGTTGCACGCTTCTCCTTAGAGTTGACCCTTGTGCAATGGGTTGTAGCTAATGACTACATGACATGCTTCTTTGACTGGGGTCACCCGTACCTCTTTTCGAGCTCAGCTGCACAACCACCTCCCATGGATCGGCCAACTACTATCCATGTTTCCAACACCCGGGTAAGATATCTAATTTGTACATGTTATCATTATGTTCATTTATTACGGTTTTCTAACTATTTGTTTTTGTCAACAACATTTACATGTCCTCGTTGGTAGGATCCGTGTTCGTGGTACGTGGACAGCCGATGAGATAGAGGATGATTTACAACGGCTTGTTGACAAGGCGGTGGGACACCGACCACCACTTGATCCTTCTCAGGCCTGGACCTCCCAACAGTGACATTTATGATGTTTATCTTTTATTCTGGGATGATATATTGTACTTAGTTGGAGTAAGTATGAGATTTTGGTTGGAATATTATGATACGTTATGATATTACGTTATTATGTTATGTTATGTTATTACGTGATTCCATTTCAGTTACGATCTTTCTTCAACTCCATTCAAGACTTTTCACCATTTGAAAGACTAAAAAACGAATGCTCACACAAGCTTTTTCCGTGCTTCTTGACAAAATATTTTAGAAGTTCCTATATATATATATATATATAAAGCAGTAACATATATTATTTTGGGAGAGTTTAACACTTAGGAGTAATCAATTTTAACACTTACTCCAATTTCAATGCAGTTAGCGTGCGTTGAAGTTGAAAACTCTCAAGTCTCAACGCAATCGGACTGTGTTGAGTTTTAAAATTTTCAACGCAGTCGGATTGCCTTGAAATTGTGCATTTGTCATATTTATCGCCGTACATATATGATCCCCTTTATAAATCAACGGATATGCTTAAACTAAATATTTAATTTACATAATGAATTCTCATAATTATTTTAGCTAATTTTATTCTAAATATCCACTTATGCTTTTTTAAGATTGTTCTTTGGTCAAATTCGACCCGACCCAAAACCTTAACTTTTAGAATTTCTTAGACCGAAGGCCATCTCTAACACTTATGTTTAGGATTGAGTAAGGGTGAATCCAAATGTGATAACCGTTTTATCCTAACCTTATTGGAGCTGATTATATTTCTGAAAAATATATAAAATTTGATTATGAAATAAATATAATACATAATCAAAAACTGTAAATCAATGTTCAACTTTTCACGAATAAATAAAATTTTATAATCCAAATTACAATAAACTAATAATGATAAGTGTAACATCCTCTTGCAACAAGAACATGTCAAATAAATTTGAAACTTTAATAACCTTCAACTTGTATTGATAAACTATTTTTTACAGTAGGCATGCACCACTTTGTATAGTATAGTTAAAAACTTATCCCGAATATAAATGGTAGCCAACAACATCAACCACAACAACAACTCACGCATAGTCGATGTAAATACTTTACCAATATGTCCATTCTAGACCTAATGACCACTACTCAGACTGCACACCACCATGATACAAAATATTAACTATAAGCTATTATTAGCCAAATATAATACATATTAATATTCTATGTTCATTGAAAACATGTTTATAACGTGAGATTAACAAAATGTCATATTCAACTTCGTCATCAAGATACAACAAGAAATATGAGATACATACACCAAAGAAGGTGCGATCATAATTCAATTACACATGCACAACAAATGCATATCCTTCGGATCACATATATTTGTATCACCTCAATATTTGTGATCTAATTCTCAAAGTAAGATCCATCATCGACTTGAACACAACTCACCCAAGTCGAACCCTAAGCCCAAAATTTAGAATTCCTTGAATCTTAGATCAATCCTAATGCATCCGAATTGGTTTATGATCGAGTTATCTAAGTTGATTCAAAATTTAGCTCGGAAACTTTTTTTAACCGCCCTATTTTATATACACAATAATCTGAAAAAGTTAGTAGAATAATCACTAGTGAAGAATTGAGATTTTAGTCCTCTAATTTTCTTTTTAGTTTGAACCCCTAAGTAAAAAAAATTGAATTATTTGTTTCCGAATTTTTTGCCCAAACTTTTTGTTATTGTCAACAATGATTGACAATCTTATCTTATATATATTATAGGAGAAACATCTAAATTCACGTGTCTCACCATGAGAACTCTAATGTCACGTGCCATTTAAGCAATTAATAACGGCCTTTCAATTTTCTTTTAATTAAAATTTTTAAATCTTAAATCCAATATATCTATAAAAAAAGACTTATGGGCCTACGTAAATTAACAATTTGTTTACATATAAAATTTTGGATTTAATTTTTTTGTCAAATCTTTTAACCATCTGAAAATTTTCAAAATTATAATTTTATAAGTTCAAATTTGAACTAAATTGCATTTTAATCAAGTATTTTTACATTCAAATTTTTAATAAACCAATTTTGGAAGTTATTTTCAATAAATTAATTATTTTTAAAAATTTTGTAAAGAAAAAATAATTGAGGCGAAAATCTTAATAACTTTAAGTTTATTTAAATTAAGTATGAATTTGTTGCGTAAATTAATTCAAAAATAAATACTTTTATGTGTCAATTTAGCTTAGTAGATCTTAAAAGCTAGAAGGTATTGGAACCGAAAATCTTAATAAATTTATATTTGGATAATTCCGAGTAAAGTAAATTGTTTAACCGGTCAAAAATCTTAACAAATTTGAATGCATGAATAATATCTAACAACTAAATATAAATTTAATTGTTGTGTTTTAAACTTTACATTTGACATATTATAACTGTGTAAAATTAAATTTAAAACACAATCCCGTACAAGGTACGAGTAATACACTAGTATCCATTCAAAGCAGAAACTTTCTTTGCCACGTGTCAATACCACAATTCACGTAAATTCCAAAATTATTTTTTTAAAATTATTATTTTGGTTATTTATGATAGGAAATAAAAAAATCCCTAATCTATAATTGATTTTTTTAAATCTTACAACTTTTTAGAAATCCGGTAAATCTTCTAATCAAATTCTAAACATATTTGTTTTTATTCACAGCTAATATATAATCATTAAAAAAATTATATTATAAATTAAAATTTTAAGAAACGGAATGTGATTTAATTATATTAAATATTATTAATATATAATTAATTATAAGAGGAAAAAAAACTTAAAAAGAACTAAAAGTAATAATAACAATTATAAGTTCATTCATATCAATTTTTAAGTATGAAATATTTATTAAAACTCAACCCGCACAAGGTGTAAATAATACACTAGTACATCATTGTACCGATAATAGTTATTTTAAAAATAAATTTGATTTAATTTTTTTTATTTATTAACAGGTTAATAGATGGGAATTTTGAAGCTGTATTTTTAATAACAAATTTCAAATAGGCCAAGTTTAGCATATTGCAACCTAGGGTATAGAGCATAGAGTGTAAAAGAGGACAGTGTGTGTACATGTATAAATCGGGCTTCTAAACCCCTGTCTGAGGGTTTAACGTTCTCAGTCCATTGCCGCCGCCTCAAACCCTCTCCTATTCTTCCGCAATATCCTTTAACCGCTCAAATCACTCTCATAAATCTACTAACCAGGCATGACCCCGTTCATACTCTTCCCCAATTCGAGTTCTGTTCTAAGATGGTAGGGTTTATCTCTCACGACGACGAACAAGAAATCAATTCTTCGAAGCTCAAGAACTCTGTTGACCCAGCCTGGTGCGACAAGTTTGATCTCCTCGATCTATTCGTGCCTGAAATCGACGACGTCTCTCTCTCTGTTAACGGCTCCTTCCTCGACTTCGATTCCATCAAGGATTGGATTGAGGAGATGCAAGAACCTGAGGTTGAGAAGAGCTCTGACACGGTACTCCTCGAAGGTCCTACTGTGGAGAGTTCGGGCTTGTTGAAAACGGAGCAGCCAGATGTAATTACCGATTCCGGTAACGAAGTCGTGGGTGTGGAGATTGGTAAAGATGCCGAGAAATTGTTGAGTTTGAACTCCGTTGTTGACGAGGGTTTTGGGAAAGTTAGTTTGGTGGATCAATCGGATCTTAATCGTGCCGATGAGAGCGGTACGAAGGATAATGACCTAGTGCCCGAAGGTTTAAAAGATGTGAGTGCCTCTGATTCTGAAAGTGAGAGTTCTTCTGCAGATCCCTCTTCATCTTCATCATCCTCCTCATCCGAAGATGATGATGCTGTTAGGGACGAGGGACAGAAGACAAGGGTGATCAAGGAGGAGGGAGTGTGTGAAGTGAAAGATGATCTTGAAGAAGGTGAGATCATGCAAACTGGTGCAGAAAGGATGGATGATGAATTTGACGAAGATGAAGCTGACGAAGAAGACGAAGATGAATATCATCAGACAGGTGGACTCTCAGGGCCTATTAAATCCAAAAATGAGCTCAACGTAAGCCAATTTTCTCATCACTTCTTGAAATTGATAAACATCTATTTTTGCACTATTTATTGCCTGTTGCATGGATTCTTGGTAGTCAGTTGATATCGTGTCACATAAACTTAGTAATCTCTTATCCATTGTAGCAATATAAAATTTCTGTCTGGGATTGAATGTTAGAACAGCAGTCCATCACTGCTGTTCTAATTCATCACTATGCATGTGATGAATTAGAACAGCAGTTGCAGTTGCAGCTCTGCATTATGTTAAAGACTTAAAGGATTATTGATGTCCCAGAAACCGATTCAATAGTCTCCATTATGTGTTTTCCCTTCTTCGCTTAGTCATTGTTGCCTTTTTTTTTTGTCAAACTAGACTATTTTAAATGTTTCTATCTTGATTACATTCCAATGCTACTTCTTGCCTTTTTCCTCGAACTAATGACTGTCTAAACTTTGTTGCTTATTTTGTTCTTAGGTCCTACCTCCAGTACTGCCAGTCGATGTTATATTAGAGCCATCTCATCAGATGCTGCCTGTTGGACTTGTTTCCTCGGTATGTCTTTACGAAAGCATGGCTAGCCATCTTCATTTTATTAAATTTGATCAGTTCAAATGAGGCAATTAACAAAACCCAATCATTTGAACGAAATATGAAGTCTGAACCTAAAGCTTCTTAGCTATTGCCCCGTTCTAGTGGAAAACTACTGTCTACACAAATCTGACCAATTGTAATTCTATTACCACTTAATTTCTCTTTTGACCTTGAAAAACTAGATTCCCTACAACAAGCTATGGATTGTTTGTGCAAGTTCTGCTAATTTGGATATGGTAGGCTAGCTGCCTGCTTCCTAGAATTGGATTCTAGCCTAATCAATAATTTTCGGCTAGATAATAGGATATTTATAATCTTCTTTGTCGAAGAAACAATATGCAATACAACTTAGAGTATGAAATTTGTAAGTAGCTGGATCTTTGATATAATCTAGTCACAGCCTATCAGGGTTGTCATTTTGCCTCTAGATGCATATATATAATGTAGTAAAGAGTTCTACTTTCATTTATGTTGTATCTCGATCAGTGAACAATACAATCTTGTAGAAATATGAAACATAAGTTTTCAAAGATTCAAAAGAACACTCAATGGATTCTCTTTTTATCCTAGTTGCTGGTGTATTTACTCCTTCTGCTTGATGTTAACTTATTTGCTTGCTTTACCCTAAAATTGAATTAATTGACTTGGTGTCTGGCTCTGTAGTGTGTATCTTGAAATGGTAATTTTAGTTTTATTAGTCTGGGGGCTTAAATTGAAACAAGAGAGTCATCAAAGTTGAAAGAAATTGTCTTTAACTAAAAAATTGGATCCTCACCCTGTTGTCGTGACTGTTGTCTTTTGACTGTATAATGTTCTTTCTAATCCTTCCAACCTGTAGTATGCTGCTGTTTTCCTGTCATGGTAGTAAGTCTCTGGCACAATTTTCACATGATTTATGCTTTAGCATCCTCCTAAATTCATTAGCATTACCTCCGGTGATGAGGAAGAACTGATTTGCGTCACAGTGCCACCATCATCCTGGCTTTGAGGACCTATTTCTTAGCTAAGATTACCTGTTGCATATGTGGAGCCAGTGTCTCTGAATTGGAGTTGAAACGGGTCCTTAAATAGTTTCTTGTTATGCTCCCTTAATTTGTATAAACCTATAAATTGCATGCATACTAACAGTCTAACACAGGCTTGTATTTCAGTCCCCCTTTTTTCAAGTGTTTTGATGTCTGTTCTTGCTTTTGGTAGGTAGTAGGTGCTCAAGTCATTGTTGAAGGGGGAGAGAAGCATAATCCTCTCAGTGAAGGATCCATCTTATGGATAAGTGAAAGAAGGTCTCCATTGGGTAGAGTAGACGAAATATTTGGACCCGTTAAAACCCCGTACTATATTGTCAGATTTAATTCAGAAAGTGAGGTGCCCGAGGGCATACATGAAGGCTCTTTGGTATCCTTTGTTCCGGAGTTCGTTGATCATGTGCTTAACAACCAGAATCTCTACCAAAAAGGTTATGATGCATCTGGTGAGAACGATGAAGAGGTGGATGAAGCAGAATTCTCAGATGACGAGAAAGAGGCCGAGTATAGGAAAATGTTGAAAATGTCAAAAAGAGGCAGCAACATGATGAAAAACAAGAAGAGTAACAAGAGCTTTAAGAGGAATGACATCCATTCCTTGAATAGTAGGCAAGTTGAATCTCCTGCAAGACCTCTACCTGATTACAGTAACCGACCCGGATCCTCCAGGTTCAGCCCTGCCTTCCCAGGTGGCCCCCGTGCAAACCCGAGATTTCCCCATCAAGGTCATCAGCCGTCTGGTTTCATACCCAACAGCGTCCAGCCAAATGGGATGCCATTTCAAATGCAAAACAGGGGAGTTGCCAATACATTTCAGATGCCATGGATTCAAAACCAAAATGTACAACAATTTCCCATGATGAACACGAGACCACCGTTTCAACAGCCGTTCAACCCAGCTGGCCCGAATCCAAACAGTATGAGACCACCAAATATGAACATGGGTCCGACATTTTCACCCTTGCCTGCAGGAAACATGGTTTCAAATGCGTTCAACCAAGTCCAGCTCCCCATGGCGTTGCAGGCTCAGCTTGCTCAGCTTTCCATGCTCTCTGGAATGCTTCTTGCCAGGCAGGGCGTTCCTGGTTCCAATAACATGCAACAGTTCAACCAAGGACCCCCAAATGCTGATGTACCACCACCTCAATTCAACCAAGGACCCCCAAATGCTGATATGCTGCCACCTCAATTCAACCAAGGAGCAGTAGCAACTCATCATGGGGGAAGACCACAAACTGGTGACGGACTGGCACCTCAGTTCAACCAAGGATCAGCAGCTCATCACGGGGGAAGACCACAAAATAGTGACGGAGTGGCACCTCGGTTCAACCAAGGAGCAGCAACCCATCATGGGGGAAGACCACAAAATAGTGACGGGGTGGCACCCCAATCCGACCAAGGAGCAACATCTCAGCACGGGGGGAGATCGTTTCAACGCGGGGGAGGCCGTGGAGGTCGCTCTCGAGGAGGAGGAAGAGGAAGACGGGGAGGTCAATCATTTCAGTCAAGGTGATATGTAGGTTAATTGCCATTTTTGGTTAACAAGAGCAAAGAGATAGTGATCTTCCCTGTCATTTTGGCTTTGTAGCAGACTTGACTAAAATGAAATATTTTACATTGTTGAACTTTGTGCTAAACGTGGAGCGAATTTGGCGGGTATTTTTGTGTTGCCTCAGTAAGTTTTGGTTGTGGGCCTGTGGTTTTGTATCAATGTGAGTTTGTGTTTAAATAGAAAAATGTCTAAGCAAAAACATTAGGCATATGGATTGCGGAGGCTAGAGAATAGTACTACCTTCGTTTACAATCAATTGTCCCTCGTTTACAATTAATTTTCGTTTTAGTTTCGAAGTAATTGAGTTATTTTTTGTTTAGGTTTTGTTTCGTAGAGAACTCTAATTTTACCCTATATATAATTTTTCTAGGGAAAAATAACCAAAAGTTATACCAACTATTAACATTGAACCGAAAATAATACGAACTTTGAAAATTACTAGAAACGATACAAACTATCAATGTATTTACCAATAATAATACGTCATACTTTTCCGGCAAAAACTTTAGCTCCGGCGATGACGTGGCAGCCGGAATTTTACATGTCATCAAATAAATGGATAAAATGTGTGATGTGGATTTTATTTTTCAAAAAAATAAATTTAATAATATTTAAAATACTAAAAAAAAAAATGTAATCCATTTAAAATTTTAAATAATAATTAAAAAAAAAACATTTGTACAAATTTTTTTAAAAAAATATTTTTTGTAAAAAAAAAGTTTTAAATAAAGTTTGAACATTTTTTTAAGCATGTTCGTAAAAAAATGTAAAAATATTTTTTTTTATGAAATTTTTTTATAAAAAAAAATTTCGAATATTTTTTTTAGGAAAAAAAAACTTTTGACAAAAAAATTGGGAAAAAAAAATTCTTTAGGGATTAGGGTACAAGAGTAAAAAAAATTAAATTCGAATATTTTTTTTTACAAATTATTTTTTAGAATTTAAATTTTATACAAAAATCCAAAAATAAATTTTAAAAAAATATTCTAAAAAATATTATATTTTTTGGAAAAATAAATATTATTACATTTTTTTACAAATCTATTTAAAAAAATTTTCAAACTTAATTTTTAAAAAATTATTTTTTAAAAATAAATATTTGTACAATTTTTTTTAAAAAATTATTATTTAAATTTTATAAATAATAATTTTATATATTTTAATATTTTAAATATTATTAAATTATTTTTTTTTAAAAATAAAATCCACATCACACAATTAACCCATTTATTTGATGACATGTAATATTCCGGCTGCCACGTCATCGCCGGAGTTAGGGTTTTTGCCGGAAAATATAGGACGTATTATTTTTGGTAAATACATTGATAGTTTGTATCGTTCCAAGTAATTTTCAAAGTTCGTATTATTTTTGGTTCAATGTTGATAGTTGGTATTATTTTTGGTTATTTTTCCTTTTTCTAGATAAAAGCAGAAATATATACTAAATGAGTTTATGCTATGAGTACTCTTAATAGAGTAATAGTTCGTCATTTTACCCAAAATGTAATACTTAGTAGTGTGCTAAAAGGCCTAGTTAGTCATTTTATCTCAAAGTGTAATACTTGTGATTTTCAATAATAAAACATGTAATACTTGGTTGTGATCACTATTTTGAATAAAGCAAAATGTAAATGAATTATTAGGATATAATGATATATTTCATAGTATTCTTAATAAGTGTGTAAAATACTAAAACGACAACTATAAACTGTTTGTAAACGGAAGATGTAATTATGACAACTATAAATTGTTTGTAAGGGAATTAGTTAAGGTCATCTGTTGACACACTTCCAAAATACGTATGGAGGGTACCATTTAGTATCTAGATGGATGTCTAAACGGGTTGTAGACGGACAACATTTTTTTTATACAAATTTAAAATTTGTTTATCTTATAAACTTTTTTAATAAATTAAAGTATTATTTGGTAATTAATTAGGGTGATTGCTTGATTTATATAAAGTTAGTTTTGTTTGGAATGTTATTGAAGTATTTAATAATTCATATATTATTTGATAATTAAACTAAAATCCTATTATACTCATCTCTCCTTCTTCCATAATTCATGTCGCCGCTTTCTCGGTGAATCAGAATATCAACAATAAAAAAAGAGACTCCTCTTTCGATGGTTCCTAGTACCATGTCCGCCTTGGTAAATCTCAGGTTTATTCCTCCTTCCATGTCCCCCTCTCCTTCTTGATCGAGTCAAATTTTCTCTCCTCCTTTCATGTTCCTCATTCGTGTCATTCCCGGACCGTTCTACTCCCAAACCCGTCCAAAAAGCTCCGTCTAGAACAAATACGGGAAGGTTGATCATTGTCCATCATATGGACGCCGTCTAGACGACTATTTAGACCATATTTTAGAACAATGCATGTTGGACTTTATCAACATCTATAAATAAGGCAATATATATCTCTTTTCTAGTCATTCATAATTATATTTGTAGGCTTTAACCTTTGGCTTTCGGAGGGTTGCTGAAAGATTGACTCTTGTGAGTTTTTCTCTTGATTGGCTCGATGAATTATTTCGGTTTCTCTAAAAAGAAACAAGAGAATTTGTGAAAGTTGGTTTAGATTTAAATCAGTTTTTTAGTAGTGAATGGTTATTGGATAGTATTTTAGTAAATGTTTTTTTTCATAAATATGAAAATATGTTAGAATTAATTAACCAAAAAGAATAAAATTTTAAGAAAACTAAAAGTTGTCTTGGAGTTAATTAAACAAAAGAATATAATTGAAAAATATTAAAAGTAGTTACATATGTTAAATGTAAAGTTAATTATAGTATTCTCGTGAGAATTTTAAAACACTTAATAAATGTCTTTAAAAAGTTAAAATAAACATTTTATAATTTTTTCAAAAGCCCTAAAATGTATTAAAAGTTTACAAATGAACCTATTATTATGTTTTTGTTATGAATAATGATTGCGATTCAAGATTACTTAGATATCGTAGAGAATGTATTTAATAATCCTAGAAAGATGCTTGAAGAGAATTACTTGCTTGTTAAAATGAAAGTAACCTCTATTTATATGTTAATATTTGATGAATTTCTTATCAAAATTAGGAAGGAAGGTGAATAATCTACCTTGTACAAGTGTCCATATAAACAATTTACTCTAGAATTCTCCATTCAATAATCCAAACTAGAAGACATGCACATAAAACTTGTGTATACAATAATCCAAACTAGAAGACATGCATATAAAACTTGTGTACAGAATAGATTATACATAACAGGTACAAAGTAATTTGTTCATAACACTCCGTGAATATTCACCTTCCATTTTCATATTTGGGCATTCGTTGCTTTGTTGAACAATCTTTTTCAAGGAAACTCGTATGAGATAATGGAAGTTGGATCTAAATCCATCATAAGCTCTGATGTTACTGTCTCATTAAAAAAATTGTCAAGAAAAACCAGTGGGATAAAAATCTAATCGAAGGTGAAAAAAGTGCAACACGTATAATCCTCTCATGATTTTAGCGTATGTCCCTAAATTTGTGCATACTAATCTTGCGTACAAGTTCTTCAAAATTTCCGGGAGTCAATGATTTCATGAATTGATCAACAAGATTGTCACAAGCACGAATTTTATTAAGATCACCTTCTCTCATTTTTTCTAGCCGCGAGTCGAAAAGAACTTTGAAAGTTGTGCTTTATACGATCTCCCTACATATATCATTTCTTCATTTGAGCAATACATGTTGTCTCATATTCATATAAAATGCTTGGATCATTAGTGATATATTTCATCATACGTTTCTTTTGTATGAACTTGATCATTGATGGTAGGGGCACACATTCTTTTCCAACCTCATATAGAGCGATTAACTCCGCGTTATTTGAGGAAGCGGTGATAGCTTTTTGTTTTGTTGACCTCCACAAAATTGTCATGTGTCCATATGTGAACATATTCATTTTTAGACTTGTCATGCATACATATTTGAACACATTCATCGATTGTTTTTTGGCTCAACGTCATCCTCAATCGTGATTTTAGAAGCCATTGTGATATTGGGGTTAGCCGTGTGGAAGTCCCGATCTTTCGACACCAATGACACTTCTCAACTGTTATTATAGTGATCGAGCAACGAGGAATGATCTTAAAGGTTGGGAGGTATGTAGGAGGTTGTGTGCGTATGAGTGATTGATCCGGTGGTTGATATGGATCGGTAAGTGGATAGATCAAGTCGAACCCTATGAAGCGACTTGGGAGCATGATAGGTTACATATAACCATAACAAACAACCAAGAACGATCGTAGAATACTTACACTACAATCGATGTTCTTGGTCGTCTACCAATCCATAATCGAAGGAGGCTTGTGAATCGAGAGAGACGTACCAACTTGGCGTCGCAAACAGAACAACTCAAACAAATCCAACTAAAGGTTGAGCAGGATTTCACTCTCTCTTTATTCACGTCGGAAGCAACACGGATTGCACTTATCAAATATCAAAAAATATGTTTTATTTCAAAGTTAGGTGATCTACAAAATGCTCGAATGCCCCCTATATATAGGGTGTGGGTCGAGTAGTCCACAAACAGAGAATCCAGGTAATCCTATCATATCTAGGATAAGATACGATCTTCTAATCTAAGATAAGATCCATCTTCTAATAAGATTTTATATTTTAAGATTAATCAAATAATATCTTGTGAAAGATGTGATTCTCTCTATCTATCTTTAAGCTTACAACTAGAAGACTTCAAATATTTTGCAAAATAGTTAAAACAAAACATGGGCTGAAAATTAACAATTAAAAGCCCAAATTAACCCATAATTAAAAGATGTCTTTATGGGCTACAAAATATATTGATGATTGAACTCAACCGCATCGTTTGAACCAATCATGGTTCGGTGGTGGATTCGAGATGGATCGTGTGGGCGAAGGCTTCTAGTGACGTGGCGGGTTGGGTAGGCTCGCATAGTTGGTCCAGTCATCGGGGAGATATATAGTGGGTCCTGCATGATGGGCCCGGAAAGAGTATGTTGCAAAGTAGGATGGTGATGTGTTATGGGCCCTAGTTGGTGAGCTTGTCGGGATGACCCGTATTGGAGTTACATGAATGGCCTAGGGATATATAGGGCATGCATTGTTGGCCCGTTCCATGGTGGACGTTACATGGCTGATATGGGAAGGGATGTGTGCATGGTTGGCCCGTAAAGGTGAGTTTACATGGTTGACCTAGAATGGAGGGGACGTATGCATGGAAGGTGTAATTGAGGTGAATCGAGGCTGATCTGAGATGAGATGAGTGGGTCCGGGCCTCTTTACATCAATGCATGGTTGAGTTGGAAGATATGCAGATATGCGATCAATGAATCTTCTCCTCCTCCGGATGTGTGAATGGTTGAGTAGGTTCTGATGCATCCTTGATCATCTACCATGGAAAGATCTCAACCATCTTATTATCTTCTTCTTCTTCTTCTTCTTCTTCTTCTTCTTCTTCTTCTTGAAGGTGTCTTTTCTTCCTCTCCTAGGTGTTGGTTTCTATAGGTTTATATCACTTCCTTTCCAATGTTCTATCTTTCTTCTCTTGTTATTTGTCTTTTGATAGCGTATTTTCACGCTATGCTTTTAAGATGTGTTTTTGTGTGTTTTTAGTACTTTTTACCTTTGTTTTGCATGGTTTGGGAATTCATATCTTAGTTAGAGTTTAAATTGTAAAAAGAATGTATAGTTTCTTGTTTCATGTCTTTGTAGGTACTTTTGTCAAATATGAAGCTCAGATGAAGATATCTTATCATTTAAATCATCCAAGCATCATAGATCTACTCATCATCTGCCTCAAGAGAAAACGAAGGAGGAAAAACGAGCAAGGATATAAGCATGAAGCCAATGGAGATAACGAAAGAGTTTAAGAAACTCCAAGGAAGGAGAATCGAGTGAAGCATAACTCAAGCAACAAAGCCACCGAGAAGGAATTGACAACTTCTTTCGAATGAACTCAAAACTCAAGCAAAGAAGCCAGGAAAACTCGAGAGAAGAAGACAACCCACTTGAGCAAGGAAGACCTTGGTGTGTAGAAGATTCAACATCTCTCGAGTTCACGTTGAGTGACTCTCAACTCGACCAAAGAAGACTTCTAAACTCGAGCAAGGAAGAAAGGAATCTACATTTGCCAACATCTCTCGAGCTTACAATATCACTCGAGCAAAGAAGATAACTACTAGGTCAGTGGAAGAACTCGAGGTTAAGTAGAAGAAACTCAACCAAAGTGTCCAGTCCACTTGAGGTGCCTTTGTCAAGTTTCTGCATTAGCTTCTTCTAGGAGATTTCTTCTAACTTTGCCACTTGATGCACATGCTTCTTAGTGTCCAGTCCACTTGATGCACATAAGCTCATTAGTTGAATGTAATTATATCATCTCTTTATACACTCTCAAAGATACTCTCTTAGTTACTATTTTAGATCTAAAAACTTGTTTGAGAGCTGATTTAGATCAATCAAAATTTTTTTTGGTGTTCTTTAATTCTTCTTGCTAGTTCTTCATCCCTTCAACTTGTTTTGATCATAACTTTTGATGGGTAAGGCCGAGTTCTCAATTTTCTTGTCTACTTTCTTTCCTTGACATTTGTTTTTGTTGAAGTCCACATTTACGATGAGTGAGTAGTTCTCTTGCTAGGTTTGGGGCGAAAATCCCCAAATCATGCTAGATTAGTATTGTTTTTGTGTTTGTTCGTGATATGAACTTATGAAGGGAACCTTAGCATGATTAGTAGCATATAGGAGGGAACAAATGTGTATTTATCATTCATTCATGTTGGTTTTATCTCAACTAAAGAACCGAGTAGGGGATTAATAAAGATACAAATAAGCTAGAAGGGGAGTTGAATAGAGTATGAGAACTTTTCGCAATATCGTATATCAAGGCTTTGAAACTAATCTCAAGGCCTTGAAGCCGATCTCTACGCTTAGTGACAAAATTATTTTCTCAAAGCTTTGAAGTGGATCTTGAGGCCTTGACTTGGAAGCCCGCAGAAAGTTGTTAGTCACAATAAAACACGATATAAGGTGCGGAATTGAAAAGATCGACACGCGATATGTTTACGAAGTTCGGCCCTAACAACGTAATCTCCGCCTTGGGTTACCGACCCTAGGATTCTAACTACCCCTATTATTTGCTTGTTGTGTGTCCTAGATACAACCTAGAAGAAATTCCCTTCCTCTCTCAATGTAGCGTAAATGCTACGATCTAGTCAACTCTATTCTAGCAATAATAGCCTAGTTACTTCACAGAGTAACGTTCTTGAGTATAACGCTGAAATGATATTCCAATGGAGCTCTTGTGTTTATCTCACTCTAATCGAATAAACTATAGTATGCTCAAAGAGGAAGATAAAGTTTTGGATCGATGAGGATGACTTGTATGATCGTTGGAAGGCTTGGTTTCTTTCACATGTAAGCTCTTTTCTTCATCTTCAATCGATGTGTTCTTTTATAGTATTCTATGGATGATCTTCTTCTAGCCGTTGTCTTGCAGCCGTTGAAATGTCTTCTTTCTTCCATAGAATCTGATGTTTGTTTGAGCAAAATCTTCTCACGTTGTTTAAGAAGTAGCCGTTGCAAATAAGATCTTCAAGTTGCCGAGATCTTCTCTTCAACATACTTCACTTGAAAGCCGTTGGATATCTTCAATTGAATCTTCTCCTCAACAAAATTTTGTAGCCGTTTGAGATCTTCATATTCGTTTGAAATCTTCGACCGAAATCTTCTCAAAAGATCTTCTCTTCAGCTGAGATCTTCTCTTATCTTCAAACGCCTTCAGCCGAGATCTTCTCTCCTAAATCTTCATGTTGGTTGGTTTGTTAGCCGTTTAAGATCTTCTCCTAGATATTCTCCTTTGGTTGTAGTAGACTCATTATTGTAGTTAATCTCTTTGCCAAGATCTTCGCTTGAATTGCTATCCAAGACCTACACACATTTTGACAAGCAAACCAAGACAAGCAATCTAGAAATATAATCGATATTTGTTAGTTTATAAAACTGCATTTATATGTTAAGTCTTACATCATTTCAATCAAACAATTAATATCAAAGGTGGAGTTATCATCAATGTTGGTGGTTTAGACTTCTACTAGCTTAAATATATCTTTTTAAAGCATTGTATTCTTCCATGCATGAATGAATGATGTCTAGATTAATCATTCAAGTTGTGTTTGTATTAGATTATGTATGCAAATAGCAAACACCATGTGATGTTATATTGTCTAATATGATCATGATTGTGACTAACATTAATCAATTAGTATGTAATTATCAAGCAACATGGGCATGCTTAATTGACATAAAGTTAACATATGAGCTTCAGAAGAGGATTTAAGTGCTTAAATAAATCTTACCTAAAGTGCATGCACTATATTCCCTTCATTATGGATTCTTACTTCTTATGCATGCTACTTGTTATGGTATGGGAGGATTAGGCCTAAACCTAGTGTTTTCTCATATATTTGATACTCTTAATCTACTTGATTTTGGTTACTCTAGATTTGATCCGTTGATCACCCCTTTTTCCCTTTCCTTTACACACTTAGACCTTGATTTTGAACTTCATCACGATCAAGCTATATAGAATTCCTGTGGAATTCAACCTTGATGAAAACATCATGTACTTACATTGACAATGACCGTATACTTGCCGGAATATGTGATTATTGAGTGTTCAACAATCTTACATCACCTTTCTCAAGTTCCTCATTTTATTTATGAATCCTATGGTTCTCCAACTATACCCTTTTCACTCTTTCTTTTTTTTTTATAGTCTTCGAGTGTTTTGAACCAAATGGTTTAGCACATATTTGATGTGTCGTAGACTCATTTTTAACGGACATATTTGGTTGACCAAGTGGTCTATACTTGGACTACCTCCTTTTTAAGAGTCTCTTATACAAAAAGGTTTGGTGAAGGATCTCAATCAACTCAGTTTTAATGATGAAGGAACAAGAACGCTAGATGAAGAAGCACCCAAGTTTGAAAAATAAAATCAACTTTTCCCTCATACTCCAATCATGTTCTTCAAGGACAAAGATAACATGGTGAATATGTCTTTTCTTGTTGAGGAATGTTTTATAAAAAGATGTGATTAAGCTATTAGAAGATATGAAAGGCCGAGCCTATGACTTTAAAAAGGGGAGTTTTGTGGTAGACACACATGGTATGACTTCTTTTCTCTTACCCTTTCTCTTTTGAACAAATTTCATGGCAAGGTCTTCTTCTCCCGTGTACCTACAATCTCCATTTCCATGCCTATTGTAATTCTTGTTATCTTGCATGCCCTCTCACTTGCAAGTCCCTTAGTTTCATTATTATGTCCGATCACTCTCCAATCTCCTAGAAAACCAAGATGAAATCAATTATTTCTCGCTATCTGCCGAGGCGAGTATCGGGTCATGTCCTCAACAACGTGTGAGTTTGTTTGGATCAAAGATCCCTTAAATCGATTGGCATATCCTCTCTACATCCTATGAAGCTCTCAGAAGGTCACTCATCCTGAAATTTTTCTCACACGAACACGCTTAACTCCAAAGTTCTTAGTCCTCAATCGACCATTGAGAAAGAAAATTCTTGTTGACATAGGTAGTCACCCATTCATATAAGTTAAACATGAATCCTCATTTAAATGATGCAAGATGCTAATTTTACGGGGTGTTACAAAATATCTTCATTTTATAATTAGATAAATAATAGTATATAATTATGTAAATCACTAATTGTTCTACATATTTTATATTAAACTAGTTAGTAATAATCAATAATATTTTAAAAATAATTAATATAGATTTTAAATAAATAATACATTTTAATATATTTTAAATAAAATCTAATATAGTTACATCCGTGCATGGCACGTGCATATATACTTATATTAAAGGGGAGGGGGGTGAAAAGACCCTGATCTTTAAGGTCGTTTTATAAATTTTTTCGCATTTTCTTATTTTATTTCGTAGTTTGACAGGTATATTTTTATATACTTTCCGTATTTTATTTATGATAAAATTTTGGAAAATGTTCGGATTCGCATATCGTAAACACACACATATATAGGAAGAAAACTTACAGCACAACTCTTACCGATTTGTTTTTGAAAAAGCTCTCTTTTCCCTAGAAGCGAAAAGTTTAGGGTGTTTGTCTTCGAGCGGTTCTGACCAAGTATGACGGAGGAAAGCCCGCCATTGGCTAGAGCATCTGTTGTGGATGTTGAACTCACTTCTGACAGAGAAATCGTTACGGGTGATGCTAACGTTCAACCAATTGAACAAGTCGTTCTGGGCAACACTACCATGTCGAAAGAGATGCCGAACTCACTTTTGACAGAGAAATCGTTACAAAGATTACCATGACTGTTGAGGCTGGTGGTGGTGGAGAGGAGGGTTTTCACGTGGATAGCGCTAGTAAGTTTATGGTGGGACCTTCCTCTACAAGCTCGTCTTCGGTACAAACACTCACCACTGAAACTTCAACGGGTCAAGTGCTCACCAGTGAAAAGGTTGGTGCTAGAACTTAGAGTGAAGTTATTTGAGGAGTCAAAAGGAATTTGATAGCATGAAATATGACTATATTTTAGGCACTTGTTTTGATTATTCATGTTAGACACCTCGTCCGGTTCTCTTCAGATCATTCCCTCTTTATTTGTCCCTGGACCCTACCACCACCTTCAGAAAAGAGAGAAGACCCTTCAGATTCGAGGCAGCATGGATGACCCACTATGACTTTCAACCCATGGTGGAGATGTGTTGGTTCAATAATCAAGAGGTTAGTAAGGCCCTTCCCATTCTTAAAAACTCTCTTGGTAATTCAAATAGACTTGTGTTTAGTAATGTCTTTCGCGGGAAAATGAAGCCATGACTAAATTAGCAAATGTTCAAGATAGGATATGCCATGGGAGTACTCCTAGGCTTGTTAAGGAGGAAAGTAGTTGGTCCAGGTTGATAATATTTTAGAGCAGGAGGAAACTATCTGGTTCTAAAAATCTCAAGAGATTTGGTTGGAACAGGGTGATGGGAATACCACTTTCTTCCATACATCTACTATTATTCACAGGAGTCGGAATAGAGTGATGGGTCTTCAGTTAGAAAATGATGATTTGTGATAGCATGAATTATAGTCTATATTTTGGGGTTTGTTTAGACGTTTTATCTTTCATAATCTGCATGTTTGTATGTACATTATGTGATTTTACTACCATTTCATCTACCTTTGCGAGAATCGAGGTCTACACCTAGTTTCGTTGTAATTGCAGGTAATATGGTACGTTTTGCATCAAAAAGGAGCAAAAGGAGTCAAGAGTCATTTGGAGCTACATTGAGGAGCAAAAAGGAATCCTTCAGGAAGCACAACCATGGATTAAAGATTTACTTTGGACCAGTTTTGAGAGATTCTACATTCAGTTATGAGTCACCTCGGTTGACCAGAGATTCATCTCGACCGAGGCGATCCAGAGACGCCGACTCGACCGAGGCGAACACCTAGGACGCGGCGAGAATATTTTATTCTTGGCTGAGATCTTTTAAAATTGGAAAGTGATCTTATATTTTTGGGCTGAGCTTCTAGAAGGAAGGAGATATGCAGAATCATATATTTTACCTATTTTTATGGGAATATATCTTCTTAAGATTTATTATCTTTGGAGGTTTATTTTTCCTATAAAAAGGATTGGATTTTCCACAAATCCGATCATGCTTAGAGGCTGCATACACCGCATACAATCCGCTATCAGCGCAGCAGCCGCATCCTACTCCAATTTGGGAGAGAGTTGAAGAACCTTTTTGAAGGTTGAAGGAAGATTTGAAGACTATAGCTTTATAGCTTTTTGGAGGGTTTTGTAAGATTGTCTTCAATTCCTTTCCTTGATTGTCTTGTCTAGTTGGATTATTATCCAAGGAACGATTTTTGTGTGATACTTGATTCAGTTATTGAAGTGTTTTCATTAAATTCTTCTTTGTTCAAATATTCACCTTCTTCCCATATATTTAATACTTTCATTATGATGATGAGTGGCTAATTTCCTTGTGTGATTCTAGGGTGATTGGCTGAAGGTTGTGGGAAAAACGATGATAGAATGATCTTAATCACAGTAGGATCCTGAAAGTTCGAGTCTTTAACCTTAACCCTAAGCATCTCGTTCAGTCGATGAACATCTCGGCCGGGGTGGAAACTGGCTGACCGAGGTGGCTTATCCGATCCTTAACTGAGAGTTAATGTGTTAGAGTTTGCCAAATCCTATTCTTATTATACCTTTCTGGTTCAAAGCAAGCTTAGGATGAGACTTACCCGGTAATTCCTTAGTTTGTATACCAACGATCATAAGTGTAGGTAATAAAGGCTTGTCCTTTATTGGGGTTTGAGTGTGCTTCCATCCCATCTTTGTGAGTTAGCCTGAGACTTACCCGGTAAAGGTTGATTCTATTCCCTTAGATGGTGTGTTAGTTTGAGGTTATAGTTCTTTATCTTAATTCCTTGAGACTTACCCGGTAATAGGAGTTACGGTTTGGGATTAGTGTGTAGTGAGACTTACCCGGTGATCTACTCCACTTTAGAAACACCTTCCCCATGCAAAAATCTCAGCTTTGTCCGCTTATCTATAGATCTTGAGTTGGAACCACAACTAGATGCTTTAATCCCTAGAATTGCATGTTTGCTTATTTGACATCTTATTCATCTTTGATTGTATACTTGCTCTTGTGGTTAGCATCAACACTAGCATACCGTACTGGACTTTGTTTCACTAAGTCCCTGTGATCGACCCCTGGAATTTTCTTGCTTTTACTACGATTGACCCGTACACTGCGGGTTCGCATCCTTGTTTTAAGCTTAAGTCTAGGGTTATAAATTTAAAGCTTGCACACACCGTTTGGAGCGAACAAGTTTTTGGCGCCGTTGCCGGGGACTTGGTCTAGACCGAGCCGGTTAAGGTTTGCTTTCGGGGCACTTGCCCCTGTTGCTACTAACTACTCTTTCTATGAGTTTTGTAGTTTTCAGGATTTCTGAACGCTATGTTTGATCCAGCCTGGATAGCAAGACAAAGTGCTAGGGCAGATCATTATGAATACTTGGAGGAGAAGTACTCCTTCTACTGGTTCAACAATGAATGGGAAAGAGAAGAGGCCATTCAGCATGAACTTGCGATGTGGGATGAACTGAATGTCCCTAAAAAGACTTATGAGCAACCTCTTGAAGACTCTCTTGAATCTAGGTTGGAGAAGTTGATGAAGAAGGTGACGGAGCTCAAGGAAAGCACCCTATCCTATGCTAGGCCGCAAGAGGAGCATAAGGAAGTGTTGCACGTTCCAAGCATTCCCCCAGTCGAACCAGAAGTTTCTCCTGAAACTTTTGAGGGAGACGATGTGGAAGATCTCGATCTGACTGTTGAGACCTCGGTCGAGGTGGAAGTGACCTCGGTCGAGATGAAAGAAGAACCTGCAGAACCGGAAGAGGCAGATGCAGAAGACCTTGGCCAAATTACTGAGATTGTGGTCAAGGTGGAAGAAAGACCAGCTGAACTAAGAGAGATTTCGTGTGTGGATCATCGACCCAACATGAAATTTGTCTCAAACCTTGGAGAGCTTTGCAAGGTACATTCTCCTACTTCATTTGAATTCCCTATTAATATTTCTGAATTTTTCAGGAAGGCACCGGAGAGTTGGAGGTCTCTTCCGAAAGAACCTCCTAAGATCAAGATGAAATCTCTCTTGAAATTGTTGGAGGAAGATGCTCCTTGGATTATAAGGAGTGAAGTTAACAAGCGCTTCACCGCTAAGGCAACGAAGTGTTATTTGTTCAAGTATGGGGTCCCTCGCATGCTCAGGACCCTGTACCATCCCCAAGCTATAAATGGGGAAGCTGCTATGATTCTCGAGAAACTATTTTCTCGATCAAGGAAAGGATGGGACGCAAGGCTAGATTATGTCCCATTGAAGTGCAGGAAGTCTAGAAGGATTCCGGTGAGAATCAAACTGTATAAGCTTGTACGTGGGAGATCTTACCATTTGCCGGTGAAGTTAGGAACCGGAACCTTCTTGGAAGATTTTTACGGATGTGATGAGCACTCCACGACATTCGAAGTGCATTGAGTAATCCCATGCCGTAGGGTCCAGCTAGCGACCTTAAACCAAGCGCTTCTTGGGAGGCAACCCAAGGTATTGCTTTCTTCTCCCTTTTCTAGTTTAGTTTAGATAGTTGCTTTGTTTTTGTTTTCCTCTAGACAACAACCAGGTATTCCAAAAGGAAGGATCACAGTTCAGGAGCTACACTGGAAGAACAAAATTTCGAGAAGTTGAGGAAACAAGCTTTACTGAGATACATCTCGGGTACTGTCAGAACACCTCGACCGATATGTGCTTCGCCAACCGAGATGGTCTTATCTGGGAGCTGTTTCTTACTTCTTCATGCAGTTTAGCTATGTTCGGTGAGTATCCTGTCCTTAGACTTATTCTGACCCACTGGGACAGTGTGTCCCAAGTATGGGGTATGCGGATATGTTATTTGACTATGGATGATTGTATGCTACTTTGATGGATATTTATGATCTTATTATGCTTCACTTTCGCTTCTATATGTTTATCTGAGATTGCATGCATACTTACAGGTTATTTGATTGAGAAAAACGTCGAAACCGAAAAAAAAATGGTTTTAAAAAAAATTTTTGACCTCGACCGGGGACATTCTGGCAAAACGAGGTGTTTCACCTCGGTTGAACCAAGAACACCTCGACCGAGGTAGGCGTAACAGAAAGTTTTCGAAAACGATTTTTGTGTTACTTATCTGGATATGATCTCAGTGAAGATTTTGTTTACCGACTGGATTTAAATTCTTTATATGTTTGAAATGTTTTATGATATGTTTAAGTTGCTAAATGCTTTGTTTGAAATTATTGGCATGTTTAATACTTTATTTTTATCCAAATTATGTTGAATTTGAAGGTTGACACCGCAGCATAAGTTCTCTCACGTTCTTCTTGGAAAGACCAAGGCAATTCATTCTTCTTCTTCTTCTTCTTCTTGATCATGCTTAGCCCCTCATATACATATTGCCTCCCTTTACCTATCCGGGAATTTGGAAGCAAGCGAAGTGGTGGAAGCAAGTCTAAAGTTGAGAAGTGGCTGAAAGTGAAAGTGTTAGAAAGCAATAATAGGTTTGGGGAAGTCAATCATGAAGATGAGTAACTCGGCACCATTCACATAGCCGGGTGTTTGTGTCTTGCCAAAGTCGGATTGAGCGATATTCCTAACGGGTCATGGTATGTGCATCAAGGGTTTGACGCATCTCGAGAAATTGATGATTGCGGATTTCCTAGGCTTCGGTTATTGTGCACCTCTGTCCATGCATCCCAAAAAGTAAAGTAAAAGAAAAAAAAAAGTGTGAAATAAGCAAAGCTTATTGGTGGAAGATGTTGCAAGTCAAAAGTGAAAGTGAAGTTCATCCTTTTCCCGGATTCTAGCACCACATTACCTTACATACATCCCTACCCTACACGTTTCTTGACCTTTCTTTTGGGAAGCCCTTGAGACCTTGAGCTTGTTGATTGACTTAGCGGTTTAAATCGGATTATACATGATTAATTTTGATAATTATGATTTATTATGCATTCTATGATTTTATGCAAAGATGAACAACTTTCCTATATTTATAAAATGTTTTGATCATATTGAGTTTTTAATTTCCAGGAAGTACTCTCTTAGAGTGATCTATGATAGTTGCACGCCATAAAAATAGTTTTTGAAGGACTTCTCATTGATTTTCTTGACTTATAATCCATTCTATCTTAATTTCTATATGAGGAACTTGCTTAGGGACAAGCAAGGGCTAAGTATGGGGTATTTTGATAGCATGAATTATAGTCTATATTTTGGGGTTTGTTTAGACGTTTTATCTTTCATAATCTGCATGTTTGTATGTACATTATGTGATTTTACTACCATTTCATCTACCTTTGCGAGAATCGAGGTCTACACCTAGTTTCGTTGTAATTGCAGGTAATATGGTACGTTTTGCATCAAAAAGGAGCAAAAGGAGTCAAGAGTCATTTGGAGCTACATTCAGGAAGCACAACCATGGATTAAAGATTTACTTTGGACCAGTTTTGAGAGATTCTACATTCAGTTATGAGTCACCTCGGTTGACCAGAGATTCATCTCGACCGAGGCGATCCAGAGACGCCGACTCGACCGAGGCGAACACCTAGGACGCGGCGAGAATATTTTATTCTTGGCTGAGATCTTTTAAAATTGGAAAGTGATCTTATATTTTTGGGCTGAGCTTCTAGAAGGAAGGAGATATGCAGAATCATATATTTTACCTATTTTTATGGGAATATATCTTCTTAAGATTTATTATCTTTGGAGGTTTATTTTTCCTATAAAAAGGATTGGATTTTCCACAAATCCGATCATGCTTAGATGCTTAGAGGCTGCATACACCGCATACGATCTCGATTACAGCGCAGCAGCCGCATCCTACTCCAATTTGGGAGAGAGTTGAAGAACCTTTTTGAAGGTTGAAGGAAGATTTGAAGACTATAGCTTTATAGCTTTTTGGAGGGTTTTGTAAGATTATCTTCAATTCCTTTCCTTGATTGTCTTGTCTAGTTGGATTATTATCCAAGGAACGATTTTTGTGTGATACTTGATTCAGTTATTGAAGTGTTTTCATTAAATTCTTCTTTGTTCAAATATTCACCTTCTTCCCATATATTTAATACTTTCATTATGATGATGAGTGGCTAATTTCCTTGTGTGATTCTAGGGTGATTGGCTGAAGGTTGTGGGAAAAACGATGATAGAATGATCTTAATCACAGTAGGATCCTGAAAGTTCGAGTCTTTAACCTTAACCCTAAGCATCTCGTTCAGTCGATGAACATCTCGGCCGGGGTGGAAACTGTCTGACCGAGGTGGCTTATCCGATCCTTAACTGAGAGTTAATGTGTTAGAGTTTGCCAAATCCTATTCTTATTATACCTTTCTGGTTCAAAGCAAGCTTAGGATGAGACTTACCCGGTAATTCCTTAGTTTGTATACCAACGATCATAAGTGTAGGTAATAAAGGCTTGTCCTTTATTGGGGTTTGAGTGTGCTTCCATCCCATCTTTGTGAGTTAGCCTGAGACTTACCCGGTAAAGGTTGATTCTATTCCCTTAGATGGTGTGTTAGTTTGAGGTTATAGTTCTTTATCTTAATTCCTTGAGACTTACCCGGTAATAGGAGTTACGGTTTGGGATTAGTGTGTAGTGAGACTTACCCGGTGATCTACTCCACTTTAGAAACACCTTCCCCATGCAAAAATCTCAGCTTTGTCCGCTTATCTATAGATCTTGAGTTGGAACCACAACTAGATGCTTTAATCCCTAGAATTGCATGTTTGCTTATTTGACATCTTATTCATCTTTGATTGTATACTTGCTCTTGTGGTTAGCATCAACACTAGCATACCGTACTGGACTTTGTTTCACTAAGTCCCTGTGATCGACCCCTGGAATTTTCTTGCTTTTACTACGATTGACCCGTACACTGCGGGTTCGCATCCTTGTTTTAAGCTTAAGTCTAGGGTTATAAATTTAAAGCTTGCACACACCGTTTGGAGCGAACAAGTTTTTGGCGCCGTTGCCGGGGACTTGGTCTAGACCGAGCCGGTTAAGGTTTGCTTTCGGGGCACTTGCCCCTGTTGCTACTAACTACTCTTTCTATGAGTTTTGTAGTTTTCAGGATTTCTGAACGCTATGTTTGATCCAGCCTGGATAGCAAGACAAAGTGCTAGGGCAGATCATTATGAATACTTGGAGGAGAAGTACTCCTTCTACTGGTTCAACAATGAATGGGAAAGAGAAGAGGCCATTCAGCATGAACTTGCGATGTGGGATGAACTGAATGTCCCTAAAAAGACTTATGAGCAACCTCTTGAAGACTCTCTTGAATCTAGGTTGGAGAAGTTGATGAAGAAGGTGACGGAGCTCAAGGAAAGCACCCTATCCTATGCTAGGCCGCAAGAGGAGCATAAGGAAGTGTTGCACGTTCCAAGCATTCCCCCAGTCGAACCAGAAGTTTCTCCTGAAGCTTTTGAGGGAGACGATGTGGAAGATCTCGATCTGACTGTTGAGACCTCGGTCGAGGTGGAAGTGACCTCGGTCGAGATGAAAGAAGAACCTGCAGAACCGGAAGAGGCAGATGCAGAAGACCTTGGCCAAATTACTGAGATTGTGGTCAAGGTGGAAGAAAGACCAGCTGAACTAAGAGAGATTTCGTGTGTGGATCATCGACCCAACATGAAATTTGTCTCAAACCTTGGAGAGCTTTGCAAGGTACATTCTCCTACTTCATTTGAATTCCCTATTAATATTTCTGAATTTTTCAGGAAGGCACCGGAGAGTTGGAGGTCTCTTCCGAAAGAACCTCCTAAGATCAAGATGAAATCTCTCTTGAAATTGTTGGAGGAAGATGCTCCTTGGATTATAAGGAGTGAAGTTAACAAGCGCTTCACCGCTAAGGCAACGAAGTGTTATTTGTTCAAGTATGGGGTCCCTCGCATGCTCAGGACCCTGTACCATCCCCAAGCTATAAATGGGGAAGCTGCTATGATTCTCGAGAAACTATTTTCTCGATCAAGGAAAGGATGGGACGCAAGGCTAGATTATGTCCCATTGAAGTGCAGGAAGTCTAGAAGGATTCCGGTGAGAATCAAACTGTATAAGCTTGTACGTGGGAGATCTTACCATTTGCCGGTGAAGTTAGGAACCGGAACCTTCTTGGAAGATTTTTACGGATGTGATGAGCACTCCACGACATTCGAAGTGCATTGAGTAATCCCATGCCGTAGGGTCCAGCTAGCGACCTTAAACCAAGCGCTTCTTGGGAGGCAACCCAAGGTATTGCTTTCTTCTCCCTTTTCTAGTTTAGTTTAGATAGTTGCTTTGTTTTTGTTTTCCTCTAGACAACAACCAGGTATTCCAAAAGGAAGGATCACAGTTCAGGAGCTACACTGGAAGAACAAAATTTCGAGAAGTTGAGGAAACAAGCTTTACTGAGATACATCTCGGGTACTGTCAGAACACCTCGACCGATATGTGCTTCGCCAACCGAGATGGTCTTATCTGGGAGCTGTTTCTTACTTCTTCATGCAGTTTAGCTATGTTCGGTGAGTATCCTGTCCTTAGACTTATTCTGACCCACTGGGACAGTGTGTCCCAAGTATGGGGTGTTTGTACTTATTTGACTTATGATGTATCGGATATTTTCATATTCATGCTTTATCTGCATTTATATGTTTATCTGAGATTGCATGCATACTTACAGGTTATTTGATTGAGAAAAACGTCGAAACCGAAAAAAAAAAAAAAAAAAAAATGGTTTTAAAAAAAATTTTTGACCTCGACCGGGACAGTTCTGGCAAAACGAGGTGTTTCACCTCGGTTGAACCAAGAACACCTCGACCGAGGTAGGCGTAACAGAAAGTTTTCGAAAACGATTTTTGTGTTACTTATCTGGATATGATCTCAGTGAAGATTTTGTTTACCGACTGGATTTAAATTCTTTATATGTTTGAAATGTTTTATGATATGTTTAAGTTGCTAAATGCTTTGTTTGAAATTATTGGCATGTTTAATACTTTATTTTTATCCAAATTATGTTGAATTTGAAGGTTGACACCGCAGCATAAGTTCTCTCACGTTCTTCTTGGAAAGACCAAGGCAATTCATTCTTCTTCTTCTTCTTCTTCTTGATCATGCTTAGCCCCTCATATACATATTGCCTCCCTTTACCTATCCGGGAATTTGGAAGCAAGCGAAGTGGTGGAAGCAAGTCAAAAGTTGAGAAGTGGCTGAAAGTGAAAGTGTTAGAAAGCAATAATAGGTTTGGGGAAGTCAATCATGAAGATGAGTAACTCGGCACCATTCACATAGCCGGGTGTTTGTGTCTTGCCAAAGTCGGATTGAGCGATATTCCTAACGGGTCATGGTATGTGCATCAAGGGTTTGACGCATCTCGAGAAATTGATGATTGCGGATTT
>BSUD01000008.1:111847283-111895035 GCA_033239045.1 Fagopyrum esculentum
GTAAAGGTTGATTCTATTCCCTTAGATGGTGTGTTAGTTTGAGGCAATAGTTCTTTATCTTAATTCCTTGAGACTTACCCGGTAATAGGAGTTACGGTTTGGGATTAGTGTGTAGTGAGACTTACCCGGTGATCTACTCCACTTTAGAAACACCTTCCCCACGCAAATATCTCAGCTTTGTCCGCTTATCTATAGATCTTGAGTTGGAACCACAACTAGATGCTTTAATCCCTAGAATTGCATGTTTGCTTTATTTGACATCTTATTCATCTTTGATTGTATTACTTGCTCTTGTGGTTAGCATCAACACTAGCATACCGTATTGGACTTTGTTTCACTAAGTCCCTGTGATCGACCCCTGGAATTTTCTTGCTTTTACTACGATTGACCCGTACACTGCGGGTTCGCATCCTTGTTTTAAGCTTAAGTCTAGGGTTATAAATTTAAAGCTTGCACACACCGTTTGGAGCGAACAAGTTTTTGGCGCCGTTGCCGGGGACTTGGTCTAGACCGAGCCGGTACGGTTTGCTCTTGGGGCATTTGCCCCGTGTTGTCTTACCACTCTACTTGAGTGACTTTTGCAGGTTCTCTCTTAGGTATATGCGAAGAATCCGCACTGGAAAGGAAATCGTTCCTTACGATCCCGAACCAGAAAAGACATACAAACGACGCTTAAGAGAAGCGAAGATGGCCCAACAAGACGATCACGATCTTTTGGCCCAATTGAGAGAGACGCAGGAGCAGCTACGTCTCAGTAAAGAAGAACTAAGGCAGGAAAAAGAAGAGAATCAGGCCAGGAATGCAGCAATCGAAGCTGAGATTGCAGCAATTCGGAACCAGATTCAACCTCGACCGATGCAGGATCCAGTAATTGATCCTCGACCGAGGCAAGTCCCAGTTCCTGACGCCCCGGCCGATGTGCATCCACTTCGGATGCCAGTCCGAGATGTTCTTCTTGCAGGAATTCCACAAACCCTAGGTCAAAGGATGGACCCTAATCAACAGCTGAGGCGTCCAGGAGTGAACCTAGGAGATCCAGCGGACCATGACTACGAACTTCGACCACAAGTTCTAGCGATGATTCGCCAATGTCAATTCGGAGGGCTAGAGAAGGAGTCGCCGCATCAACATCTTCAAAACTACGAGATCTTGATGGAGACCTTGCGACCTCCCAGAATTGAAAATAACAACTACAAGCTAAGACCTTTCTACTTTTCTCTTAAAGATAGAGCTCTTACTTGGTATCAATCTCTTCCTGCAGGAAAGATCAGCACATGGGAAGAGATGACTACGGAATTCTTGACTAAATTCTTTCCCCCCTCAAAGACTGCTGAAATGAGAGGGAAGATCAATGCTTTCATCATGAAGGACAAGGAGAGTTTGTCCAAATCATGGGAGCGGTTCAAAGATATCCTTTTGGATTGCCCACATCATGGGATTCCAAAGATCGAGTTGTTGGAGATCTACTTCAAAGGGCTGGACGGAAACACCCAGTTTAATCTCCAACTACTCTCCGCCGGCACATTTATGGATATGGCGGTTGACGAGGCTTGGGATTTCATCGAGAAGCAAGCCTTGCACATGGAGAAGTACACCCACCAAGGAGCTGAAGGTGGAGTTAAAAGAGTCAACTTTCAAGAGACTCAAACCAACAACAACCAATTCACGTCCTTGAAGAACGACGTGAAGCAATTGAAGGAGCTATTGATGGCTCAAACTAAGAAGGAAGAGCAAGGGCAAAGGAACAACAGCAACAACAACGGGTACCGTAACAACAACAACGGACCCCGAAACAACAACTACAACAACAATAGAGGATCCAATAGCAACAATTGGAGAGCGAATAATAACCAAAACAACGGTAACAATTATTCAAACTCCAACTCTAATGATTCCTCTAACCCTTTCCTCTCTCCTCCTTCTTCTTCTTCTACTCCATTGAAGAGCCAAGGGCAAGGATCAAGTTCGTCTCAGCCGGAAAAGAAGGACGCAGTCCTGGAGGCAATCTTGATCAAGCTTAATGCTATGGAGAATTCTATGACTTCATTTTCGAGGGCCCAAAAGTCCTTCAAACAACAACTTGCTAATAGGGCGAATGAAGCGCCAAGAGATCCAGGGAAGCTTCCAGCAAAGACGGAAACTAACCCTAAGGGCCAGTGCATGGCCATCACGACGAGGAGTGGACTCAAAACCACAGATCCAGTACCTCGCTCGACGCAGACCACCTCGGTCCAGATCCAGTCGAAGAACACCTCGACCGAGATGCCAACCGAGGCGGTGCAACAGAAAGCAGGAGGAACAACTGAAGCCTATGTTCCACCTCCTGCATATAAACCACCACTTCCATTTCCCCAATCCAGAGCCAGAGCACATCTTGACAAGCACTTTGGTAAGTTCCTTGACTTGATGAATAAGCTCCATATTAATATCCCTTTCCTTGATGCTATTTTAGGTATGCCCGCCTACGGGAAGTTCTTAAAGGAGATCCTATCAAGGAAGAGGAAGCTGGAGGATGTTGGTGAAGTTAGGATGACATCTAAGTCTTCGGAGCTTATAAAGATCATGAAGGAGAAGATGCCACCTAAGTTGAGAGATCCCGGCTCATTTTGCATTCCCATTCAAGTTGGGGATGTCACTTGTGAAGCCCTATGTGATCTAGGAGCCAGCGTGAGCATCATTCCGCTGGAGCTATGCATTAAGATCGGTCTTGGAGAGCCCAAGCCGGTCAAGATTCGACTTTACATGGCGGATCGCTCCATCACCCATCCCGTGGGCATTTTGGAAGACGTTCCGGTCAAGTTAGGTAACTTCTATCTACCCATAGATTTTGTCGTACTTGACATTCCCGCAGATTATCCTGTTCCTATCATTCTCGGGAGGCCATTTCTAGCAACTTCGGGTTGCAATGTGGATTGCAAGAACGCCAAGTTGAAATTCAACGTTGGTGGCGATGAGGTGGAGTTCGCACTACTTGCAGCCATGAAAGGGGAGCAAATAACTGATGATATCTTCAACATCTACGATGAAGAGGAATCAAGAGAATTGGTGAGCTCTATCCTTATTAATGATCCACTCGAAAGAGTTATTAGCTTCAGTTTAATGGAGGAAGGTATAGATGCTTCTTGTGATGCAGATATACGGAGCCTGAAGGCACTGGAAGAAGATCCAGGAGCCATGACTGAGAAGCTGATCCAGGAAACGAAGATTTCCAGCCTCGGATCCAGTAGCAGTACCTCGACCGAGGCACTTTCTGGACTGAGCGAGGCGTCTGAAGAACACCTCGGTCAACGCCTTTGCGCCTCGACCGAGGCCGACAGAGAGACAATGTCAACTGAGATTGCTGAGAACGACAATTTTTCTACTCCCTTCTCTGACATTCACCCACAGTTGGCGGATCATTCTCTCCACCAACTTTCTGATAATAAAGGTCCTTGGTATGCTGATATTGTGAATTATCTTGTCTGCCAGGAAATACCACCCGGATTGACGTACTCCCAAAAGAAGAGATTCTTCAAGGAAGTACGACATTACTACTGGGATGAGCCGCTGCTATTTAAGCGCGGACCGGATGGGATGCTTCGAAGGTGCATTCCGGAAGACGAAGTTAATAGCGTCATAAAGCATTGTCACTCACTACCATGTGGAGGGCATGCTAGCACCGATAAAACATGCGCCAAGGTATTGCGTTCCGGTTTCTTTTGGCCTACATTATTTAAGGATGTGCAATCTTTTGTTGTTTCTTGTGATGCATGCCAAAGAACAGGGAACCTATCAAGGAGGAACGAGATGCCACTTAACAACATCCAAGAAGTGGAAATCTTTGATGTATGGGGGATTGACTTCATGGGACCTTTCCCATCCTCCGGAGGAAACCTCTACATTCTCCTTGCAGTGGATTACGTCTCTAGATGGGTCGAAGCCATCGCTTCTCCCACTAACGACGCCAAGGTGGTTGTGAAGTTCTTGAATAGAACTATCTTTCCACGATTTGGAACTCCACGCATCATCATCAGCGATGGAGGAACGCATTTCATCAACCGGAAGTTTAAGGCACTTCTATCGAAGTATGGGGTAACCCACAAGGTATCAACCGCTTATCACCCTCAAACTAGTGGACAGGTCGAGATCTCAAACAGAGAAATCAAAGCAATTTTGGAGAAGACCGTCTCTAGGACGAGGAAGGATTGGTCCATGAAATTAGACGATGCTCTTTGGGCGTACAGGACCGCATTTAAAACTCCCATAGGTACCACCCCTTATAATTTGGTGTATGGGAAGTCTTGCCACCTGCCCGTTGAGTTGGAGCACAAAGCGTATTGGGCTATCAAATGGTTGAACTTTGACATTAAGGAGGCTGGTGAGAAGCGACTATTGGAACTTAACGAGCTGGAAGAGCTGCGTTTGAACGCCTACGAGAATGCCAAGATCTACAAGGAAAGGACGAAGAGATGGCATGACAAGCGTATCGTTCCAAAGGAGCTTAACGAAGGGGACTTAGTTCTACTCTTCAACTCCCGCCTCCGTCTTTTTCCAGGTAAGTTGAAATCTAGATGGACCGGACCTTACGTTGTGAAACATGTCTTCCCTCATGGTGCAGTTGAGATATGGGGCGAAACTAGCGGAAGCTTCAAGGTCAACGGTCATAGACTTAAGAAGTACCAACCGGAAACGCCGGTTGAGGAGGTCGCACCGATCTACCTCCTTTGAGACACATCATGGTCCAGCTAGCGACCTTAAATCAAGCGCTTCTTGGGAGGCAACCCAAGGTATTGCTTTCTTTCCCGCTTTCTAGTCTAGTTTAGATAGTCTTTTGTTTTTGCTTTGCTTTGCTTTGTTTTTGGTGTTTTAGACAGATAACAGGAAGGAGCACTCCAGAAAAGGGAGAAGTTCGAGATTCTGAGAAGAAAGAGGCACCTCGGTCACTGTCAGAACACCTCGACCGAGTTGATTCTTGAAGCAACCGAGGCGACTAGGGTTTCTGCAGAACCGCCTCGGTCCAGACCACCTCGGTCCGGTCGAAACCATCTCGACCGAGGTGACAGCAGATTCAGTAAAAGTATAAAAGGGGGAAAAATTACATTTTTACTTTTTATTACCCACTTCGACCGCGGCGCACAGAATCACCTCGCTCCCTCATTTCTCGCTCGTTTTCGAAGATTTCTGCTTCCAAACCGAGATTAAAGAGTAGAGGAGTCGATTACTACAACAGATCTGCAAGAAATTTGAGTGATTCGACCGAAACGAGGTAAAAACCGTTCGAAAACCCTAACTCGTCGTTTACTGCTTATTGGGCTTTGGTCGCCCTTGATTTTGCTGAGAAAAGGCATAAGTACCCCTTAGGAAGCAATTGTAGTGATTTTAGGGGGAAAAGAACTGGAAATCTGAGAATTGGAATTCGAACTGCTACGCCTCGGTCCAGTCGGCCTGCATCTCGACCGAGGTGATTTCTGAGGGTTGTCAGTCAACCGAGGTGGTCTGACAGTGAGTTTGTGAAGATGAGTTCCGATCGCCGTTTAGCCCTGAGAGACAGATCTTCACCCTCCCCTTCCCCTTCTTCTTCCCGACCTTACCGCCCGGTCATCCACGAGAGATGTCGGGTAGATTATGAGAGGATAGCGGGCCGTCCGGTTATCGCACCGCGATTTCTGGAGGTATCCGCTTTTGACTGCCTAGGGTTAGAGGCTGACCTTAGGAGGATGATAGCTACAGTCGGGCTGGATCAGTTTTCTGAGATCCGAGCCCCAGCCTACATAGAGCCGACACTAGAGTTCGTCAGCTCCTTCTCCTACCTACCCACAGAGGGATCTGTGAAGTACCGGCTGATGAGCCGGAACTTCATAGTTCCATTAGAGATATGGAGAGAGATCTTTAGCTTTCCTACCCCTACCGCTGTAGACTTCCCCTCCCGATCCGTAGCTAGGGAGTTTTGGGGACAGATAGCCCACATCACTACACACGCAGACAGATGGCGCCCTGGTGATTCCAGGGAGAAGGTCATCTTCCACCCAGCTTTCAGACTCGCCCACCGGATATTCAGCGAGATGCTTCTGGCGCGTACTGAGACGCCCCAGAAGATCAGACAGGGGGAGCTATTTTCGCTGTACTGCATGGTTACAGGAGGTTTCCCCGACTTTGGCTTGCTCTTGGCAGAGGATCTGCACAAGATCAAGGCCAAGTCGAAGGGGGATATTTGCTGTGGAGGTCTAGTCACCCACATCGCCTCCTACCACGGGATGGACCTCAGTGTTTGCACATTAGCGGCGGCTCCGAAGCCGCTGGGTCTGCAGGAGATGATCACGAGGCGGATTCTTGTTCCTCGTGGGTTGACTACTCCGTATGTTGCCATGCCTTGGGAGCGGACAGCGCCTCAGGGCATCAGATGGTCTGCACAGTTTTCGGTCTTCGACCCACATTTTTGGCAGACAGCATGGGCCCCGCTGATGGAGGACTACAGAGAGGGAGCAGCTGCAGCTGCTGAGGAGGCTGAGGAGGCTGATGAGGAGGATGATGACGAGACAGTTGATGAGAGAGGAGGCGGCATCCCGATGGACACAGGGACAGACACTGCTGGGACGAGCGCGCCTCCCATTATTGATCTTGATGAGGACGAGGAGGACACTGAGCCAGCGCCGGCTGAGACTTCTCCAGTTAGGCCCGCTAGGCGCAGGAGGCAGAGGGTTAGAGACAGAGCAGCACACCGACGGATTGATGACCTGACGGATCAGGTTATCGACACTTATGCTGCACTTTCTTTAGATATCCGGGAGATGCAGGAGCGGCAGCATCATCAGCACATGATGGCTCAGCTACAGTTCCAGCATGTCATGGGCTATCCCTATGACCCTACTTTGTACCCCTACATGCCACCACCACCACCGGATCAGGACTTCTGAGGAGCTGCAGGATTTTATTTATTTTATTTTTATGCAGTTCGGCTCTTTATCCGGTGAGTCCTCCTTTCTTTCAGACTTTTATTACACCCACTGGGACAGTGTGTCTCAAGTATGGGGTAGTTGATGTATTATCTGACTTATTTGACTTATGATGTATTATTCGACTTATGATGTATCGGATATTTTCATATTTATGCTTCATTCTGCATTTATATGTTTATCTGAGATTGCATGCATACTTACAGGTTATTTGATTGAGAAAAACGTCGAAACCGAAAAAAAAAAAAATGGTTTTAAAAAAATTTTTGACCTCGACCGGGACAGTTCTGGCAAAACGAGGTGTTTCACCTCGGTTGAACCAAGAACATCTCGACCGAGGTGGGTTAACTGAGAGTTTTCGAAAACGATTTTTGTGTTACTTATCTGGATATGATCTCAGTGAAGATCTTGTTTACTGACTGGTTTTAAATTCTTTATATGTTTGAAATGTTTTATGATATGTTTAAGTTGCTAAATGCTTTGTTTGAAATTATTGGCATGTTTAATACTTTATTTTTATCCAAATTATGTTGAATTTGAAGGTTGACACCGCAGCATAAGTTCTCTCACGTTCTTCTTGGAAAGACCAAGGCAATTCATTCTTCTTCTTCTTCTTCTTGATCATGCTTAGCCCCTCATATACATATTGCCTCCCTTTACCTATCCGGGAATTTGGAAGCAAGCGAAGTGGTGAAAGCAAGTCTAAAGTTGAGAAGTGGCTGAAAGTGAAAGTATTAGAAAGCAATAATAGGTTTGGGGAAGTCAATCATGAAGATGAGTAACTCGGCACCATTCACATAGCCGGGTGTTTGTGTCTTGCCAAAGTCGGATTGAGCGATATTCCTAACGGGTCATGGTATGTGCATCAAGGGTTTGACGCATCTCGAGAAATTGATGATTGCGGATTTCCTAGGCTTCGGTTATTGTGCACCTCTGTCCATGCATCCCAAAAAGTAAAGTAAAAAGAAAAAAAAAAAAAAAAATTACACCTTTCTAAAAAAATATCTCCTTCCATCTACCTTCAAAAAGTGTGAAATAAGCAAAGCTTATTGGTGGAAGATGTTGCAAGTCAAAGTGAAAGTGAAGTTCATCCTTTTCCCGGATTCTAGCACCACATTACCTTACATTCATCCCTACCCTACACGTTTCTTGACCTTTCTTTTGGGAAGCCCTTGAGACCTTGAGCTTGTTGATTGACTTAGCGGTTTAAATCGGATTATACATGATTAATTTTGATAATTATGATTTATTATGCATTCTATGATTTTATGCAAAGATGAACAACTTTCCTATATTTATAAAATGTTTTGATCATATTGAGTTTTTAATTTCCAGGAAGTACTCTCTTAGAGTGATCTATGATAGTTGCACACCATAAAAATGTTTTTGAAAGACTTTTCATTGATTTTCATGACTTATAATCCATTCTATCTTGATTTCTATATGAGGAACTTGCTTAGGGACAAGCAAGGGCTAAGTATGGGGTATTTTGATAGCATGAATTATAGTCTATATTTTGGGGTTTGTTTGGACGTTTTATCTTTCATAATCTGCATGTTTGTATGTACATTATGTGATTTTACTACCATTTCATCTACCTTTGCGAGAATCGAGGTCTACACCTAGTTTCGTTGTAATTGCAGGTAATATGGTACGTTTTGCATCGAAAAGGAGCAAAAGGAGTCAAGAGTCATTTGGAGCTACATTCAGGAAGCACAGCCATGGATTAAAGATTTACTTTGGACCAGTTTTGAGAGATTCTACATTCAGTTATGAGTCACCTCGGTTGACCAGAGATTCATCTCGACCGAGGCGATCCAGAGACGCCGACTCGACCGAGGCGAACACCTAGGACGCGGCGAGAATATTTTATTCTTGGCTGAGATCTTTTAAAATTGGAAAGTGATCTTATATTTTTGGGCTGAGCTTCTGGAAGGAAGGAGATATGCAGAATCATATATTTTACCTATTTTTATGGGAATATATCTTCTTAAGATTTATTATCTTTGGAGGTTTATTTTTCCTATAAAAAGGGTTGGATTTCCACAATTAGATAAGCCCGCTTACACCGAAATACAGGCTGCATACACCCGCTATCAGCGCAGCAGCCGCATCATACTCCAATTTGGGAGAGAGTTGAAGAACCTTTTTGAAGGTTGAAGGAAGATTTGAAGAGTATAGCTTTATAGCTTTTTGGAGGGTTTTGTAAGATTGTCTTCAATTCCTTTCCTTGATTGTCTTGTCTTGTTGGATTATTATCCAAGGAACGATTTTGTGTGATATTTGATTCAGTTATTGGAGTGTTTTCATTAAATTCTTCTTTGTTCAAATATTCACCTTCTTCCCATATATTTAATACTTTCATTATGATGATGAGTGGCTAATTTCCTTGTGTGATTCTAGGGTGATTGGCTGAAGGTTGTGGGAAAAACAATGATAGAATGATCTTAATCACAGTAGGATCCTGAAAGTTCGAGTCTTTAACCTTAACCCTAAGCATCTCGTTCAGTCGATGAACATCTCGGCCGGGGTGGAAACTGGCTGACCGAGGTGGCTTATCCGATCCTTAACTGAGAGTTAATGTGTTAGAGTTTGCCAAATCCTATTCTTATTATACCTTTCTGGTTCAAAGCAAGCTTAGGATGAGACTTACCCGGTAATTCCTTAGTTTGTATACCAACGATCATAAGTTTAGGTAATAAAGGCTTGTCCTTTATTGGGGTTTGAGTGTGCTTCCATCCCATCTTTGTGAGTTAGCCTGAGACTTACCCGGTAAAGGTTGATTCTATTCCCTTAGATGGTGTGTTAGTTTGAGGCAATAGTTCTTTATCTTAATTCCTTGAGACTTACCCGGTAATAGGAGTTACGGTTTGGGATTAGTGTGTAGTGAGACTTACCCGGTGATCTACTCCACTTTAGAAACACCTTCCCCACGCAAATATCTCAGCTTTGTCCGCTTATCTATAGATCTTGAGTTGGAACCACAACTAGATGCTTTAATCCCTAGAATTGCATGTTTGCTTTATTTGACATCTTATTCATCTTTGATTGTATTACTTGCTCTTGTGGTTAGCATCAACACTAGCATACCGTATTGGACTTTGTTTCACTAAGTCCCTGTGATCGACCCCTGGAATTTTCTTGCTTTTACTACGATTGACCCGTACACTGCGGGTTCGCATCCTTGTTTTAAGCTTAAGTCTAGGGTTATAAATTTAAAGCTTGCACACACCGTTTGGAGCGAACAGTAGACAATGGCTAGAAATTCTTTTTCCGTAGTGGCGTAGTTGAGCTGAGCTTCGTCTAGCGTCTTGCTAGCGTAGTATATGGCGTGGGTTCGTCCTTCCTTTCGTTGCCCAAGAACAGCTCCAATGGCTACGTCACTAGCATCGCACATAATCTCGAAGGGGAGAGTCCAATCCGGAGGTTGGATGATAGGTGCTGAAATTAGAGCTTGCCGAATGGTGTTAAACGCATCCAAACATTCCTGCGAAAACTCAAAAACCGCATCCTTCATCAATAGATTAGTGAGAGGTTTTGATATCTTAGAAAAGTCCTTAATGAAACGTCTATAGAATCCAGCATGTCCTAGGAAACTTCTTATCCCCTTCACCGAAATTGGGGGAGGAAGTTTCTCTATGGTCTCTATCTTAGCCTTGTCTACCTCTATTCCTCTACTAGAGACTAAGTGACCTAATACGATTACTTCCTTAACCATAAACTGACACTTCTCCCAATTAAGAACTAGGTTAGTGTCTTCACATCTTTGCAAAACAAGAGAAAGGTTAGAAAGACAATCGTTAAAAGAGGAACCGTATACGGAGAAGTCGTCCATGAAGACTTCCATGATTTCCTCTACGTACTCGGAGAAGATGGCCATCATGCACCGTTGAAAGGTGGCTGGGGCGTTGCAAAGCCCGAACGGCATTCTCCTATAGGCGAACGTACCCCAAGGGCACGTGAACGTGGTCTTCTCTTGATCATCCGGATGTATCGGAATCTGAAAGAAGCCACTATAACCGTCAAGGTAGCAAAAGTATGAATGTTGTGCTAACCTTTCAAGCATCTGATCGATGAATGGCAATGGAAAGTGATCCTTCCGCGTTGCGTTGTTGAGCTTGCGGTAGTCTATGCACATTCGCCATCCAGTCACGGTTCGGGTAGGAATGAGTTCGTTGTTCTTGTTGGTGATGACCGTCATTCCTCCCTTCTTTGGAACCACTTGAACTGGACTCACCCATTTGCTATCGGAGATAGGATAGATGATACCTGCATCAAGAAGTTTAAGAATTTCCTTCTTGACAACCTCCTTCATGGTCGGATTCAACCGCCTTTGAGGTTGTCTTGAAGTTCTAAAGTCCTCCTCCATTAGTATCTTGTGCATGCATAAGGAGGGTTTAATTCCTACTAAGTCCTCGATAGTATAGCCTATGGCTTTTCTATGTTTCCTAAGGACAATCATGAGCTGTTCATGTTCATCTATGCTTAATTCGGAACTAACAATAACCGGGAAGGTAGAATTAGATCCAAGAAAAGCGTACCTTAGATGAGTAGGAAGTGGTTTGAGTTCTATTGCTTTCGGAGCTTCCAGCGATCCTTGAGGAGCTTCCGATGTTTCCTTAAAAGTTTCTAAGGATGTTTAATGGGTTGGAGAAGAATTAGAGGAAGTTGAAGAAGTATGCCGATCACCCTCTTCCACGGTCAAAATTACGGTCTCCTCTGGTGTTCCACGGCCGTAATATCCTCTGGAATGGAGGTCGATTTTGGTCATGGAATCCACGGTCGTGGAATACAGAGTATGACCGTGGATTCTAGTATTCTCAGCCTCATCGTGGAGTTTTTCAAACTCCACTCCATGTATCTCTTCTTGTGCTTCTAAGGCTTCAATTTCCTCTTTGCACTCGTCTTCTTCTCCTACATTGGTTAGACTCATAGTAATAACCTTTTGTAAAGGATCGTTAAAGAGAATCGCACTTACCTCCTCCCTAGAAAAACCTTCTTCGTCTTGGATATCGTAGATATCCTCGTCAAAAATTGGTTCCTTCACTAGAGTGGAAAGAACGAACTCTACTTTCTCTTCTCCAATATCAAAAGCGAGTCTCCCATTCTTGCAATCGACCATGCAGCCGGAAGTTGCAAGAAACGGTCTTCCGAGTATGATCGGGACCGGACTATCTGCAGGAATGTCAAGCACGACAAAATCAATGGGAACAAAGAATTTACCTAGCTTGACTGGGACGTCTTCTACAATGCCGACGGGACGAGTAATGGATCGATCCGCCATGTATAACGTCATCTTCACCGGTTTAGGGTCGCCTAAACCGATCTTCCTGCACAACGCAAGTGGTATGATGCTCACACTTGCTCCTAAGTCACATAAAGCGTCATATGTGACTTCTCCCACTCCAATGGGAATGCAAAATGACCCTAGATCTTTCAGCTTTGGGGGCATTTTCTCCTTCATCGTCTTGATGAGATCCGAAGAATCCGAACTCATCTTGACTTCACCGAAATCTTCTAGCTTCCTCTTGTTAGAGAGGAGCTCCTTCAAGAACTTGCCATAAGCCGGCATACCTACAATAGCATCAATGAAAGGTATATTAATATGCAGCTTGCTCATGAGTTCTATGAACTTACCGAATTGCTTGTCTAGACACGCTCGCGCTCTAGATTCAAGGAACGGTAGGGGAGGTTTGTAAGCTGCGGGAGGGACGTAGACGTCTTCTTTCTCCTTCCCCTTTTCTTTGTCCTTCTCTACGGGGACTTCAACGAACGTAGGCTGCGGATCGGTGGTAGTCACTCCGCTCCTAGTTGTAATCGCCATTACCCTTCCCTTAGGGTTGTCCTCCGTCTTCCCTGGAAGTTTCCCTTGATTTCTAGGAACTTCTTCCGCATGGTTGAACATTTGGTTTTCCAAAACCTTTTGAGCTTTGTCAACCTTAGAAACTTGATCATCAATCTTGATGATGTGGTTCTCCAACCCTTGAAGCTTTCCCAAGATAGTTTCCAACATGGGATCGGGCTTCTCCTTTCCCGTATTGTTGCCTCCATTAGATGATTGCCCCTGGCTTTTCAAAGGAGTAGAGGAAGAGGAGGGTGGAGTTAGTGAATTGGAATTGGAAGGATAGGAGTTACCGGAATTTTGTTGATTGGAGCGCCAATTGTTGTTGTTTGAACCCCGATTGTTGTTCCAATTGTTGTTGTTCCGGTTGTTGTTGTTTCCATTCCAATTGTTATTCCGGTTATTATTCCGGTTATTGTTGTTGCGGTTGGTGTTATCACCGCCGTTGTTGTTGCCCAAATAGCCAACATCCTTCTCTTGTTGCTTTGGGAAGTTGGTCTTGATAGCCTCCTTCAACTCCTTGATCTCATTGTTGAGGGAGAAAATCTGAGTTTGAGCTTCATGTGTGAGCTTCGCTCCTTGCTCCACACGATTTCCCTCCACTTTCCGGTGGGAATACTTTTCTATGACTCTCGCTTGCTTCTCAATGAAGTCCCAAGCGTCATCTTCTCTCATGTCCATGAACGTTCCACATGAGAGGGATTGGAGGTTGAATTGCGTTCCCGCATCCAGCCCCTTGTAGTAAATTTCCAGCAAGGCAAGCTTGGATATGCCATGATGAGGGCAATCCAAGAGCAAATCCTGAAACCTTTCCCAAGATTGAAACAAACTTTCGTTAGGTCTCATAGAAAAAGCATTAATCTTACCTCTAAGTTCCGCCGTTTTGGAAGGCGGAAAGAATTTGGTGAGAAACTCTGCGGAAAGGTCTTCCCACGTGTCTAGTTTCCCATTAGGAAGAGCTTGGTACCAAGATAACGCTTTCCCTTTCAAGGAGAAAAAGAAAGGTTTGAGCTTATAGTTGTTGGTAGTAGCGTTCTTCGGTCTCATCGTCTCCATCATGCACTCGAAGTTTTGCAAGTGTTGGTGTCGAGATTCAGCGCTTGTACCGCCAAATTGGCTTTGGCGAACAAGAGTGATAACTTGAGGGTTAAAGCTAAACCCTTGCACATCTTCAGCATCAAAATTCACACCCAAGCGGCGTGGTTGTTGTGTTGGATCCATCCGCTGGCCAAGAGTCCTTGGCTCATTATCCACACGTTCGACTCTCGCATTCCTTGGTGGGATGCGGCGATTAGTAGCTCCTTGCGGATTGAAGGGATTTATATTGATCGTGGGATCGATCTCTTCTAACGGTGGCATGGAAGAATCACTATCATCAGCGGATGAGTGGCTTTTTCTTCTAGACCTTGATCTTCTTCTCGAGGACTTCTTGCCTACCTTATCTTCAAGGTCGCTCATCTTTACCCTCATTTGGAAGAGCATGTCTTGTAGATCGTTAACTTGAGATTGATGACGATCCATCTCATCCTTGCGGAGAGTCTCATTCCAACGGAGTTGAGCTTCTTTTTCCGCCAACTCCGTTTGAAGATCGCGTTCGTTCTCTTCAGCCATCTTCTTTTCCTTGCGCCTTTGTCTCAAGGTTTTCTCTAGCTCTTGATCAAGAGGTAAGAGATCTTCGGTGTTCCTAGACCTGTGCATGCACTCAAAGAAAAATCAAATAACAAGAGCAAGCTCCCAAGCTTGACAACCGGTTACCGGATTCGGACGAAACCAAATCCCCGGCAACGGCGCCAAAAACTTGTTCGCCCCTAGAGGTGTGTGCAAATAAGTTTTAAATTTATAAAACTAGAATCAAGCAAGCGAACCCGCAGTGTACGGATCGACGTAGTTAAGCAAGAATTCCAGAGTATCGAACACAGGGATTTGGGTGGAACGAATTCGAATGCAGGTTATCAAGCAAGTAGATATGGGAGTTTTACAGATATTGGGAAAACAACAATCCTAAAGTTCCGGGTATCCAGCTGTGGCAATAGATTCAAGATATACTAATGATATAAAGACAGAGTAGAGATATGCAAAGGTATACTAATGTAAGGTAATCGTACGGTTGAGGTTCCAAAAACCTTATGTAACTCACCTAAAAGACACTTCCTATACAGGTTGTTGAGGCTCAATATAGAAAGATTCTAAAGACGAGGATTAGTATCAAATACCCAAACTTATAATCCAAGGATCAAGACTAACATAACTGATTGAGGTTGTTGAGGCTCACAATCGAGGTAGAGGTTGTTGAGGCTTCACTACCACCTAGAAAAGACAAGTCTAGACTAAGTTAAAGCAAATCTTTAACTTTGGATTGAAGTAAAAGCAGGCTCGTAAACTAGAGGGAAATTACGGTTGGATCTTGAGATTCCACGGTCGTGGAACTCAAGAACTGCCCGTAATTTTAGGTTGTCGACGATTCTCTCTAACTCTCAGGGTCTAATCTGTTTGCGATCGATCTATCATCACCTATGCCACAACTATCAACCCTTCACCTTAGAATTGTTAAGGGTTTTTAGCCAATAATAGTCATTTTGATATCAATTCAAGAATCAAAGAGTAAAAGATGAAAACTTTCAAGAACTATCAATAATCTTCAAATGAATCTCAAGATCACAACAATTGTTTATCGAAAGATTCAAAACAAAGTAAACAATCACAACCTTAGGAAAGAAGAGAAACGGGATGTCAATCCGTTCTCAAATCAAACCTAAACAAGAAGAGAGATCTTCTTGCAAAATCTTCCAAGAACTTCCGATCTACCACAATTCCGAAGATCACAACAACAATCCCCACTAAGAGTGCGAGATTTGAACAACTTTCCTATGCAAACTTCGATCTCCAATGAGATCTCCCAAATACCTCTAAACGAGGGTTTGTGCGTCGCTAAGCGTTGATTGCTAAGCAGGCTTAAGCGATGATGAGTGGTAATGAATGAGGGTAGACGGGGTGTAAGCGCTGATGATGAAATCTCTTTTCGGCCGTCTTTTTATAGGGCAAGACGAAGTGTCGGCCCGGCCCAATCTTCAAAAAGATCATGGCTTCGAAGTGTGGCGAGAGATTCGCCAAGATCACGGTCGTGGAAGATTCCACGACCGTAATTCTAGGGCGTGGAAACAATTACGGTTAGTTCCACGGCTGTAGAATCCCCTGGAATGAACATCGAATTCTGACTCTGAATCCACGGCCGTAATTCTGAACGTGGTTTGGATACGGCCGTATTTTAGGGCGTAATTTAGGGTAAGAACGTGATTCTTCCCCAAACTCGTGCATTCCTCAATCTAATACTCCAAATTGCTTCCAAAAGGTGTCCTCGATCTATGGATATATCAACTCAACTTTCCTTTGCTCGATTCCGTTCGGAAATAGCTCCAAATCACCTATAATCAACATAGAACTAGTGTAGATATCCATATCGACAATATAGGCAATACTAGCTCACATATGTATAAAGATCAATCAAAGACTATCAATATGAATCAATTACGATTAGAAAACGTGCCTAAAATATCACAATATTTCATGCTAACATCTTTCTTCGATAAGAGGAGTAACCTAAGAAAATCAAAACTTCCTTTTACTCTTCACACGACAGTGCTCAACCAAAGGAGCCTAAAAACACAACGCAACAACCAACGAAGGAGAAACAAATATCAAGACTCGATCTTGATTTATGTTAAGAAGAAGAAAGAAGAAGAGAAGAAGGTAAAGAAGAAGAAGCATGTAATAGAAGGATTCAAGAAACATCAAGGGAACGAAGGGATGAAGAACTTACAAGGTTCTACAGAGGTTCGCACGGAAAGGTTGCAACTTGGCTTGAGGTTGAAGAAGAACGTAAGGAAGAAGAAGAAGAAAACAGAAGAGAATGCTGGAATATAAAGAGAACGGTTAGGAAGGAACAAGGAAGGTCCAAAATTATGGTCAGAAGATAGAGGAAAGACGACCCAGAAGATAGAAGGTCGGATCTTCTAAGAAAGGAAAGAAGATAAAACGGAAGAAAAACAAATCTATTCACCTATTATGTTGGAATCGAGATCTACACAAGCTCTATGATGATTTCAGGTGAATTGGCGTTGATTTGGAGTGGAAATGGAGCTTTCGTGAACGGTTGATCAAGGTGGACCTCAATGGAAGCATTGGAGAGCTTAAGGAGAAGTATAAAGTCAGGTTTTAGAAGATACAAAGGAGAACAAAGAGAAAACACGCCTCAGAGAAGAAATCTCGGACAAGGACAATATTCCACGGACGAGAGTTTCTTTGGGTTTGACCGTGGTTTCCACGTCATCAGCACAAAACGAGATCTTTTGAACCCTAATTTCATTCTATAAGAGAGGAGGTGGCAACAACATTTAGAGGACGACGCATACGACTAGAGAATATCCCACCTTTCAGAATACGACATTGGAAAGCATTGGATTCGCACTTGGAAACGGATTGACAACCCGTACTTGGATTCCATTGGAGATTGAGAGATTTTTGTGAGATTTTCTAGTTTTTTATTTTCTTTTCGTTAGAACACAAGAACGGAGTATGTTATTGGATTGATTCAGTTTTTGATATTTGAGAATTTATTGTTTAGAATTTTTGTGTTTTGTTGGGTTCTATTGGTTTCATTCCATTATTGATTTCATATATGATTATTGATTTGAATATGATGATTGTTGGCTAAATCCCCTGCGATTCTAGGGTGATTGGTTAAATGTTGTGGTTTAGATGATGATAGATTGACCTTACTAAAAGATTGGACCCTGAGAGTTGTGATTTAACCCTCGTAGAGACGTTTCCACGGGGTGTTCTTGAGTCGGCCGAGATTTTCCAAGATCCACCCGTGGTTTCTTCTGTCATACACACGTTGTTATATCCTTGAACTTTGGTTAATGATTGCCTAAATCCTAGCCTTGTTCAACCTTTCTAACCTATATCCTTGCTTGGGTAGAGACTTACCCGGTGATTCCCTTGTTTGGTTGCCAACGATTACAAGTTTTAGGTAATAAGGGTTATCCTTTATTCGGTTTGAGTGTGCCTTCCTCTTGCCTTTGTGATTTAACTTGAGACTTACCCGGTGATTGTAAATTCTATTCCTTTAGGTTAGGTGGTTGGTTTGAAACTATCATTCCTTTTCCATTGAAGCTTTGAGACTTACCCGGTGATAAGTTTCTTTGATTAGGAATAGCGGATAGTGAGACCTCCCCTGTGATCTATCCTACCTTTGAAACATCTTACCTTTGCAATCTCAGCTCCGTCTTTTACACATCTTTAGACATCTTGAATCGAAAACCTCATTTGGATACTTTGATCTCTAGAATCTGCGTTTCCCAACTATATTACATATTCTTGTCATTGCTTTTGATCATTGCTATTGCATGCTTTCAAAGTTAGAATGATTTTACTGATATTGCTTTCACCAAATCTCTATGTTCGACTTCGGAATATTATCCCTTACCACGATTGATCCGTACACTACGGGTTCGCATATCATTCAGGCCTATATTACAGGATATAAATTTAAGACTTTTTGCACACACATTTTGAAGTGAACAGTTCTTCTGGATACTATCCTTTATCTCCCAGTAGCCTCATCAACTCCTCGCATCGACCACTATATCTTCAGCATCGGTATGTGCTTTGATCGCAAGCGTCTCGTATTACGCTTTAGAATAGCTACCGGGTGCTCGACGAACGTATGGTCTGGCTCGACCACTAAATCATCATGGCTGACGATGTGTCTCAACCATAACTTAGCCCCAGATATATCTGGGGCTAAGCTTCCCCTTGATGCCGAAACGCCTGACACGTTGTATTGGGGATACTCTCAAGCATACGTGAGCTCCCACTCTAAACTCTAGAGGTCTGCGCCTCTTATAAACATAGGACTTCTAGTGACTTTGTGCTATCATTATCCGCTCTTGGATTATTGCTACTCGAGCCATATCATCTTGTATCTGCTCAGGTGATATACCACTACCACTACTCGGCTCATCCCATCATAGCGGGGTATGATATCTTTGTCCGATAGCGCCTCATAAGGAGTTATCCCGATTGATGCGTGCCAACTATTGTTGAATGAGAACTCAACTAGAGGAAGGTGATTTGTCCACACTTGGTATGCTGATAATCATTTACAGTTGGTGGAGCACTGACTTCACCAAGCCTCTGATAGTAAAGAGCCTTGGTATGCTGATATTGTTAACTATCTTGTTTGCCAGGATACCACCCGGATTGACGTACTCTCAAAGGAAAAAGTTCTTCAAGGATGTATGCCACTTCTATTGGAATGAACCTCTATTGTTCAAAAGAGGTCCAGATGGGATGCTTCGACGATGCATTCCGGAAGATGAAGTAGCCAGCGTCATAAGACATTGCCACTCGCTTCCTTGTGGAGGACATGCTAGCGCACACAAAACGTGCACTAAGGTATTGCGTTCTGGTTTCTTTTGGCCTACATTATTTAAAGATGTGCAAGCATTTGTGGTCTCTTGTGATGCATGCCAAAGAACAGGAAACTTGTCCAGAAGGAACGAGATGCCACTCAACAATATTCAAGAGGTTGAGATTTTTTATGTATGGGGAGTTGATTTCATGGGACCGTTCCCATCATCCGGAGGAAACCTTTACATTCTCCTAGCTGTTGACTACGTCTCTAGGTGGGTGGAAGCCATTCGAAACAGGATGTCTCGAGGTGAGGAACTACTAACGGTAGTTCCTCACCTCGAGACATCCTGTTTCAAATCCGTGTCAAAGTCGGGAAACTATCCTGTTTCCGTCAAATTTCTCCTAACAATTCAGGTAATATCTTCAACGTGGACAGGCGGTTGTCAGAATCCGGGAAGTGGATATCCATCTCTAACCATGTCAAATCTCATTATAATTGAGGTTGAGCTGTTAGCTAAGCGATCGTCATCTCCCGGGGAATCTTCCTATTGAGGGCGTCGGTAACCACATTTGCCTTCCCCGGGTGGTATAAAATCTCTAGATCAAAGTCCTTGATCAACTCCAACCATCTCCTCTGGCGGTTATTCAGCTCCTGCTGAGTGAATATGTACTTCAAACTCTTATGGTTTGTGAATATCTGACACGTAGCTTTGTACATATAATGCCTCCAAGTATTTAAAGCATGAACCACAACAGCTAACTCAAGATCATGGGTAGGGTAATTCTCCTCATACATCTTCAACTATCTAGACGCGTATGTTATAACCTTACCCCACTACATCAAAACACATCCCAAGCCTAGCTTGGATGCGTCGTTGTAAACCACAAAATTCCCAATGCCTTTTGGCTGGGCTAGGATAGGACCGGAAGTCAGCCTCCTCTTCAACTTCTCTAAACTCTGCAGGCACGGCTCGGACCACGTGAATCTAGTAAACTTCCTCAACAAGGAAGTAAGTGGTAAGGGCGATAACAGAAAATCCCTCCACGAACCTGCGGTAGTAGCCAACCAATCCTAGAAAGCTGCATACCTCTTTAACGTTTCTAGGAGGCGGCCATAATGCAACAGACTCAATGTTTGTCGGATCTACCTTGATCCCTTCGGCGGAAAAATGTGACCAAGAAAGGCTAACTCGGACATCCAAAACTTGCACTTAAAGAGCTTAACGTAAAGTTCTCTATCCTGCAGAACTCAAAGTACGATCCTCAAGTGTCCGGTTTTCTCCTCTATGCTCTGAGAGTATACCAGGATATCATCGATGAAGACCACCATGAACTGGTCTAAGAAGTAAATGAAGATATTGTTCATCAGCTCCATGAAAACAGTAGGAGCATTCGTTAGCCCAAATGGCATCACTACAAGCTCGTAGTGGTCATATCTGGTCCGAAATTCTGTCTTGGCTATATCCTTCTCTCTCACCCTCATCTGGTGATATCCGGATCTCAGATCGATCCGTGAAAACACAGAAGCTCCGTGCAACTGGTCCAAAAAATTGTCGATGCGGGGTAATGGGTACTTATTCTTGATTGTCACCTTATTCAATTCTCGGTAATCAATACATAACCTTATAGACCGGTGTTTATTCCTGACGAAGAGTATTGGTGCGTTCCAAGGAGATACACTAGGGCGGATGAAGCTGATGTGATTCCGGACGGTCCCGAAGCACTTCGATTCCACATTCCCGGACCACCCCGACATCTACCCAAGAGACGCCCGTTCAAGCCCAAGAAATATCCACAAGCATCTATGAAACGACCACGTCGAGCTCCACACGCACGCCCGACTCCTTGGCCAAGACTACACCCTTGGCTCATGTTTTCCAGTCCATCTTGTAGTCATGTTGGGTCGTCGGGTCGAGATAAGGGTCCTTAAAATATAGTTTAAGTTAAACTAGTTAGTTTAATAGCTAAAAGTTGTTTCTTTAAGTTTTGGCTCTTGGAATTTCTTTTGTAAGTTTCTTTTATTTTTGTCTTTAATTTCCATGCTTATGTAAAGGCTATAAAAGTCCTCTCCCATCCCATTTTCATGAGAAGAGAGAATGAAGTAGAAAAAAACCTTGAGCGTTAGCTTGAAAGAGTTGTTGATTTGCTCCAAAAATCAAACCCGAAAACAAAGTGAGATTCTACGTTTTCAAACACTTTGGTGAGAGGCTAAAGTGGTTCGACCGGTGAGAGACTGACGAACAAAGGATCAAGCTTCCTAGAGTGCGATTCCAAGGGAAGATTGATCGAGTCAAGGAGATCCTTAAGGTGCGAGGCCAAGGGGATTTTGCTTGTCATATCTGGATTTTGATCCATCTACCATCATCCCTTCTCGAGTCTAAATTTCATCCCCTTTTTGCCACTGTTTTGGTTGACTTTTCGAGTCTAAAGAAGGAGGACGATTGCGCCGGTGGATCCTCAAGTTTGAGCCTCGGTGGTTCACATCAAGTGGTATCAGAGCCCAACGGCGCGAGTTGTAGTGATTTTGAGCCTCGGTGGTTCACATCAAGTGGGATCTTACGTTGTGAAAACTGTTTTTCCCCATAGGAAGTAGTTGGTAGTGATTTTAAGGGAAAAGAACTGAAAATCAGAGAGTGGAATTCGAACAACACTTCACCTCAGTCTAGTCGAACTGTGTCTCGGCCGAGGTGTTCTTCATCCTGTCAGACCAAACGAGGTGCTTTCCTGTCAGCAACATGAGTTCTCGATCTGACCGTCAGCTTGTTTTGAGGGACGTTGCTAGTGGTTCCTCACCCTCTTCTGCTTCCCGCCCATCTATACCGGTGATTCACGAGCGTCACTAGGCGGATTTTGACCGTATCTGCGGGCGTCCCATAGTCGCCCCGCGATTCTTGGATGTAGCTGCTTTTGAGTGCCTCCACGTAGCAGAGGATCTGTGGAGGATGATTTCTATGGTAGGGCTGGAGAGCTTTATGCAGATTCGAGCTCCAGCCTGCCTTGAGCCCACTATGGAGTTCGTGAGTTCCGTGACTCACGTCCCGGAGAGGAACAACATAAAGTACCGGTTGTTGAACCGGAACTACATTGTGCCTATGAGTCAGTTCCGAGAGATTTTTGGCTTCCCGACTCCTACAGTTCCTGACTTCCCTTCCCGAGAAGTGGCTTGACAGTTCTGGGGGCAGATTGCCCATGTGGTGGAGAACGCAGACAGATGGAGACCTGAAGACTCCAGGGAGCGCATTATATTCCATTTAGTTTTCCGTCTAGCCCACCGTATTTTTAGTGAGACTCTTCCGGCGCGTACTGAGACGCCCCAAAAGATCACACAGGAAGAATTGTTGAGTCTGTTTTGCATGGTGACTAGAGGAGTGCCTGATTTTGGAGGCATGCTAGTTGAGGATCTACACCGGATCAAGGGCAAGGCAAAGGGAGATATTTGCCGTGGAGGGCTGGTGACCCATATCGCTACAGTAATGGGTCTGATTTGAGTGCTTGTACATTAGTGGCGGCTGCTAAGCCGCTAGGACTTCAAGAGATGATCATGAGGAGGATTATAGTTCCTCGTGGACTCACTACACCATATGTAGCGATGCCTTGGGAGCAGACTGCCCCTCAGGGTATCCTATGATCAGCACAATTCTCGGTCTTTGATTCACAATACTGGTATTCTGCATGGCTGCCATATATTCAAGATGCCCGAGATGACGACATTGCAGCTGAGGAGGATGAGTACGATGATGGAGGAGCTGCGATAGAGACCGGTACTAATACCGCCGGTCCTAGTGTTCTAGTTGTCGATCTATACGATGAGGCGACAGAGGAGGAGACAGCAACACCACCATCACCACCATCTCAGTGCAGATCCCGCCGCCGTAGAGTCAGAGATCCCGAGGCACATCAGAGGATTGATGACCTCACCAATCAGATGATCGACGCCTATGTTGCCTTGACAGTTGACATTCATGAGCGCTTTGCTGATCAGCACCGAGAGATTGAGGGTTGGACATATCAGATGCTAGAGAGCCAACATTACCAGCGCCAGATGATGGAGATCCAGTTCCAGCACACGATGGGATACCCTTTTGATCCATCTCAGCACCCTTACATCCCACATCCACCACCACCAGCTGATGAGGACTAGAGCAGCATGGATTTTCTTTCTTTATTTACGCAGCTCATCTCTGTCCGGTGAGTTCTCTTATTTTTAGACTTATTTGACCCATTGGGACAATGTGTCCCAAGTATGGGGTATGCGGATGTATTTACTTGACATTGTGTGTATGCTTGTATGACTCTAGTTGGATATTTATGATTTTATGTATGCTCTATGTGTTTATCTGAGATGACATGCATGCATACAGGTTTTTGTTTGAGAAAAACGTCAAAACTAGTTTAAAGAAAATAAAAAATTTTGACCTCGACCGGGATGGTTCTGGCCAAACGAGGTTGAACACCTCGGATGACTTAGAACACCTCGACCGAGGTGGTTTAACTGAAAAGTTTTCGAAACGATTTTTGTGCTTTTTTTTGGATATGACCTCAGTGAAGATAAAGTTTGCAGACTGACTTTAAAATCTCTATATGCTCGAAAGGTTTTATGATATGTTTAAGTTGCTACTTGCTTTGTTTTAAAATGCTAGCATGTTTGATTCTTTATCTTTATCCAAATTATGTTGAATTTGAAGGTTGACACCACATTATGAGTTCTCTCACTCTCTTCCTGGAAAGATCAAGGCAATTCATTCTCTTCTCCTCTTCTTCTTGATCATGCTTAGCCCCTCATATACATTTTTGCCTCCTTTTACCTATCCGGGAATTTGGAAGCAAGTGATAAAAGCAAGTGAAGTAAAGTTGAGAAGTTGGATGGAAGTGAAAGTGTTATAAAGAAATATTAGGTTTGGGGAATTCAATCATGATGATGAGTAACTCGGCACCATTCACATAGTCGGGTGTTTGCGTCTTACCAAAGTCAGATTGAGCGATATTCCTAACGGGTCATGGTATGTGCATCAAGGGTTTGATGCATCTCAAGAAATTGATGATTGCTAATCTCCCAGGGTTCGGTTATTGTGCACCTCTGTCCATGCATCCCAAAAAGTAAAGTAAAAAAAAAAGAGTGAAATAAGCAAAGCTTATTGGTGGAGGATGTTCAAATGCAAGGAAAGTGAAGAAAGATCCTATTCCCGGATTCTAGCACCACATTACCTTCTATACATCCCACCCTGACACGTTTATTGACCTCTTTGGAAAGCCCTTGAGACCTCGAACTTGTTGATTGACTTAGTGGTTTAAACTAGATTATACATGATTGATTTCGATAAACATGAATTATTATGCATTCTATGATTTTATGCAAAGATGAACAACTTTCTTATATTCATGAAATGTTTTGACCATGTTTTGATTTTATTTGTCATGAAGCATTCTCTTAGGGTGATCTAAGAGCGGAGCACATCATCATCAAAAAGGTTTTTGAAGGATTTTTCATTGATCTTTTTGACTTATAATCCATTCTATCCGCTATCTAATATTCGGAACTTGCTTGAGGTCAAGCAAGGGACAAGTATGGGGTATTTTGATAGCATGTATCATAGTCTATGTTTTGGGATCGGTTTAGACGTTTTATCTTCATAAATCTGCATGTATAAACATACATTATGCGATTATGTTGTTATTTTATCCATCTTTGCGGGAATCGAGGTCTACACCTAGTTTCTTTGTAAATACCGGTAAAATGGCATGTTTTGGACTAAAAAAAGGAGCTAAGGAAGCTAAGGAAACGTTGGAGCTACATTCGGGGATACTTAGGAAGGCTCAGGAAGCATAGAAATGGATTAGAGACTTGATTTTGGATCAGATCGGAGATGATTTACTCTCAGTTGAGACTCACATCGGTCAGCTACAGTACCACCTCGACCGAGGTGATCCTGAGGAGCGCCCCGACCAAGACAAACACCCTGTCGCTGGCGAGATAATATTTTTGGCTGAGATCTTTTATTTTTGGAAGTATTTTTGGGCTGGATTTCTGGAAGGAAGATAAGATATTTAGCTGATTTATTTGGATATATTTTATAGAAAATTATCTTTTAAGATACATTATCTTTGGAAGATAATTTTCCTATATAAAGGGTTGGATTTTCCACAAGTTCAGCCCGTGCTTACACACTTGTAGCATCCGAGATCCTGCAGTTGTAGATTATTACTCTTTGGAGTTGAAGGAAGTTTGAAGGAAGAGTCCGAGGAAGGAAGGAATCTGTGTTGAAGTTAGCCTTTGAAGGAGTTTTGTGAGATTTCCTTAGGCTACTTTTGGTTTGTTGTTCTTGTTAATTTGTGACTTTGAAAACACTGATTTGTCACATATTTGATTCAGTTATTGAAGCCTTTTTATTAAATTCTTCTTTTCCGATTATTGATTCCTTCTTTATATATTTGATTATTGTTATCTTGATGATTGTTGGCTAAGTTTCTTGTGCGATTCTAGGGTGATTGGCTGAAAGTTGTGGAAAAGACGATGATAGAATGATCTTAATCCTAGTCGGACCTTGAAAGCTCGAGCCTTTTTCTAACCCTAACACACCTCGCTCAGTCGATGAACATCTCGGCCGGGGTGGAACTTGACTAAACGAGGTGAACCTTTTTCCGATCCAAATCTGAGTTAAGATCCAGTTTGCCAAACCTTATCCTTGTTATTCCTTTCCTAGTTCAATGCAAGTTAAGGATGAGACTTATCCGGTGATTCCTTTGCTTGTTTACCTAAGATCATGAGCGATAGGTAATAAAGGTTTATCCTTTATTGGGGTTTGAGTGTGCTTTCATTCCAATCTTGAGAGTTAGCCTGAGACTTACCCGGTAAAGGTTGATTCTATTCCCTTGGTTGGTGTGTTAGTTTGACGTTTTAGTTCTTTCCCTTAGTTTCTTGCGACTTACCCGGTAATAGGAATTACGGTTTGGGATAGTGAATAGTGAGACTTACCCGGTGATCTATTCCCCTCTTAGAAACACCTTCCCTTTGCAAAATCTCAGCTTTGTCCGCTATATCCTTAGATCTTGAGTTTGAACAACAATTGGATGTTTTAATCCCTAGAACCCGCATTTTCCCCTTATTTGACTTATATCATCTTTGATTACTTTAATTGCTTTGGTTAATTGCATTACTTAACAACCGATTCTGTGTTTGGTTTCGCCTTAAGTCCAGTGTTCAACCCCTGGAATTCTTGTTTTTATTACAATTGACCCGTAAAATGCGGGTTCGCATATTTGTTCAAGCATACTTGTTGGGTTATAAATTTAAAGCTTGCACACACCTTTTGGAGCAAACACCTACTCCTATAGATCAAGAAACCAACAACAACATGAGCCCTAAGGGAAGTGACATTCCTTTCCTTCTAATTTATAATTCTGACATGTCTTTGTTGAGTTCTTTCGCTCGTACTGATTTACCTTCGTATATTGTACGATTGGTTGACAAGATTGGATCTCACGCCTTCCGTATAGACTATCCGGATTCGAGGACGAATCCTTTTGAAGAGAGGGAGGAGGATTTGATTCCGGACGATCCCGAAGCACTTCGATTCCACATTCCCGGACCACCCCGACATCTACCCAAGAGACACCCGTTCAAGCCCAAGAAATATCCACAAGCGTCTATGAAATGACCACGTCGAGCTCCGCACGCACGCCCGACTCCTTGTCCAAGACTACACCCTTGGCTCATGTTTTCCAGTCCATCTTGTAGCCACGTTAGGTCGTTGGGTCGAGATAAGGGTCCTTAAAATAATGTTTAAGTTAAACTAGTTAGTTTAATAGTTAAAAGTTGTTTCTTTAAGTTTTGACTCTTGGAATTTCTTTTTTAAGTTTATTTTATTTGTCTTTAATTTCCATGCTTATGTAGATGCTATAAAAGGCCTCTCCCAACCCATTTTCATGAAGAGAGAATGAAGTAGAAAAAAAACCTTGAGTGTTAGCTTGAAAGAGTTGTTGATTTGCTCCAAAAATCAAACCCGAAAACAAAGTGAGATTCTGCGTTTTCAAACACTTTGGTGAGAGGCTAAAGTGGTTCGATCGGTGAGAGGTTGACGAACAAAGGATCAAGCATCCTAGAGTGCGATTCCGAGGGAAGATTGATCGAGTCAAAGAGATCCTTAAGGTGCGAGACCAAGGGGATTTTGCTTGTCATATCCGGATTTCGATCCATCTACCATCATTCCTTCTCGAGTCTAAATTCCATCCCCTTTTTGCCACTGTTTTGGTTGACTTTTCGAGTCTAAAGAAGGAGGACGATTGCACCAGTAGATCCTCAATTTTGAGCCTCGGTGGTTCACATCAGAAGCCCTTCTCAGCTAACTCCTCCAGTTGCTTCTTCACCTTAATCATCTTGATAGGCTTCATGCGGTAAGGAGCCTTCGAGATCGGTCTCGTCCCGGGCTCTAACTCAATGCCAAAATCCACACGTCTCTATGGTGGCAATCCAAATGGCTCTCCAAATACATCGGTAAACTCGCTCGTTAACGGAATCTCCTCTAGCGATGGACTCGTACTATCCTTCATGGCATAGCACCAGAAAGCCTCGCAACCCTGACCCATAAGTCTCGCAGCTCAAACCACGTTGATTACCGTACCGGTCTTTCCGAGACCCCATCCTCGGAAAATCTCTACATGGTATGTCTCTATAGTCACCGTGACGGTCCTCTTGTCAATGTCCAGAACCGCCTAATGTCGATTCATCCAATCCATGCCTAAAATAACCTCTTCATAAACTAAGTACATGACGAAGAAGTCAGCTGGCCAATCGCGACCTCCCAATCTAATAAGGCAATCGCTAAACTCCCGTGTACCCTTGATCTTTCCCCGTCGGGTGACCAAATAAAGAAGGGTCTCCCCTCTTTTTTAACTAAGGTCAGTCTATTTGCACATGCATCAGATATAAAATAATGCGTAGCACCGGTATCAAAAAGAACTTTGACAGGAAAACCATTAATATAAATGGTGCTTGTGGTCGCTGGAGCTGCCGGCTCCACTACACTCCTCAGCTCGTAGACTCTAGCCGAAACACCTCTCATGTCTTAAGTAATACCACCACTCCTCTACCCCTCCTTTGTCCTTGAGCGGAACCATAAGGAGCGGGGTATCTTGGGGCTCTCTGCTGCCCCTGTGACTGGTAATGAGGCGGCCTCTGCCCGCCTCTTGCGATGCTAGCAGGTGACGAACCCTGTTGCGATGGTGTATTGCCCTGTCGGCAAAACACAATGCTATGTCCGAGCTTGCCACAAGAAAAGCAGGTCATTGCGGTCTTCTTACAATCAGCTCGCATGTGTCCAACACCTCCACAATTATGACATTTTTGTCCTCTAGCGGAACTTTGCATCGCGTGATGGAAAACACAGCGTCCCGGCGTCTGACTACGCCCGAACCCAAAAGCTCCGGCTCCAGTACTGGTTGGTCCAATCATTTGTCTCTTCTCAAGACCTCCTATCTAAGAAGCTCTCTTGGGACCCGGTTGATCCCTCTCATAAGCTGAGGTTATGTCTTGATAGTCCGTCAAGGAGTTGCAACGGAAACCAGCAAGATAAGAACGGGTAGACTCTCTCAACCTCCGAGAGAACAAATACATATGTTGGTCCTCTGGTGGTGCGGAAGGATCCAACAGCGATAACTCCTCCTAAAACTTGTTGATAGTCTCAAAAATAGGGGTATCCTCGAAACTAGCCTCGAGGAAGTCTTGTAGTCTATCTTTCCTCAGTGCTGCAGAGCAATAGCGATCCCTAATCATACTCCTCATCTGGTCATACCTCGTAACCTTGCTACGGATTGTCCTCCACTAGTAGTGAGCTTGATCTTAAAGCAACATCTGCACTATCTTCACTCGACGGCCCTTTAGGCAAAGAATCGACTCTAAAGTTGAGTCAACATGACCTATCCATAACTCCACATCCAATCTTGTCTTTCCTATGAAAGGAGGTATCTTCAGCTGGTTTAAAGACTTCAACCAACAATCCGGTCTCGGCTCTCTCGCCTCATCTTGAACTCTGATGTCCCCAACAACTCTCATAGGTGCAACTACCACCTGTGTAACTCTCTGCGAAACCTCAACTGATCTCACAGGTACCGGCGGTGCTGGGGCAGGTCCTCCTGTTCTAATGGCCACCTCGACCCTTTGGACATTGTCACGATAAGCAGATACTCTGATGTACACTCAACCGGACTCGGTCGACTGTGCTATCTATGCACCGGACCTAGCAGCGGTCCCGTTCCCTGCCTCGGGAACATCAATCTCAACAACTTCTTCAGTGAACGCCTCAGCAACGAGTGGGTCAGCAATAGAGGCTTGACTCCAACATCTAGCTAGTGAAGGTCTTTCTGTAGGTCCTTGTCCGCGGACTGCATGTGGAAGAGGTGGTCGACCCCTTCATCGTCCTATAGCAGATGTAACTCTAGTACAAGCCATCTGTGATAGAGGTATATATGTGTGTGTGTGTGTGTGTGTGCAAGTGTATATATATATATATATAGAGAGAGAGAGAGGGGGGGTTGATTCCTATGTAAACAGCTCTTACCATGTAAAATGAGAACAAATTGTATTCGTTAAATCGTTAAATAGAGGGGTTGACTCCTATGTAAACAGGACCTCATAATGGGTCTCGACCCTCAAAGTACTGATCTATTCTATTTTGTTTTGAACTCGGTTGCGAGTCTTTTATGCTTCCCTTTGTTTTAACCTTTGGTTTTATAAAGTGTTTTGGTTTTCATTTGTTTGTGCCTTATTGTAAGATTCGTTATGTCGTTGCTACTCTGAGGGTCGAGACCCATTGTGAGGTCCTAGTCTGTAACGCTTTGAGTTCCCGGAACTTGGGGTGTTACACTCAACATTCGTATACCCAACTTCACTTACCCAACTTCACATACTCAATCTTCGCGTACACAACTTTCACATACCAAACTTCACATACCCAATTGTAGTTATATGATTTTACTTACCCAATTTATCATTTGGGGCAAATTATTGAATTTTCGAAATTTGGATCATTTCTTACAATATAATTTGTGTAATTTTTTGCAATCATCTTTTCGGTGGCTAAATGCAAAATCTGAGGAATGGTATGGGTTGTAGTAGGAAAGACAAGCACAAATTACAACCAAGTATTATAAGCCAACAAAGGCCGAGTCTTCTTTTGTCAACCCATAAGAAGCTTTCCACGGGCCCATTCCATTCCTTGGACTTTCAGTCAACAAACAACGTCCGAAAGCAGGCACTCAATTAGGTTAATCATGGCCAATAAGCCAGGTCATCACTCGGCCCTGCGAGTGTCACCCACAACATCAAAATCAGGCACCAAGTTTCTTGCTCCACTGTGAAACTTCATGCCCATTCCAATGATCGCAAGTCATTCCTTGGGATAAAGGAGAGGAGAGAAGGCTCTTTTTAAAATAAAAGTGCATACTTTATCAACAATTAAAAAAATACATACTTAGTATCCGTAATTAAAAAAAATTGTATTATTAGTTAAATAATTTCATATAAATTAAACATATATCCTAGTAATCATAGAAAAAAGGAAAAAATAATATTTCATTTTCTTAAAGAGCAAGTTAGACGTACTCACATATTTTATTTATAAAATTACTCAATTTCGCACTTCAAATGCGAAATCATTTTATATCATTTAAACAAAAAGAAAAAAAATACGGCTTCGGACTCTAAGAATGGAATTGATTAAAATCAATTTCGCTTTTTGTAACACCCCGAATTCTCAGAACTCGGGACGTTACTGGTTAGGACCTCACAATGGATCCCAACCTCAGTTTGACAACAATATTACTAGGATCTTGCAACAAGACACAAATAAGAAAAACCAAAATTCATGAAATAGTATTTTTAAAGGAATGAATGTAACAAGGTCTAGCAGCCTATAGTTCTTAAACAAAGGAAAAAGACTAATTGTCTTAACAAAAGGAAAGAACGACGAAGTAATAACCCAAACTCTCACTCTAATGAGTATGGAGACCCGGCTGACCACTACTTCCAGATCACTCAACTGCTGCTCTAACCTGCGGTAAATCTAAAAACACAACAAAACAACCATTAGCTAGTTATCTAAACATTAGAAGAATAATAACAGCACACACACACACACAAAAGTAAACACCCATCATGCTTTCACGCAATTCATTTATTCTCTTCGTTTAGGTCATTCATTCATACTAATGATACTTAATTTGTGACACGAGGGATTCCCAAACCTCGCATCCGCCCCCGTGTACCCATCAGGAATGGATCTGATGCATCTCACCTTGTACATGTATGGTCTGGGTAAAGAGAACCTCTCAGTCTCCTGTCAGAGTTGGGCAGTGATGTCACGGCCCGTTATAATACACTTGGGCCTTAAACCATAATAACCACGGTCGTCCTAACAAGTTGTTATTATTATTATCACACACATTGCACACACACACAACCATTATCACCCAACTAATATCCAGAAACTAGCTAAGTAAGTCGCAAGGACTTACCTCGATCAAAGATCACTTTCCCAAATCTCAACTTGGTCCGTACCCGTGGTGACTCAAACGCCTGCTAAACAAGGCATGTGTATCAAAATTTCATCCCATATTCTTAGAAGTTATCAACTTCTAAGAGGTACAAATCTCAAGAGGAAAGTTTACAAAAACAACTCTCTCTTAGGTTAAAAAGACTATTTTACCCCTGATCTCGAAACTCTCACAAGTTGATCATTAACTTTTCATATTATCTATTAGGACTTATTTACATAATCTGTTTCTCAAGGATAGTTACTAGAGATTCTAAAGTTGTTAAGATCTAGAAATTCAAGGTTTTACTACGGTCTATTCTTTACACTTAACTACTAGGTCTGAGATTAAATCTTAACCAAGCTTAGCTTAAGTTACAACACCAATCCTAAACTTATATCTAGTGCACACCACCCGGTCATACTACTCTAATACATATATATACATATGCTTATATATATACATTACCCTTATACCTATATATATATCCTATTCTTATACATTTAAACATCCCCTTCTATGTACACTGCAGTGCATATATATATAATTATATCTTTCAAAACTATATCTAAACTTATATATATATATATATATATATATACACCTATACACTATACTTGTACATGTATATATTTATATACCTTTCATACTCCTCCTATACGTATATATATACTTATACGTTCCGCACCCCTATACACATATGAGTCTATATCTCAACAAACAACAGAGCATCAGGAAGGCCCAATAGAATCAGTTAGCTCGACACCACCGCAGAGAAATAGAGAGAAAAATGGAGCCTTACCAGCGTTACAGTCCGGCAGGGAGGCGCTGGTGGCAATGTATCTGCAGTCAAGGCGGCGGGGCTCCTGGCAGTTTCTCTCTTCCGGCTGGGTTCTGGTTCGTCTTCTCGGTGCAGGAGGGTGGCGAAGCGAGGCGGTATTCTAGCCTCTGGTGGAAGTCTGTTGCAGAACTCCGTCAAGGTTGGCGGTGCAAGGGCCGACCGGTAGAAGACGTCTAGCTCTGGTTATGCACCACAATGATTCAACAAAGGTTCTACACGGAATGAAGGAGGGCACAGTCGTACTCACCGTTTCGGGACGTTGCAGGCGGCTCTGGCGCAAGGTGGTCTTCTTCCCGTCTTGGCGTGTAGTCCCGGTGGAGGCGAGCGGCGTTCTCCAGCAACTAGCCCGTCCCGGCAATGGTGGCGGCGGAATAGAAGGGCGGCGGTAGACGTTGTTGATCGAAGGCGTGTTGTTTGTGTGGTAGGAAGGAGAGAAGGTTGTGATACGCAGCAGTATGATTAGGGAGAGAATTAGGTTAAGCGTGAGATTAGATTAGGGTTAGTGTAACGGTCAAAAATCGAAGATGGCCTAATCGGGAATATTAAGGAATTAAACGGGTTTAACGGAATTAATCCGTTTTAACAAGAGATACCTCTCGAGGTAACCCGCTCCTAGATGATATTATCCCCCAGTGTTATTTGGAGCATTTGGGAGCTTCAATTAATAAAAATGTAGTTGAGAGAAATAATCAGGATATCGGACATGTCCTAGATATGAAATAACGTGGAAAGACAAAATGGCCAAAAGAGTCGCTATTTTGTTTCTTAGAGGCTAAGAAAGACGGGTTAGGAATACGCGTTTTCCGAGACAATTGCGGAATAACTATCCACATAGTATTCCGGATTTATTATTCCAATTCCGAGAAGTTTGGAGAAAGGGCTCAAACCGCCTTCGAATTGGTAAGAGGATAATCATGGACTTTGCTAAAGGATAATTATCGACTTTGCTAAAGTATAATGCTAAAGGATAATTATCAATTATGCTAAAGGATAATTATCAATTATGCTAAAGGATAAAGCTAAAGGATAATTATCGACTTCTCTATAAATAGCAGAAATTCATTCATTTTCTTTCACATTTCCTCGTAAAAGGTTTGATTTCTCTCAAGCTTCAAATTCAGATCTTCTCTTCGTTTGTAATCCGATTTCAAATCCGTTTGAGTTTTCGGATTCCTTTCTTCGTCCTCTTCATGTTGGTACCGAGTTTCCGCTTTTTTGACAAAGTTAGGGTCAGGTCGAGCATATCATTCCTTGTCCCGTTCCGTCGCTCAGATTTCGGTGAATTTGATGATGTCCAAGCGTAGCCTACGTCGTTGTGATTCCGAATCTTCTTTCGGATCGTCAGTCGGGTTAGAACGAATAAGTTATGAATATATTCGTTTTCCGTATTACGGTTTGGCCTAAATGGACCTTAGGCTTGTCAAAATGGATAATTGGAAATTCCATTATGCTCGTTACATTATTCGGGTGAAATTTAATTAATTAAATTGGGATTCTAGAGAAGGTTATAAGTTAATTAAATTCAAAGGAATGAATTTAACTGGTGTTTGAATCGAGAAGTTTGATACGAGAAATATGATATTCTCAACAGGTGTTGTTGAAGGTTTCGGTCTAACTATAGCTTAATTGCTTTGTGAGCGTATCCTAATACGAGAAAAGAGGATAGTCCGAGTGGGAAACAGACTCAATAGTTGGTTTGCGAGGTTTTACTGTTCTTACTTGTGAGGTAAGTGTATATAAATTACACTTTCTTAATATGTATTAGGTATTTAATATGGGATTAGTTTTACGTATAACATATATATATACTTACATGTGAAATGTTATGAAGAGATATGGTATAATCTTTAAGCATGCATCAAGGTGGTTGTTATGATATGTGTGATATTATGATTTCTTACATGCCATGTGGATTATGTGAATGAATTGTATTCTTAGAATGGTGTTGTGTTATATATGAATGTGAAGCATGCAAATGTGAGAATGTGATGATATTTATATGAAATGTAATGTATGCATGAGAAGTATGGTTTTGATGAGAAGAAAGTATGAAATTGAGTTATGAGATAAAAGTGATAATATAGGATGGTAATTGATTAGTTAGTCCAACTGGGTCTCGCACCACCTGGGGACTATATAGAGGCAGCGCTCGATCTACGAGGGGCCTCAGAGGCAGCGCTTGATCTACGAGGGGCCTTGGAAATGTCCCGTACCACCTAGAGACATATATAGAGACATCGCTCGATCTACGAGGGGTCTCGGAAATGTCCCGCACCACCTGGGGTGAGAAACTATATAGAGGCAGCGCTCGATCTACGAGGGGCCTCAGAGGTAGCGCTCGATCTACGAGGGGCCTCGGAAATGTCCCGCACCACCTGGGGACATATATAGAGACAACACTCGATCTACGAGGGGTCTCAAAGATTAGATAGCCGAGGTCAGCGCTTGATCTACAGGGGGGCCTACGACGCTATCGGGTTGGCCAACCTAAAGAGAAAAGAAATACGAAAGCAGATGAGAAAATATATCGTACGATCAGTTGGAGCTAGTTAGTTAATTATCACCTATGCATCGATGTGATCGGGTCTAGCATGTTATATGTTATATGTTATGATTATTCATATGTGATGTGTGATAACATGCTTGAATGTCTTTGTGAAATGTGATATGAATGGTTGTGGAATTAAATGTGAATATGTATGTATGGACTTTAGAATGTGAGAAAGGGTATAGAATGTTCTTTGGGGACGGGATATTAGATACTTATATATATTGGGGAGCGTGATTTCTATACCCTTACTGAGCTTGTGGCTCATTGTTGTTATATCCACATTTATTTTTAGCTACTCAGACTCAGACTCAGCCTAATCAAGGCAAGGACGTCGGATCCAACACTTGGATTTGAGATCATACCAGGTGGGCTGTTATGGGATGCTACCGCCTAGGATGTTTTGTGTGGTTTTAAACAGATGTGTATGTTAAACAGAGTTTTATGACGTATGTTAGTATGTATATATGTTGTGAATATGGTTGTAAGATAAAGTTTTAAAATTTTACGTTTTCCGATTTTCCGCTTATTGCTTTAAACAGGGTTAATTAATTGGTAATAAACTAGAAATGAAATAGGTGTCACAATTAGGATTAGGCTTAAGGAGGTGGGCCGGCGGGATTGGGCCTGGTGTTGGGCCCGGACCGGCCTGCTCTCCCATTAAAACAAGGGCTAACGGAAACTCGTTAATCGCCCCGGACCGGAAGAGAATTTGCAGGAATAATTACGGAATTATTTACTGTATTATATAAGTTATTATTTTAATTTAAAGGTATGAAATTATTTCCGGTTACATAGTTTATCATTTTATGTGAATTAAGGTCACATAAAATTATAGAAATTAAATCTTGTTTTATCTTTATTTAAAGGATAAAGGTTGGCGGATCAAAATCCGGTTAAATTCAGTATTAAACGGAGTTTAAAATTTTCGGTTATTACACTTTTGCACTCCAATTGTGGAATTGATCAAACCTAATTTCGCTTTCAAACTCCAAGTGTTGAATTAATTAAACACAAATTCGCTTTCGCACTCCTAGTGCGGAATTAATTAAATCCATTTTGCTTTCATACTCTAACTGTGGAATTAATTGAGCACTAGTTCCGCACTTTGGATGTGGAATTTGGCATATGATTAAAGGAAATATATAGGTTCATTTAAGATCCATGTATCTTAATACCCAAGTGTGGTACTCAATATGGTAACACTCATCTGTAATATTCAATATGTTAATACTTAAGTCGGATACTTAATATGTTAATACACAAGTCTCATACCTGATATGTTACCCAATTCTACTTATCCAATTTTAGTTACCCAATTTTAATTACCCGGTTTTACTTACCCAATTTCACATATCCAATTTCGTGTACCCAAATTCATTTACTCAACTTCAATTACCCAATTTCAGTTACACAAATGCAAATAATCCAACTTTAACTACCCAACTTATGTTACGCAATTTAGGTACCCAATTTCAATCACCCAATTCAGTTACCCGATTCCAATTACCTAATTGAATTACCCTGTTTTAGTTATCCGATTCTAGTTAATTACCCAATTTCAGTTACCCAATTTCAATTACTCAATTTTGTTTCTCAATTCAATTAGGGGTGATCATAGGTCAATAAACCGAACCGAACCTAAAACCGGTTTCACATAAACTTTGGGCCGAAAACCGAACCTATAAAAGTAGTTTTGGTTTCGGTTTGGAACTAAAACCGAGAATATGAAATATTAGAACCTAAAACCAAACTTATTAGTGTCGGTTTCGATTCGGTTTATGCCATGGACCTAAACAGACCTAAAAATAATTGCAATATGATTATATGAACCGACCCTTGTTTTTAATAATAATTCGGTTTTTATGTTTACCCGTCGGTTTTGCCGCTTGTATCCGAAACTGAACCGAAATCTAAATTTTTACAAATTGTCGACTTAAGACCGAAGCTAAATTGTTTGTTTTCGGTTTGGTCTAGACCAAAACTACTCAGTTCGGTTCGATAAGGCGAACCTAACTTGCTCAGTACTAACTTCAGTTACTCAACTTTAGTTTCTCTTTTCTTTCTTCCTTCTTCCTAGAATTATCTTCCTATTTTCTTTTTCACTCTTTATGAAATAATTAACTAATATTTCTGTTATCTATTTGCTTCTTCTAATGATATACGACATGAAAATAGCTTTTTCTTCTAATAATTAAAATTAAAAGTATATACTTATTCTACATAATATTTTAAAAAAAACACTATTAGCTCATTAATTTCAATAAAAACAATATAAAATATAAAATGTTGAGAACAAATAATACTTTCTCAATATTTATATACTATCTTATTTTAAAAATATATTTTATTTTGTATATATAATATACAGTTGTATTTTATAATAAATAAGAACAATAGAAGTTATTGGTTGACGTGGGTAAAAAGTAATAAGTCGTGTATTTAAGATGATAATTAGGAGAAAGAACTTTGAAAAAGTAATTAAACAAAATATGTTAAGATAAATCTTTGAACTCTTGATTGATGTGGATGCACTAACACATCGTATGCATAAACCAAAAACCCGAAGCCATATCCATTCTCATCTAACACGTCCTATGCTTAAACCCAAAACCAAAGCCATATGGCCCATATCTATTCTCAACTAAGGAAAGGTCCCACACAAGCAATGAGAAAAAGGTCATCTCAGTACCAACTGTATATATACCTGTTCATCACTACATCTGTATACAATTTTACCACCAAACTTCACCCAAAACAAAGACTAAAAAAACAGTTGTCATCTCCGATACAATAAGTGGGTAAAAAGTATTATCAAGAAAGGAACTTATCTAATAAGGGAACTTATCTGAATAAGGGAACTTATCTGAATATGATTGCTAAATTGAAAATTGTTAACAAAATGGAGCCTTCAAGCTTTTCGTCAGGTCTAAATGTTTAGTAGTAGTAACAATGCAGTAACCATAAACTTAATGCAGTAACCATAAACTTATATAAATTAGCTCAGCAAATAGATTTCAATATATGACGATTCACTAATTCATCATGGTAATGTCATCGCAACATACTCTTAAGCACCTGCGTTCCTGGTGAAGTCAGCGCACGTCTGGCAGTTGCAGTCCGAAAACCGACACAGATCACATCCGAAGCAGACACAAGAAGTGCATCCTTTACAGGTTGGAGACTGAGAGCATCCTCTATAAACTCTCCGACTTGCTCTCTCTTCATCATCCTCGCAGGATATCCTACTCAACATTTTCGCCAATATGAAATACATTATACAACAGAGGTATAATACTAAATATGAATCTTTAATCATATTTATATATAAAACATAAAGTAAAACACAAAGCGAGTGAGGCAGTTACAAGATTACAACCATAAGAGGCATAGTTGGATGAGACAGAGGCGATTACAATAGCAGTTAGCATCTGCAAGGACGTGATATATGTTGCAAATATTTACACTATTTACAAAAATAGTAGATTCTCTCCCATATTTCAAAATTCTGACAAATTACTCTAAAAAGATCCAAGGTCCATCCATTCTCATGCTTATACAAGCCTCCAAAGAATTAGATTTGGCCTATATTTCCCATCCCCTCCATTATCTTCTATACAATTCAACTTTTTTGATACAAAAAAAGGATGTATGGTAAAATGGAACCACCAATCTAATTAATTTTTATTGACACAATATGGATAGGATAATAAAACTATTTGTACTTCTATGGACTAATTATGCATTGTAATTATTTAATAGGGAAAATTTTCAAAGTGGAGAAAGAATGTGAGCCATCAAGACATAAGAAGTCGACGGCATATAAGAAAGATAAACAGAAAATATAGAATATAACAAACCTGTCGTAAGGATGATCAGAGCATTCCCATTCTTCATCCTGTGAAGCATCATGATGGAATCGGCATTCTTCTTTGGTTCGAAGCCGAAACCTTCGCTCCTTATCGCATCCAGTGCACCGGATAAACTCATCACGGTGAAAAATACGACTGTTGTGCCTGTTGGAACCATTTGTGGATTTCATGGCTTGGTTGTAATATTTCAAAAGTGGTGTCTTCAATAATGGAACCTTATCCCCATTCCAAATGACCCAGATGTGGTTCTTCCACTTCCCTGCAGATTCTTTTCCCGAATGCTTTTCAAATGCAGCTGGAGTTAGTTTATCTGATAAAAAAAGATGAAAAAAGAATACTAATCAAATAATATGAAAGATGAAACTCATTGTTCAAAGGACATTAGATTAAACAAACAAGATTAAAACTGAGTGGTTAAATATTCAAGAACAACCAAAAAGGCAGGGCAATTAGTATATATACTGCAGAGCTGATACCATTGAGTATATGAATCACAATGATTGCCAAACACTAAATGCTGAAAATGAATGGTATGCCCTACTAATCAAACTGGCAATTTTCAGTTCCCATTATTGGCAAAAAAGTAGCACTTCATCTTCCCACCCAATGATTTACTTGCATGAACACCAACAGAAGATCACATTTCAAGTTTAACATAGTAACCCACACGCTTAGCATAAAAGACATCATACTAAAGCCTCCAAGATATGTGCCATAATCGGGCTCGCCTCATGCTGCCGACGTTCTTAAAGCAGAGTTATACTGCATTTAGTACTTAGTACAACAGATAAAACTTTCTTAATAGAAGATGAGCAAAAATTTGATGCAAAAGTTTAGGTCTTCACTTAACTTGCAATTTGATAAGCACACCAACTTTGAGTTACGTAAAAAGAAAACATGTCAGAAAATATTTAGTGTAAAAAGGGTTGTCTTAAAGTATCAAACAAACCCAAGTAGACATGGGCTAAAGAGAACCACAGAGAAAAAACACATATTATATAGCCCACTTTACAATACATATGCATGTGCAGGCAACCATGGGCAGGAATATAAAAATCAAAATCTGATCAAAAGACAGGCAAGGAGCTCAGCAAAACCAAATAGAGAACTGTTCCTAAGCCCCAAAAGCCACAAATCTGATCAAAGCTGAGATAGTGGAAAAGATACTAGGGACCTATATGTATCATAAAATTACAAGCCAACTGGATAGAAAATGACAGCAGACGAAACAGAAACACAAAATATAACCCAGTTAGCAAAACATGATAAGAGGTTGAATAATTAACATTATGCAGCAATCTGGGCAATTATGAACGTAAAGAGGGTAGTATTTAAACAGTCCCCCCTCAACATGCGCTCAAGATCATGGTATGTTTTAATGCAGGAAGTGATGTATTGTACCGTGACTAAATGCAAAATTAATACTTGGCCACTTTTCACTCAGACATATTTTCATACATCTAAAGCGCACATTTTTGGGACTCTAGCATTCAATGCAGCGCCCATGGACAGACATGAAGAGTACTAGGCATCCGATGAACATGCGTACAGTAATCAAAGAAAAAACACCATTCGTTAGTATGTATGTGTGTGCGAGAGAGAAAATGACCTTCTTGACAACCAGGAGTGCAGTCGCATGAGATCTCGAGATCACCATTGATGAAAACCCTAAGAGTACCAACAGAATCACCGTACCTGCGGCTGGTACACCCACACATCACTTCAATGGAATCTTTGCCCTTATTCAACCCACTGATCTCTCTAACTTCCTCCTCGCTAAACATCATCATCTCTCCATTTACAACTCCGTTGTCTCCTTCTTCCACAACCCCATTCGCCATTCCTGTCTCTCTCGCTCTCTAGAATGCCCTAGCGAACCCAGAAAAATAAGACAGCAGGAGGGAGGAGAAGAGAAATCAAATCCTTCCCACAAATCAAAATCAAAAACAAAATCAAAAAGGAAACAAATAAGGAAGGAAATTGAAGAGAAGAGGAGTAATGGCTAAAACTGATATGGGGTTTTTATACAAGAATATGAAAAGGCGAAGAAGAGGAGTCAGAACAAGGCACGCATCTCCAAAGAACGTTTACGTCTCTCATTCGTAGAGATCTGGGGTGGAGATAGACGTTGAAAATGAAAAAAAGACTTTATCTTTTTGCAGTTTCTATTTAGTACTTGTTAAAAGGGTGAAGGAGAGATTTTGTGCAGGTAACCACACCCACCTTGCAATTAGCTGGCCTGGCCTGGCCTAGTAGTATACAAATAGAGAGAGAAAGGATGAACAACAAGGGGTTTCGAGGACTTGGTTTTTAGGGGTTACTTGCATGACATGACATATGAGAGAGAAATTTTTCCCTGCATAAAGACAAGATTTTTATTACAAATTTTTCCACAAATTTATTTTGATTCCGTAAACCGTAACCTCAATTTTCAAAATTTTAATTTCCACCCACTTGCCAGTTTGTCTTCTTCTACCTCTCCATCGTTTTTTCTTGTTCTGCAACTCTTATGCAGGTGGGTTGTGGCTTATTAAAGATTAGTTTTTTATTCCTCTTTTTCGTCTACTTTCACTTTCAACTGTTGACATTTGCGATGCTCTTGAGTTTGAAGTTGAAGGAAATTTTGGAATGTGATTCATTGTACTCTGATGCCAAGTAAGCGCCCCTGTTTGGGAGGCGGAGGGTGGGTGGAGGCCAGGGCGGCGCAAATCATTTGTAGGGAAGTTTGACAAGTGGAAAGGGAAGGATTGAAAGAATTGGGTATCTTCTTTTTGGACGGAAACTCGATAATTGATATGATAATTGGAGTTTGGGGAAGAATCATTGAAGACGAAAAGGGAATAGGGTTCCACACTGTTTCTGTTGTTAATTGCAAACCCAGATAGCCACGGAAATGGGTCTCATTGAATGTATTGTTTCTATTGCTCTAATTACCATTAACTCTTAGTCATTCAAATTTCAACACATGATTTGGATAGTGGGTTTGTTTTTGGAAAAAGGCCAATCTTTGTACAGGGAAAGAAAGTTCAAAATATTAGTTTTTTATGTCAAACTTTCTTTTTTTTAAAAAAACGAAAGTTATTTAACGGATTTTACCGATTAATTGTCAATTTAACTTGATAACCAAAATTTTGTATAGCTTTGCGTAGCATCCTTAAGTTGAGAAAATAATTTTTGCCATGTCCTTTTTTCGGTTTCAATGAATAATAGATTGTAAATTAACGACGTTATCGCAGTAAAGAGAAAACCATTTGTGTGTTCACATATACATTTTCTTTCATAAAAAACACTAGTTCACAAAACTAGAGTATGTTTGAATTATTTAACTAAATAGGGTTTGTTTTAATAAAATGAACTAGTTTAGTGTTTAAATTGATATTTAAAAAAATAATCAAATTAATAAGGATATGTCTAGAAGAACGAAATAATGATCAAATGCTAACTATGAGGCATGAACAACAAATAATACAAATTTTAAAAATTACTAGTTGCTATACAAACAATTTTACATCAAACCAATTTTGATATGAGGGGATTATGGCTAACTTTATTACAAACCGCCCATAAAATTTTAAATTGCACAAAATTACGCCTACATTATATTTTATTTTTAAAATCACTCATAATATATTTGTATATCTTACGGATTATGTAATAAAGGTTACTTATCACTTGATTCTTTAATAGTTAAAGTCATTTACTTAAGATATAAGTAAAAAAATGATTGAGCAGTTTTTAAAATTTTTTAAAAAAAATTCCGTTAAAAAATCGTTAATTGGTGACATTCCCACAAATTTGTGTATGTAATAAGCTATTGATTTTTAAAGTTTAAAACATGAAACAATTATCTTTTTTTCACAAATTTACGTTATAAAATATTAATTTTAAAATTACATAAATTGTCCGACAAATAATATATTCTTTAAACTGTACCCACAAACATGATCCCCTCAAACTGCCCATAAAACAATAATGACACCAAACATGAGTTTATTAACCAAAATTTTATATTTAAAATTTTAAAACGTCTTAATTTTTTATGAACAAATTACCTTAAATATTTAAGAATAAATTGATGACTAACCTTTATTACATAATTCGTTAAAATATACAAAAATAACATGAGTTATTTTTGAATAAAATACAATATAGAGGTCATTTGTGTGATTTTAAAATATATGGGAGATTTTGTAATAAAATTTGACCATAATTTCACCTCGTATCAAACTAATTTAATGTAGGATCGTTTGTATAATAATAATAGTAATTTCTAAAGTTTGTATTTTTTTTTCATAATTTATAATTAATATAATTTTTGTCTTTTTTCTAAAATAATTAGTGTGTTATTGTAAAAATATCAATTTATATGTTTTTCCATTAATAACAAACTAACCTAAATATTTTAGGCAAAATAGTTGATAAAAGTTATTCTATGAAATTTAAACTAGTGTATTCTGATATTTTTCAAACTGCAACTTAATGTTTTTTTTATTATTTGTTCCTTTTAGACTCCTGCTCATTCACTTTCTGAGCCAAAATCGATTATATGAACACATTTTTAAGCTTGATTAATATTTTATTTTCAGTTACATTATAAATAGTTTGATCATGTGAGCCCAAGCTCGATTTATTCGACTAAAATAACATCCTAATTATGAATATACGAGTTAATCTTTATTATATGAGTCAAGTTACTCAAACTCGAGTTAGAAAATTTTACGGTTACCTTCGTTTACTTTTAAAACTAACCAAATATAAATTTTTTGTTAACTTAGATTAAAACTGTGATTCAACTCAAACTTAGGGCCCGTTTGGTTTGAACTCCGGAATCGGAAACGGAATGAAAACGAATCTAGTCAATATGTATACCATTGTTCATGAAAGTTTTTGAAATCATTCTTTGTGGTTTGAAGGTATTGGAGTAGAGTTTGATTACTTTTAATACCCCATAGGGTAACAAAATGTGAGGAAACAAGTACATTTTGTATTAATCTACATGGAATGATTCCACAAAATTTCATGAATAATGATATACATATAGACTAAATTCGTTTTCATTCCGTTTCCGTTTTCGGAGTTGGAACCAACCAGGCCCTTAAAGCTAAAACTTAAAAGTGTATTTGTACGAAATCCTCCGATGGCGATGGAACTGCCTAACACTTTATAATTTATGTGACTTTGGTTGACTTAATTGTTTAATGTATCACAAATATTTGTATAATTCATACTCAACAGTAGATTACATGTTGCACTAAAATTTAGTGAGATAACCGGCGTTGTTTTTGTAAATATATTGACAGCAAGTTGCATCCACTTATTGGAATCATTGAATGAGAGATACGTGCCACGAAGTTCTGTCTATCCAAGTAGTTGACGTTATACAAACCAACAACACTTGATGGTTGTTTTAGAAGTAGGAAAAATTTGTGCACAATTATCTTATTTAATCGATCAATCAAATCGAATATATGGATGAAAATCCAAATAATTTTAAATGGTAGGTGGTTGACGGGTGAAATAGATGGGTGGTGGGACGAGTGTGGTAAAGGTATAACTACCCACCACCCGAATTGTCACTCAACCGCCCCACTCGTTCCGTTTTACCCGTGTAAATTAATAATTAAAGAATCACTAAAATGTTAGAATATTTACGATTCCGTTTCGAAATCAAACACTCTAATTGATCTAAACTTAAACATGAATCAACCGATATATCCGTATATGAATCGAAGACTAACCTTTATCCACATGAGTCATCATTACCAATCGATCGATTAGGCGCAAGTAAGTAGTCTTCTCCTTCCTTAATCCTTTCCTTTCAATAATCTCTAATGGATGAGATTAACACTAATTAATCCTCTTCACACTAATTACTTTTTAAATTGACAGAGGCTTAACTTTCAATTGTACTGACATACATTTCCCGGCCATCATTCTATTAGTATAAAAGCATTTGAAAAGATTTTGTTTTGGAAACAAAACTGCCGGACTCAACTGCCTTTCAACTGTCAAATATATGTATAAATAAATTTAATGTGAAGAGGTGTAATTTCATTTATTAGATAAGGAAGGAGGGATTATATAATCCCGTAAATTTAATGTCTTTAATCGATACCGATCCATTACGGTTTCGACTTTATATTAAATTACAAACTATAAATTGGACTTAACTTTATATATTAAACCTAGACACATTTGCCACATAGAATATATATATTATAAATATTCTTACATTCTCCCACTTGGCATGTGTGTCAACTTAACGGTTCAATATCTGTAGTGCGGAAACTTATATAAGCCCATAAAATATTAATCCATAACTGAATCAGAATTGATCGGATCATGGCGGTCACACGTCATTGAGCGACATGATTCCTTCCAAGTATCACAAACCAATCCAAACTCAATATTGCTTTAAGTTTGAGATGCACTATAAGTCTCAAATTACGTGTCATCAGAAAAACAATAATTGTATACAAATACGATAATGGTGACAAGTATTGTAAAGTAGAAACATGTCAATAAGTGAATTCTAAGTGTTATAATTTGATGAGCGAAAAATAATTATAATAGCAAGGTCTTATCTATTACACCCATACGTTCTACATGGCCATTGAACGCCTTAGGTGGTAAACCTTTAGTTAACGGATCTGCAACCATCATGTTCGTTCTAATATGCTCAAAAAACACCTTATGTTTCTTCACTTCATCTTTAACTGACAAGTACTTTAACTCCATGTGTTTAGCACCCTTAGAGTACTTGTCGTTCTTCGAAAAGAACACGGCTGCAGAGTTATCGCAATAAATTCTCAACAACCTAGCTATACTGTCAACAATTCCAAGCCCCGAGATAAAATTCCGCATCCACAATGCATGGTTAGTGGCCTCAAAGCATGCCACAAACTCAGCCTCCATGGTAGAAGTAGCAATGATAGACTGCTTCCCACACCTCCAGGAAACAGCTCCTCCCACTAATAGGAACACATATCCGAACGTAGATTTCCTACTATCCACACATCCGGCAAAATCTGAATCTGAATATCCAATGACCTCTAGATGATCGGATCTCCTATATGTAAGCATGTGCTCTTTGGTGCCTTGCAAGTACCTGAGAACCTTTTTAGCATCTTTCCAGTGGTTCATTCCGGGATTACTTTGATATCTACCCAACATGCCTACAGCGAAACTAATGTCAGGTCGAGTACATGTATAAGGAATATTTTCCATTTCCTTTCGTTCCAATTCATTTTTAGGACCTTGCAATTTACTAAACTTATCTCCCTTCTGAATTGGAACTATCCCTGGAGAGCATTTATCCATTCTATATTTCTCTAAAACTTTATTGATATAAGCTCTTTGAGACAAACCTAACAATCCTTGTGATCTATCCCGAAATATTTCTATTCCAATCACATAGGATGCCTCATCCATATCTTTCATTTCAAAGTGCTTAGAGAGATATTTCTTTATATCATGTAACATGCCTATGTTATTTACAGCAAGCAAGATATCATCAACATATAGGACTAAAATAGCAAATTTACTCCCACTGACCTTTATGTAGATACACCGATCAACGGTGATCTCTACAAAACCATAAGACGTGATGATATCATTAAACTTAAGATACCATTGTCGGGAAGCTTGTTTCAGTCCATATATTGATTTTCTCAACTTACACACCATATGTTCTTTGTTTGTGGTCAAGAATCCTTCAGGTTGGTCCATATATACTTCCTCCTCTAAATCTCCATTTAGAAAAGCGGTATTTACATCCATTTGGTGAAGCTCAAGGTCATAATGAGCCACCAAAGCCAAAACAATTCTCAAAGAGTCTTTCTTTGACACCGGAGCGAAAGTCTCTGTGTAGTCAATGCCATCTTTTTGAGTGTATCCTTTAGCAACCAATCTAGCCTTATACCTTTCAATGTTGCCCTTGGAGTCCCGTTTGGTCTTAAAGACCCACTTGGACCCAACTGTCTTGGAACCCTCAGGCAACTCAACGAAATCCCATACTTGGTTGTCACTCATCGATTTCATTTCTTCTTTCATGGCAATTAACCAATTTTCAGAATTGTCACTTCCCATGGCTTTCTTAAATGAAACTGGATCTTCATCAATGCTTAAGTCACATTCACTTTCAAGAGAATAAACCACATAATCATCTGGAATGACATATCTTCTTTCTCTTATAGACCGCCTTAATGATTCACGTGGTTCAGTTGTCTCTTCTTGTACTATGACCGGTTCATTTATTTCATTTTCAACTAATGGATTTTGGACATCATTTTGTTGTTCCAAGTTGTCATGTAACTATGATATGACAATTGGTACAACAACCTCAGAAGAAACCACAGATGAAAGATCTTCAACCTGAATTTCTTGAATGTCCACTTTTCGTGGATCACCACTCCCACTAGTTTGACCATTCTCAATGAACCTAGCATTGCCAGTTTTTATGATTCTCGTACTATGATTAGGGCAATAAAATTTATACCCCTTTGACTTATCAGGATAGCCAATGAAGAATCCACTAATTGTTCTTGGATCAAGCTTCTTTTCATGTGGATTATACACCCTCACTTCTGCAGGACAACCCCAAACACGGAGATGTCTCAAACTAGGTTTCCTGCCCGTCCACAGTTCATAAGGGGTCTTAGGAACTGCCTTACTAGGAACCCGGTTCAATAAATATGTTGCAGTCTTTAATGCGTGTATCCATAATGATAAGGGCAAAGAGCAATTACTTAGCATGCTCCTAACCATATTAATTAATGC
>BSUD01000008.1:111895511-111910259 GCA_033239045.1 Fagopyrum esculentum
GATTCTCGTACTATGATTAGGGCAATAAAATTTATACCCCTTTGACTTATCAGGATAGCCAATGAAGAATCCACTAATTGTTCTTGGATCAAGCTTCTTTTCATGTGGATTATACACCCTCACTTCTGCAGGACAACCCCAAACACGGAGATGTCTCAAACTAGGTTTCCTGCCCGTCCACAGTTCATAAGGGGTCTTAGGAACTGCCTTACTAGGAACCCGGTTCAATAAATATGTTGCAGTCTTTAATGCGTGTATCCATAATGATAAGGGCAAAGAGCAATTACTTAGCATGCTCCTAACCATATTAATTAATGCACGGTTCCGCCTCTCAACTACACCATTTTGCTGAGGTGTACCGGGCATTGTATATTGTGCACAAATGCCTCTATTTTCAAGGAACTTTGCAAATGGACCTGGACACTGTCCATTTTCATTATATTTCCCATAAAATTCTCCACCTCTATCGGATCTCACAACTTTTATTTTTCTATCTAATTGCCTTTCCACCTCAGTAACAAATACCTCTAAGGCATTTATAGAATGAGACTTTTCATGCAATAGATAAATATATCCATAACGTGAGAAATCATCAATAAAAGTGATGAAATACTTTTCACCGTTCCATGAAGGAACGTCAAAAGGACCACAAATGTCGGTGTGAATTAACTCAAGAAGTTGAGTGCTTCTTGTGGCGGCTTTCTTTGTAGTGTGTTTAGTTTGCTTTCCTTTAATGCATTCTATACACACATCTAAGTCACTAAAATCCAAGTGAGGTAGAATATCATTTTTCACCAACCTCATTAACCTTTCCTTAGATATGTGACCTAATCTTTGATGCCATAAGAAAGCTGAATTTTCATTAGATGTACTACGTTTGATGCCCACATTAGCTTCAACATAAAGCAAAGATTCAGAAAATTTAATATCAAGATTAAACCTGTAAAGTGAATCAATCAATGTACCACTACCATAAAAGATATTATGTTTGTACAATGAAAATTCACCATGTCCAAACTTAATAATAAAACCTAAATTGTCCAATCTACTAATGGAAACAAGATTTCTAGCACATTCAGGTACATAAAGACATCCTTCAAGATCTATATAACAATCAGTGTCCAAGATCAATCTGTAAGTCCCAATGCCCTCTATCTTTGCCTTCATCCTGTTTCCCATGAACAAATACTGTTCAGCTCCTCTTATGGGCCGGATCATACTGAATCCCTGTTTAATATGAGACACGTGAGTAGTAGCACCAGAATCTATCCACAAAGTATTATTAGGCACTTCTATAAGATTTGATTCAAAGGAAACAAAACTATAATGTATACCTTTCTTCTCAAACCAAGCCTTCCTTCTAGGACAATCCTTCTTGAAGTGTCCCGTTTTCTTGCAAAAGAAACACTTCATTTCCTTCTTAACATGACCCTCATTGACTTTCAAAAGGTTCTTGTTCCTCCTGTCCTTTTTACCTGACTTACCCTTACTACTGCTGGCACCATCATGACTTGTAAAATGGAAAACTTGGTCCTTTATCTTCCTTAATATCCCTTCCTCTTGAACAAGCATGGCCTTTAATTCCTGAAAGTTCCATTTGTCTTTAATGGTGTTATAGTTCACCTGGAACTGACCAAACTCAAGAGGTAGAGAGTTAATGATAAATTGGACCAAGAATGTTTCATTAACGTCCATTCCCAAGGTCTTTAACTTTGCTGCCAAATTAGACATATACGTCACATGATCATGGATAGGCTGAGACCAGTCAAACTTTTTCGTAGTCAGCTCACTCATGAGGCTTCCTACAATTGACTTGTCCGCCAAATCCGACTGTGAATACTCCTTCACTTTCAGAAAGAATTCCTTTGCATTCTCTGTCTTAGGCATTGATGGCTTAATACTTCCAGCCATACTCATCCTCATGAGATTCAAACTCAACCTGTTAGAACGCTCTCAATCCTCATAAAGAGATTTTTCAGCTTCGGAGCTATCCTCTGTAATGGCTGCTGGTTGATTATCCATGAGTATAGCAAGATCCAACGACATAATGCCCAAAGTAAATCGGACTTGTTCAGACCAATCATCATAATTCTGCCCATTGAATTTGACAACAGAGTTTGCGGATGTAGAGAAATTTGATGAAGCTGCAATAATTTATACACGCTTACCTATTAGTGCTTTGACTATAATACAGATTCAAATCATATATGTAAAATTTAAAGCATGTATTCAAGCAACCTTTGGGCAATACTTAAAACACACACACAATCATTGATGTTAAAATGTACATTTAGTAGATTATCATGACATACATAAATCAAATAAGCATGCTATCTTTGGATATACACACTATTCAACCTAAGTACCATGATGTTCTCTTTAATATTATTGACTATTTTCAGTGATCCACCTTTGGGTGATCTCCTAGAATCATAACCAATAAATCAATTGTTCAATCAAATCATTTCATAACATCTATTTAATCATGAACAATTGATCATATACTAAAATTTAAAGGTTAAACTTAATACAACTAGGCCACTTTGGTGATTAACAAGTTATACATAATTTTAACATTTAAATTTAATTATCCTAAAACATATACTCAAGTTCTTCTACCACTGTAATATACATACACGTAAGTCAACATTCAATCCAACAATACGCTTTATCCAAGTAACATTAAAACAATGGTGGTTAATACCTAATGTCCATTAATAACATGATTAAACATCATAAATCTCTTTACAACAAAAGAATCAGTTTACGTGATCAAAATTAGATGACAAAGTAAAACTAAAATTGACCACTTTAATCAGACCCATATTCAAAGATAATCAAGACTAAAAAAAATAAAATAATAATAGATAAAGTTAAAGGAATGCTTTGAATATGAAGCAACATCGATACCAACATCGTCTGTTAAACATGAAAGCATAGCAGTTTAACATTATCATTAAGCATAACTCCGTACAGATTCAACTCGAATGGATCGATGAATCATCTAAGTCTATAACCTCGCTCTGATACCAATTGTTAGAATATTTACGATTCCGTTTCGAAATCAAACACTCTAATTGATCTAAACTTAAACATGAATCAACCGATATATCCATATATAAATCGAAGACTAACCTTTATCCACATGAGTCTTCATTACCAATCGATCGATTATGCGCAAGTAAGTAGTCTTCTCCTTCCTTAATCCTTTCCTTTCAATAATCTCTAATGGATGAGATTAACACTAATTAATCCTCTTCACACTAATTACTTTTTAAATTGACAGAGGCTTAACTTTCAATTGTACTGACATACATTTCCCGGCCATCATTCTATTAGTATAAAAGCATTTGAAAAGATTTTGTTTTGGAAACAAAACTGCCGGACTCAACTGCCTTTCAACTGTCAAATATATGTATAAATAAATTTAATGTGAAGAGGTGTAATTTCATTTATTAGATAAGGAAGGAGGGATTATATAATCCCGTAAATTTAATGTCTTTAATCGATACCGATCCATTACGGTTTCGACTTTATATTAAATTACAAACTATAAATTGGACTTAACTTTATATATTAAACCTAGACACATTTGCCACATAGAATATATATATTATAAATATTCTTACATAAAACACTAAAAATATGTACTAGTTTTTAACATTTACCCTTCGCTTAGCCAAATAGTTAAAGGCGCACCCCGTATCCATGGATTTTTAAAATCTATTCACCAAACATTTGAGTTTTCTACACCTCAATCCGGCATCGTCCACGTTCGGCCGTTAATGTGAACACTTCACTCCTTTTCTTGCTAGCTTCCTTCTCCGATCGCTCACTTGTTACGTTTTTTTGTATGGAAACAAATTGGTTTTGTTTGCATTGTTTTGTATTCATTGGAACTCATTTCAACATTGTTTAATGCATATTATTTCGTGAATTAGTAGAGTTAGATTCGGGTTAATTTATATTTTATACTTTTAAATAGGGGTGGGCACGGGATGAGACGAGCTGAGATCATCCTACACCTCCTCCCAACTATTATACATGAGACAGGATCGGATGGGTCTTGTGTTTTTTAGATAAATTCTGCCGGGCCCTATCCTGATTGAGATCGGGACGAGAGGTGATGAGATCAATCATGTTTGACCTATAATTGTTTATTGTAGTTAAACTTTACGATTTCCACGCAAAAATATCCGTGTATATCATACTTAAAACGAAAGACAATGTTTTTTTTTCAAAAATCCATAATAATGTATTGCATAATCTCTTCAAAATATTTTTTTTTTGAATATCGAAAATAAAAGTCTAGATCGTAAATAAATCTAAAAATGTATTTGAACCCTTTGACTATTTTTCAATTTGGGTCTGCATAATTTAACTTTTTCAAAATATATAACTAGTATTAGGCCTAGGAATTCAGTTTTATTTATATTTTATATTAAACTTTTTATTATATACAGAAGGGGTCTCACGGAAGGAAGAAGCAAAGGTCCGATCCTGAATTTTTTTTGGGGGACGGATTCGGAATTCCTATTTTTAGATGAAAGCCCACAAAAATAGAAAACGGGATTTGACCTGAATCGAGACGGAACCGAAATGAGATCAGAATTTACAGAATTTGTGCTCACCCATACTTATAAAAGTCTTAAAAGAAAATATATTATACATCCGATTTACCATACGGAATGGATAAAAAATTAAATAAGGTGTATAGTTGGTAAAAGTGGTACAACTGCTTTCCTTTCATATTTATAAGTATTGTTTGGGTGACACAACTTGTAATTTCAGTCTACATTAGATTATGCACGGCCATTTCAATACCATTTCCAATGTCTACAACGTTCGACCTATCAATTTTATTTTCTCTTTTTTGGAACAGTTTGTTTGAATATTTGGAACTGTGAAGGATGTGCACACCATTACCTCTCCTTATTTTAAGGGGGGAATAAATTGTACATTCAACCAAAAAGAGGATAAATTGAACAAAATTTATTTTTAATTGAATTTACAATAAATTACCTTTTAGTTTGGAATGAGAAGCATTATCTCTCAAGCTATATAAAGTTTGTAGAATATCACAAATTAAATAAAATTGATCGATACATTTTTTAAAGATTTAATGTAAAATTCTTTTTTTTTTGTAAATAATTTAGTATGCTTTTTTTAGTCAATGGACGATTTCTACATATTTTGTAGACCTGTACAAATTCTGGCCGGTCCGTCCAGTCCACATGTCCGGGAAAAAACACAGGTATGGGCAGCTAGTTTGACCCGTTTAGATCTGGCCCGGTTCGATCCGTATTTTGATGGGACGGATACGGGCAAATATTTTGGCTTGTGGGCCAACCCGTCCCGGCCCGTATATTATTTTATAAATATAATATTTATATATATGTATATATAATTTATATTGTTTTGAGTGCTACATACTTGATTTTTCATTTAGTTTGTTTGGAGTATTTTGCAAGTTATACTCGTTTATAATACAAGATTGTAGGACTAACTTGAGTATAATGATACTTAATGTTTTTTTTCTGGTATTTGGATTTGTTCATTTTTGTGTGTTGATTGTTATTGAACTTGTTGATAGTGCATTATGCAAGTATAATTGAATTTGAAATTGTACATTAAATTCATTATATTATTTCTTTTGAACGATAAACTTCGGGAAAAAACGCACAAGCAAGTACATACGGGTCATCCGGACCGGGCCGGTAGCCCGCCCTCTTTTTACATGAGTGAACATGAGCAGTATTTGTGGTCCGGACAAGCTGGGCCGGGTTGACCCGGCCCGCACCTTCCGGCAAATTCTCCAACCGTTTGTTTTCATGATTTTTACGCTCCTTGGTTTAGGCGGGCCATGCTCACTAGTGGTGAGAATCTTGGTTTGTGCAGGTCGAGGTTGTGCCCGACCATTGTTGGTGGCGATTATTGCACATGATCCGTGATTGCCGTGATCATCTCATGGTTGGGGTTAGGAGGTACATTCGTGTTCAACATGAGTTGGACATATTTTAAAATAAAATATAACACTCGTGATTTGAATACGATTTCTAAAGTGAAAATTTTTCGTATTATGATTTGGATGATTCATGTGATGGATTTGGGAAAGGGACAATGATTTATCTTGTTACCCCATTTCGGTCAATTGACCATTGAATTCGTTATATACCAGTTAATTTTGATGAGTTATTTGAGATGATTACGAGTTATTGAGATGATATTGATTTTGAACTCTTTTGAGATGGTTATGAGTATACTTTTGAGATGCTATTTGTTTGAAAACTTTCGAGATGATTTGATTATTTGAGGCATGCTAATTTGAACGCTTTGAGATTTATGATGATTTTGGAAGCATATTAAATATTTAATCCTTGAGTATTTACCAAAGATCATGTGATATTACATATGATTTTACTCATGTCTCAGTCATATATGTTACATTGCTTATGTATTGGCTTAATCTATGTGAAAGACTAACCCTGCCATGGTAGGGCTAGTTATGAATTTGACATAATCACGTACTTGATCAATTCAGAAGCATGGAGGTCACGAACTCTAGTGAGAGTTATGCTTCTAAACAGTGATTGTTGTTGACCTCGAGTTTGACCATTTATGATTGTTTTGTTATTATGGTTTGGGACGTCTTTTGGATTTCCTATCTTTTATCGTTGACAAGTTATGTCCTTGTGTTTGATACATACATATATATATATATACACATATATATATCTTCATTTTTCATTTATAAGCCTTAGGGAGTCCTCGTCGGGGCTCTTGGCGTTGTTACGTTATATCCCGTTTTGAGGACGTTACAAATTACACAATATATTGGTGGGTGAATAATAAGAACACTTCCATATGTTTTGGTACTTAAGTTTAATTTTGTGTAAGTATTAATATGCGTGTATTTTAGAAATATTTTGTGTAGTTATGATTAAAATTGTGTAGCTAGATTAGGCAATATTATTGTAAGATTCCAGTTTTGACTTTCACCGCCCCCGCGGTGAAGAAGGCCGCCCTAGCGGCCTTGAGGTCGGTCACAGCCCCCGCGGTGACAATGGGCCGCCCCTGCGGCTGAGGCGATCCGCCCCTGCGGATGCGCTGCAGATCGCGCCCGATCTGTTTTCGTTCGATTATCTTCCTTTCATAGATAGAATATTCGATTTTCTATCTATGGGCCGACTTCCTTATCTTTTTCCTAACCCTAGACGTCCTTCCTTTTTATCTTTTCCGCCTCTCCTATATATTCCCGTCTTTTCTTCTTTTCCCCGTTTCTTGCTTACGTCTTCTTCAACCCTAGAGTGTTGCAGCCTTGCCCCTGTGTTCTTCCTGAACGTGTAAGTTCTTCCTCCCTTATTCTTCATCACGTTCATGTGCTGCTACACCTTGCTTCTCTTCTGTTTCGTTTCCTTCTTCGTTCTTCCCTTCTCTTCTTCTCCAAGGATCAAGCTTGAGCTTTGATTCTTGTGGAGCGTTCCGTTGTTGATTCTTTGATGTTCACAGGCTCCCTTGGTTGAGTTGTGACATGGTTGTGTATTGAGAAAGGCAAGCCTTGGCCTTTGGTGAAGTTCCTTGTTGTCGAAGGAGAAGTCGGCGTTTGTGTTGCAGAAACCGCCCCTACGCCCTTGCTTTCCCGCCCCTGCGGATAGCCGCTCTTGCGCTTGTCCAGCCGCCCCTACGGTTTCCTCTACAGTAACTCCCGTTCTTGTGAGTTGCTTCCTTCCTTCCTTCCTTCCTTCCTTTCCTCGTTCTTTTCCTTGTTCATTCTAGTTGTTCCTTGTTTCCTGAGTATGCTGTAAGACTAAGGTTGAACCCTTAACTTGTGGAGATCTCTTAGAGATCATTGAGGCTAGAAGTTATAGACTTCTAGCAACCGTTTCGTTCCTGATTTGTGATGCTTTTGTGAACAGGCTTTCCTTGCTCCTTTCCTAAGGTAAACTGAGCCGTCTTTGAGTTGTTTGTTGAGCTTTGAGTTACCTTCGAGTGAGGTAAGTCTCTTGGACTTACTTAGCTTCATTCCGTATATTGGTTTGAATGTTTTGGCTTGTTTGTGTTGCTTATCATGTTTATAACGGATAACAGGAATAGGATCCACCCTTTACAACCTTAATTGGCCCAAGTGTATGATAATCGGACGGTGACCACTTGTCTAGTTCTACAGGAGACTAGAATGTGCTCTTGCAACCCAGGCCCGTAGATAACGGATAGTACTGATCTATTCCTATTTGTAGACAGAAGCGGAGGCGAGTTACGGGAGATTCTCGTGTGACAAAAGAAGTTGAATTAGTAATGGATAACTTTAAGAAAGATAATAACCGGTTGAGTGCGAGCATGCTATATGTTTACTTTCCCTTATGTGTGTTTGTGTCTTTACGTTCTTGTTGATATGTAAAATGTTAGCTAACGGTTTATACCGTCGTTGCAGATGTTCCGCAGGTTCAGGTTGCTGGTGAGTGATCCGGATGGTGTGGTCAGCCGGGGTTCCCGTACATTATAGGACGGGATCGGGTTTTATTTTATGTTGTTGCTTTCCCTTTTGTTTTGAACTCGGCTGCGAGTCTTGTATGTTTTCCTTTTGTTTAAAGCTTTTGTTTTATATTGAGTTTTGGTTTTCATTCGTCTGTGCCTTGTTGTAAGATCCGTTGTGCTGTTGCTACTCTGAGGGTCGGGACCCATTGTGCGGTCCTAGCCTGTAGCGTTTCGAGTTCCCAGAACTTGGGGTGTTACAATAATGTAAATGATTCTTGAATATTAGTGTATTTTAAATCGTTTCGTGTAGTTAAAAAAATCCGTGTAAGTATTTACCTGTGTAAAGACATTTGTGTTATATGTTTAAATTACATTAATTTAGGTAAGAAAATATTTACTTGTGTAAAGACATTTGTGTTATATGTTTAAATTACGTTAATTTAGGTAATAAATTATTTAATTGTGTAAAGACATTTGTGTAATAGAGTTACTTATGTTAAAACATTATTGTGTGAGTTAATAATGAGTAGTATTGGAATTACTTCATTACAAAGGCATAATTTCTTCGACACAATTTTTTAAAGCCTATTGAATACAACATTAGTAAATTTAGGCACACTTTGCAACTTCACCCTACATTTTATGATAAACAAAAAGGAAAAACATATTAAGATAAAAAGGATTTTTGAATCAAACGGCATCCGGGTTCGGCTTAAGTCCTTTTGGATCAAATGGATCAAATAAAAGTATTTCGGATTAGCCGGATACCCGCGAATAATATTGTCCGATTTGACCAAAGTCGTTTTCAGATATCATATTTTAGAATTCATATCAACCGGCTACCCATGGATAATATTAGCAGATCCGGCTAAAGACATTTTCTGATACCATATTCGAGATTTCGGATCAAATGGATCAAACGGATATTCGCGGATAATATTCGAAAGGGTTTGAGATGTCGTTTTATGATACAATATTCTATAATTCGAATCAAACGGATACTATTTTTCATTCCGGCTAAAGTCGTTTTCCGATACCGTATTCAAGAATCCGAATCAAACGGACCAACCAGATATCTGGGGACAATATTATTCGAAACAATTTAAGTTGTAATCCGATACTATATTCTAGAATTCGGATCAAACGGATAGTATTTTCCGATCCGACAATTGTTTTCTGATATAGTGTAGGCTTACATTATGTTCTTGTTGGTCGTAAGATCAAAATCATAATAAAAACATTTCAATCCCTTAAAAATCTGATTGCTTATTTAAATTTTAGACTTAAAAAAAACACATACATTTTTGGGTTTGAAATGAGTGATAATGCAACTTTCTAAATAGATGAGATATTTAAAAAAAGTAATAGGATGAGGAGCTTACGTCCATATATTTGTCCTACACAAGAAGATGGACATCTTCACATGATTCACAAGTTATTTAATTTGTGGTTTATGGCTTCTTCAAATCGAATGATGATCATTTGTGAAGCGTGCAAGACTGCAACTTCTCGACTCGATCTTTTAAGTCTTCGCTTCAATCATCGTTATCTATAATCGACCTTTTCAAGTTTTACATGGATTCGTCTTATACTTGCACAATATATGTAGAGACAAATAGGGCAATTATATAGGTCAGATAATATTTTTGGTATACACATTTTAAATGTAGTCACAAATAGATATGTTTATATCCGGGCTTGACCTAAATTTTATAAAATATTAACTCCGTATATCCGGATCCGTGTCCTGTTGGCGTGCTTGGACTGGTTATCGTACCTGTCCGGACGGGATGGACACCTTTTTACTTTTTATAAATTATTTTTAATAAGATTTTTTTTAAAAGTATATATATTTAAGATATTTTATGTAATATATATTAAATTTTATTGTAATTATAATAAATATTTTATACTTAATATTTTATAATATATACAATACAGTAGATTTTTTTTTATACGGGTCGCCGGGTCGTGACATTTTGGCCCGGCAGACCTAGAATAGTATCCGAATATGATCAGGTATAGTTACGAAGTGATCTAATTTACTTATTTATAATTAATAAAAAAATAACTGTAATGAGTTGTATGAAATTTCATTTTTTTTAATTTTAAACTGATTATACAATTTATATAAATATAATTATTATTAATACACAATAGTTTTAAACAATCAATAATCTAAATTACTCATTCTTACAAATTGGCATTTAAAAATCTATTAAATTATTATATTAAATTTATTTATACATTAAAGTCTTTTTGTAAAAAAAATTTTCAGAGGGAAAAATTAAATCTAAATGGGCAAATTAGGCAACTAGGCCTTTTTAAAAATCATTAAGTAAATAGGCTTTTTTGAGATTTTCGTTTACAAAGTGTACTCCTGTTACTTTTTTTACCAGTGAAACCCTACAATCTCGCAGCCTTCACTTTCTCCCTCTGTCATCCTCTTCGTTCCACCCTTGCCTCCCCAAGTTCAAACCAGGACAAATTCGACGCCCTGCTCCAAATGGCATCATCTTCATCTCCCTGCTACCTGTAATGTCTACGTCACTCCCGATAAACCTCCCCGGCCTGAACTCCATTGGATCCTCCCATACTTCCGGGTCGCACCCATTCTCCGCCACCATGAAGTTCACCATCGCATCCTTTGGGATCCTGTATCCCTCTAATTCTACTTCTCTCGTTACTGCGTGTGGTAGCAGAAGGTGTCCTGGCGGATGCCGCCTTAGCCCCTCCATAACCACCGCATTCAGATACTCCATATTTGCTAAATCCTCTTCTCTGATCTCATCTGCGTTTGAAGATCGCTGATAAGGATCCTGTTCATTTGAAGATCTTCGTCCATGGATCTCCAGTCTCGATCTCTCTCTTCTGCACGCCGGCGCCGACGCTGCGAGTCAAGGCGTAGCAGTAGCGGCTGATCATTCCTTATGTCGACCATCGGAGAGGTGCACACCGGTTGAGAGTCGTCGCCATCGATACCGTCACCGACTGAGACACCGACGTGCAACACGACGAATGAGGTTGTTGAGTTTGAGTTCCCTCCGCCCAGATATAGAGCTCCAATCTAGATCTAGATCTAGATATTCAAGACTTAGACCTTTTAACCTGCCTTTGTTAGGGATGCTTTGGTAATTGTAGTTCCCTTGAAACAAATTGGATTTTGCTTATTATCTTTTGAGTTGATGGATTGTTTGCTTAGTTTATACTTGATGCTGCTAGTTTGACAATGCTTCGAGCCATCTGTTGCCTTCTGGTATGAGATAAGAGGACATATTCTCCTCACTTTGGTAAATGAATTTCTCATAGGAGTTGGCCCAATATATTAATCTGTAACTAGGGAGAAAATTGTCAACTTTGTGATTATACATGCTTGCTTGTATAACTAAAATGGAATCTACTTTTTGCAGGTTTTGTTCCCAATTGCAATCACTACTAGTTTCTGGTATGTTGTTAAGCTTTTGATAAAGAGAGAAATGATGAAAGTTGTTTTCTTTGTTTCATACCAGAAATTATCTTTGCAATTAGGCATTCATATATTTTGGGAAGATGCGTTCTTTTTTTTTTCTTGCAGAAGTATGTTGTTAATTTCTAGTGATTAATTTTCTGGTATCATAATATCTATTATTTAGTTTATGCAAGATAATTTATAGTATCTAGTTTCTGGTAACATAATTTCTGGTATGTGAAAAATTCTAGTATTTGAAAAATTCTAGTATTTGCAAAACTCTGGTATTTGTAAAATTATGGTATTTGAAAAATTATGGTTTTTGAAAAATTATGGTATTTGAAAAATTCTGGTATGAAAAAATTATGGTATGAAATTTCTGGTATGAACTTTTCGTATGATAATTTCTGGTATGAAATTTCTGGTAAATTCTGGTATGAAAAAATTATGGTATGAAATTTCTGGTATGAACTTTTTGTATGATAATTTCTGGTATGAAATTTATGGTATGAACTTTTCGTATGATAATTTCTGGTATGAAATTTCTTGTATGAAAATTCTGGTATGAGAAATTCCGGTATGAGAAATTTTCAGAAAATAAAAAAAAAGGCAAGAAAAATAATAAAAGAAAACAAATTCAGTAATTAAAAATTAAAAGTTATACTTATATAATAAATAACAAACATCATTTATTCTTTCTTTCTAAATAGAAGGGTTAATAATTTTTACCTACTATTAAATGAAAGTAGTAAAAAATTTGGGGTACACTTTCTTAAACAAAAACTCAAAAAGGCCTACTATGTCAAATTATCCCAATCTAAATGTAAGTATATTTTGACGTTTATCATAATTAATGTAATTATTTATAAACTCTTCTTTTGATAAATTAAATTATAAAACATATTATAAGTAAAATTAGATTGTGAGAACCGAAATTCATAAAATCCTCAAACCTCCAACAATTTTTTTTACAAATGATTCATATAAATAAAGATTAGATCAATCTTTATATGTATGATTTAATTGATTAATACATACAAAACAAAACATTAAAAAAATGACTTTTCTCTCTTGGTCCTCAATGTTTGGACCATAAGGGTACCAAGAGGAAACATATAGATTAAATTATAAAACATATTATATATATATATATATATATATATATATATATATATATATATATATATATATATATATATATATATATATATATGATCATGTAGGAACCTAATTTACAGTAGGGAGTATAAACCTTTGACCGACACACGATTTGATAAAATTAATGCTCCATATTGATTGATGTTAACGGGCCACATAATTATATTTAGATGCAAAATATACCGAGATTGCTATTCGTACCCACCATTTCATGCTAAATATACCCATTACACGCCTACGCGTTGCGTACGCGTAGAAAATGGATCAATTTCTGAGGCAAAAGTTACTACGCGTACGTAACGCATAGGCGTAAAGACTTCTCTCAATTTTGAATTGAGAATGTCTTTACGCCTACGCGTTACGTACGCGTAGTAACTTTCTGCCGTTTGGAAAGTTACTACGCATACGTAACGCGTAGGCGTAGGTATCTTCGCTTCCATAACGCGAAAGCGGAAGGTCGTCTTCCTCATTCCGCCTCCACCAAACTTTTCCTTACCGACGACGACGAAGAAGAGGGCGACGAAGAAGAGGCGACGACCACCACCAACCACTCCAACGACGTTTACACACATCACCAGCAGCCATGGTCCGAACTCGGGGAAGAGACGGAGGCGTGGTCCGGGGGAGCCGCTCCGGCAACGGCGGCGGTGAGTCCTCCGGCAGTTTTTCAAGCGAGGGTCGCGGGCGAGCGGTTTCCGATGCCGAGGTTGGGCGAGGACGGGGCTCTCGTGGAGGGCGAGTAGGGGGAGTAGTCCGAGGTTGCGCGACATCTCGCGTTTCTAGCGAGGTTGGGGTACGTTTTAATTTATTTTTATTACATTTGTCTTTATATACGTTAATTAAAGAATAGTAATCGATAATTAGTGTAGGATTAGTTGTTAATTACTTATTATTTATAGAATTAGTGAATGAATTAATGAATTAGTCTCAATTAGTCGATAATTAGTTAAATTAGTGGACAATTAGTCACTAGTTAGTGAAATAGTCGATAATTAGTTTAATAAAAATTGAAAAAAGTCGATAATTAGATAATTAGTTTATTGAAAATAGTCGATAATTAGATAATTAGTTGTTAACTTCCTTAAAATAGTCGATAATTAGTTAATTACTCGATAATTAGTTGTTAATTATTGGAACTAGTAGATAATTAATAGATAATTTGTTTAATAAATATTGAAATTACTCGATAATTAGTTAATAGAAATTAGTTTAATAAATATTGAAATTACTCGATAATTAGTTAATAAATATTGAAATTACTCGATAATAGGTTGCCGGGACTAGTACTCGTCCATGGGCCGCTACGGTTTCGAACCGTAAGCGGCGTATGATTGAGTTGGGAGTAGCGCGTCCTGATGACGTTCTTGAGGATCCTTAGGAGGAGGAGGAGGAGAGAGTTGGGGAGGAGCATGTAGACGAGCGGATGGACATGTTGTTCGGTTCGTCCGACGTTTCCGGCGGCCAGATGTTACCCGAGGCAGACGTTGATGCTTTTGTATTGGAGTTGCATGACACGTTGGACCACCGATCACCTGCACCTGCTCATTCAGAGAGCTCTGCCGCCGGGAGTAGGAGACTCGGTCAGGAGGGTTCACCACCACCTCCACCTCCACCTCCACCTCCACCTCCGCCTGTGGTTGCAGATGACGCTGCTGGGTATCCAGGAG
>BSUD01000008.1:111910269-111957045 GCA_033239045.1 Fagopyrum esculentum
AATTACTCGATAATTAGTTGATAATTAGTTAATTACTCGATAATTAGTTGTTAATTAGTTAATTACTCGATAATTATTGGAACTAGTAGATAACTAGTAGATAATTAATAGATAATTTGTTTAATAAATATTGAAATTACTCGATAATTAGTTGTTAACTTCCTTAAATTAGTCGATAATTAGTTAATTACTCGATAATTAGTTGTTAATTATTGGAACTAGTAGATAATTAGTTTAATAAATATTGAAATTACTCGATAATTAGTTAATAGAAATTAGTTTAATAAATATTGAAATTACTCGATAATTAGTTAATAAATATTGAAATTACTCGATAATAGGTTGCCGGGACTAGTACTCGTCCATGGGCCGCTACGGTTTCGAACCGTAAGCGGCGTATGATTGAGTTGGGAGTAGCGCGTCCTGATGACGTTCTTGAGGATCCTTAGGAGGAGGAGGAGGAGAGAGTTGGGGAGGAGCATGTAGACGAGCGGATGGACATGTTGTTCGGTTCGTCCGACGTTTCCGGCGGCCAGATGTTACCCGAGGCAGACGTTGATGCTTTTGTATTGGAGTTGCATGACACGTTGGACCACCGATCACCTGCACCTGCTCATTCAGAGAGCTCTGCCGCCGGGAGTAGGAGACTCGGTCAGGAGGGTTCACCACCACCTCCACCTCCACCTCCACCTCCACCTCCGCCTGTGGTTGCAGATGACGCTGCTGGGTATCCAGGAGGTCCCGTAATACGGGACTTACTTTACAGCTATGACACTCATGTCGCTCGTGACATATGGGTCGGTCAGGTATGGATTTAAATTTCGTTTAGCTTTTTATATTTCCTTAAATTCAAACGTGTTACTTACGTTTAAATGATATTTTCATAACAGGATAGAGGTGTTTTACGAGTCTATAGGCTAGGTGCCACGGTCAGTGGCTTACGTAGCCTTGCTGATCGATTTCCAGAGTCAGAGTGGATGACACTGGTTAGGGGGAGTGGGCTGCATGGCCTCCTAGAGATGCAGTGGGGCGGTGTCGACCATGCGCTTGCATCTGCCTTTGTTGAGAGGTGGTATCCAGAGACTTCCGGATTTCACTTCCCATGGGGACAGATCTCTATCACCCTCCACGACGTATATCACCTCCTAGGACTTCGCATTGACGGAGACGAGGTTATCGGCGCCAGGGATGACACACTCTTCACCTCCATGTTCGGCTTCCCGACATTGGAGGTGAAGGACGCCGTGAAGGCGGGTGGGTGGCCGTCTTCTCATCTCCTCTCTACTATTAGGACTATGGCCGAGTCCCCAGATGCTAGACAGGAGGACATCGCTACCGGATTTCTTGCTCTTCTCATTGGCTCCACCCTGTTCATTGACAAGACCACGAACAGGGTGAAGTCTCATCTATTGAGCGTTTGTCGAGACCCCATCACCATGGCGTCCCGTGCTTGGGGGACTGCCACACTGGCATATCTATACAGACAGCTAGGCGAGTCCTCTCGGAGGGAGGTTCATACATTAGCCGGTTGTTCTCTTCTCTTAGAGGTAAGCAATGAACTATAATTTCATAGGTTACAATCTTTTAATTGATAATCAATTTAATATTAAAATGATATGTTTTTCGCAGTCATGGATTCACGCTTATTTCCCTCACTTCCGACCTAGAGGACATACTGACCCTCTTAGACAGAGAGATGCGAGACATGCACAGAGGTCGGAGAGGGCTCCTACAGGACAGATGGAGAGATCGGCCCTATTAGGGTTTAGGGCCCAGTTGTCGAGGTGTAGGATGGACGAGGTACTAATAAAGTCAAGTTTCTTACGTATATTTTGAATTGATCTTCTGAATTGACGTTATATGTTTGTCGTAGGTGACGTGAATGCCGTGGGGTTCGCTAGACGGCTTTCAGACTGGACAGATGCGCGTATCAGCCTATTTTGGGGTGATACGCTTCTGTTGGTTGGAGGAGCCCTATCAGCCACCGTTTATGCTACGTCAGTTCGGGCATGTACAGATAGTCCCTCCAGAGCTTCATACAGTTCCTCCCGGATGTATCATTCGCCCCTTCGTGATGAAGAGGCCGGCGAGGATAGGGAAGTATGAGCTGCTATTTTCTCCCGACGCATGGCATCTGTGGGCGACGCGAGACCAGCATCTGTACGACATACAGAGCGTCCCAACAGTTGTCGACCCATGGCAGATGGATGAGTACTTCTTGGACTGGTTCTTACCACGTACTCACTCCCACCTGCAGCCACCTCCAAATGGTGCACCACCACCGCCTGCACCTCCAGTTGCACCTGTTGTACTTTCAGAGCGGGTACGATATGAATTGTTACGTTAAAGTTCATTTTATTTTAGAATTAGTTCAGTTTCTTACCTATTTTCATGTTCTGCAGCGTGTACATATAGCTATAGGTATGGTTAGAGATCAGTTGACTCGTTGTCCTCCATCTGAGGCTGATTTTCTTCGACGTCTCCTAGATGTTCTAGGAGGAGACGAGGCACCAGAGGCGCCACCTCCTGTTAGGGCATCACAGCGACAGGACTAGACACTTGTTTCTATTTTGTTTATTATGTATGAACATGTTTCATTACTTTGACTTGTTTCTATTTATTACGTCCCGTGCTTGCTTCAATTTATGTATGAACATGTTTCATTACTTTGACTTGTTTCTATTTCCAACGTCCCGTGCTTGCTTCATTTTATTACTTTGACTTGTGATTTATGTTTTGAAATCAAATTTGAAATCAAATTTGAAATCAAAATCTCAATTTGAAATCACAAATCAAAACTTCAATATTAAAATCACAAATCACAACTCACAAATCAAAAACCTCAATATTGAAATCACAAATCACAAATCACAAACCTCAATATTGAAATCACAAATCACAAAAACCCCGTCCTTGGCCTCGTCCTCGAACTCTTCCTTTAGAACTTTGTGAAGATTTCCTCATCTGTGAATCCTTATCAGCTCGAGCATGCTCAAATCCAGATGGCACTCGTCCTTGCTTGCTTCCCTTGTCTGAAGGATGTGAAATTCTCGGCTCCCGAGCTACTGAGTCCGTCGGGTTCAACATGGTTGCAATATAAGCGCCAAACTTGTTCACAATGTCTTGGGGCAACCTACCCTCCCTGTGCATGGCCATAAAAGATGTCAAAGTAATATCCCCCATCGACAAAGGAATAGCTTCGGGTTCTTCCACTTCTTCGGTGACCTCATGCCACGTAACTTGTCTCCAAAAAGGATGTATTGCAGTAAAAAACATAGGTCTGTTTTCCCGGAGGGCAGCAGCAAACTCATGAATGCACGGAATCCCATACGATTGCCTCCAATACCAATCGTCACATGTAGCATCAAATGTCCCTTGCCGCGCCAGTTTGAAATTCTCGATCAAGTACTTCATGCAATTGTTAGACACCTTTCGAAGAAGAAATGTAAACATAGGGTCTTCTTGGATGCCTACGATAGTATGAGTACGCGACTTTTCTATGCAACCTTGAATCTCATCAATCTGATCTCCAATCATTCTATGGATGGCCTTGATGAGAGTATCAAATCCACAACGAGTAGACTTAAGAGTTCTCTTCAACACCGAATGAGCACCCTCGGCCCTAAGATTAGAACATAATTTATAATTATAAAATAAATCATCACAAGTAAACTAAACAATAAAAGATGCAATGAGTATTTGTCTAACCTTCCTGTCGTCCTTGATCCGAGATGGAGATAGTGATCGGTCCAGCAACGAACAATAGCTTCCTTGTACTTGTCCAACCATGTCTTCTCGAGGTACTCCATCAAATGATACTTGTCCATCCAACTATCCCTCATATGCAAGAGCCTCGCCTCATAAGCTGCAATAGTAGTCGATTCAAACAACTCATGACAATCTCTCATGAATTTTGCTTGGATGGATGGCGAATGTGACTTCCACCAACTATTTGATTCTATGTTTCGATACACGTGCCACTCACACAAAATATGTTTGGCATCTGCGAAGACTCTAGGCATTGCTTTTATGAGACCTAATTTTTTGTCCGTCACTATCACTTCCGGCTTCTTTCCACTGAATAACAAGGCAATCCGTTCCAAAGCCCACTCGTAATGACCCGTCGTCTCTCGTTTCATTAACACAAACGCAACGGGAAAAGTTTGTTGTGTGCTAGTCAATCCGACGATCTCCAACAACGGCATGTCATATCTGCAAAATATAATGAATGAGACTTTGTAATTAAAAAAAAGTTTAATATAAACAAACTGAATGAATTACATACTAACATGTTCGTCTTGTATGTAGCATCCATGATGACAACGTATGGAAACATGGCAACCCAACGCTTCGACTCTGGATGGGCTAGGAATAAGTCGCTCACTACCTCTCCTCCTTCAGTGGTTTCCATCCTAATATCCCACATATAATCCTTATCTTGCAAGAATTTCAACGCTTCTTGAATTACCGTTCGATCTCCCATCGCTTCCAACCTAATTTTAATTCGAGCGTTTGAAACTTGCTTCCTAGAAGTGACCATATTTTCGGGATCTTCAAAATCACTCTTTAACAAACGAACAATTTCCCTCGGAGGCATTCCCGCCTCGGTGTAGATTTGGACTCGTTTCATTGGTGCCTTCGTCAACCGTCCAGCAAAGGCATGACCTACCAACTTCTTCGGAAGAGGATGATTGTGAATTCCGTGAACATTCCTCACACCCCAAAGACCCATTTGCACCTCATCAACGTGTAAGCGAAAATTACAATCAAACTTCTTCGTTTTGCATACCCTCAAGCCCTTCGCCTCACTCTTGCGGACTCCGTGATGCTCACACGCAAATATCACCTTTCCAAAACGCTTTTCATCCGACTTGTAGGACTTTAGTTTGATGAGAACCATATTTCTACTTCTTGCTCTCTCAAGAACCCACGCAACTAACGAGTCCATATCCGTCCATATCCGATGGTCAACGAACAAACTAGTATAGTCATAATCATCGGGAATATCGGCAACCTACAATAATTATTTCGAAAATTTCATTCACTACGACTATATCATATGTTCTGAGATTGCTCAAATTAATTAACAACTACTTAAATAATAATTGTCTACTGATTCATTAATTAACGACTATTTTCTTCAATTAACGACTAATTGACACCTAATTAACGAGTAAATTCTTCAGTTAACGTCAAATAACATTACTTATTGACTAATTGTCTACTACTTCATTAATTAACGAGTCAAGCATATAACATAAACTAACTAAAACATATAACACTAAACTACGTCAAAACAAACGAATTGAAAAAACTAACCTCAACACCCGAATACGGATCGTAACTACTGAGCATCGCGGGATTGAACAAGCCCTCGTCACCCTCCACGTCATCTTCACCACCGCCGAAAGCAACACCGTCATCCTCTTCTCCATCGCCGGAATGATAGCTTGCTTCTCCATCGTCGGAATTCATTTTCGAAAGGACTTTTTTTGCGAAACAACGTTTGACAATGAGGTTTTATGAAATGGGTCGAATACATGATATTTATACTAATCTTTGGGTTACATTACCGTTGGTAACGGCTAGTTCTCCACAATACGCCTACGCAGCGCATAATCGTAGAGTTCACAACGGTTACATGATCCGAGAACTACGCCTACGCATCCCGTAAGCGTAGTTCTCGATCAAGCAAGCGTTGTGAAGTCTACGCCTACGCGCTGCGTATGCGTAGTTTGTTCTTGTATTTTGGTGATTGATTTATGCTTTCCTTACGACTACGTGATGCGTAGTCGTATAATGGGTACAAATAGAATGAAATGGTGGGTACGAATAGCACGTACCAAAATATACACTAACCTTTAGTTATATTGAAGAAGATATCAAATTTATTACAATATCTCAAACGTATTTTTTTATATTCAAAATTTATAAGCGTTTCCCTTACCCTATTACCAATTTGACTAGTTAGAACTCTTTAATTTTTAATCTAAAAGTAATACAAAATTGTAAAAAATGACGTGGTTGTCTAACGGCCTTGTACGAGCATTATCATGTAACTAACGATCGTTAGCCTAAGATAACGATCGTTAACGGTAGAAGAAAAAAAACAAGCAAACGATCATTAGCTAGTACTAGCGATCGTTCAGAATTTTTTCTTCACCGGTAACGATTGCTAACATAGGTTAACAATCATTACAACAACAAAAATTGGTTAACGATCGTTAACCTGTGCTGACGTTCTTTAATTTATTTATTTTTACATATGAATTGGTTCGAGTAAGCACCATTCTTACGGGATAAATGATAATTTATCTCAATAGTAGGATGAAAAAAAATCAACGGTTGTGATAAGGAGAAGATTGATATCAATTTAAAAAATGGTCACATTAATGTAGTTTTCTATTAATGTTGAATGATAATGATAGTTTTCTTAAATGATTTATTATCTTTATTAATATCACACTCATGCACATGACGTTAATTTAAAAGTACACAAGAAATATGTGTATAGGTTTGTTTGGGTTAAATTTCATGAACACGAGCCTTCAATCACATAAGAAGTTAAAGATATGTACACGATTGATTAACCATTTATTTTTATGAACACGAGCGTTCATGCACAATGTGGATGAAAACGAGCACCATAAACATTATGTTCACGGTGGTGTGATGATCGAATTCTACAAGAAACATGTCAATAATAATTAATAATGAATGAACATGACCGAATAAGTTTTTCTTGCCCAACCAACTCAAATTATTTTTTTTTGTAGATGATGATCGTATTAAATGCATAGATCTCATAATAAACCATTAATTATTGTTGATTACAATGTAAAGGCTTTTTGATTTTTTTTTGTAGGAAGGAGAGTCAGTGGTCTCCGACGCTTCTAGTTGCGCTTATTATATATGAAAAAAAAAGGCTAAGTAGTACGCATACGGGGATAACCCGACCCCTTACATCATGATACAAAAGATCCACTATATCCTCGGGAGGGTCACACAATACATTAAGCCCCAAATGGAAATCGAAAGCAATAGAAGCTAAGAAGTTCGCAACTTTATTTGCCTCACGGAAGGCATGCCGGGTCTGGATAATCCAGTCCATTCTAAGATTGTCTTGGCATTTAGATGCCAGACTTGCAAGAGGGTGACACCTAGGTAAGTTCTTGCCGAGAAAGTTGATAGCCAGTTGTGAATCAGTTTCCCAAATCACTTATCGGCTACCACTTTCCCAAGCAATCTTCAACCCATAGTATATGCCCCATAATTCCGCCATGGGAACCGTACACATACCCAGGTTAACTGGATAGCATATGTGCCAATCTCCCACATGGTTTCTAAAGACACCAGCCGCAATAGCCTTCCCATCTCTTCTAACCGCTTCATCAGTGTTGATCTTCATAACGTTATCCGGCGGAGGATCCCACTTGACTTAAGTCACAATTCTCGTCCGGGCTTTCTCCGTATTGTTATTCTTCCTTCAAGCTTGTCCGTACTCTAGGGTCATGTTAAAGACAAATACATGCCCATCCATCCTCGTAGTGAGATTCCCGAAGATTCTCTCGTTTCTCCACTTCCAAAGCCACCATAGACTCACTACAAATAGAGCACTCTAGTCGCAATAGTTATTGGATTTAATAGGGGATAAGATGTTACTTCGGTTCCATGCAGCGAACAAGGTATGGAAAAATTTTGGAAAGTATCTGTACGCATTGATATTCGTTCAAAAAGCCCTGCTATAAGTGCAATCCCTAAACATATGCTCATATGATTCAAGGGTGTTCCGACAGAAAAGATAGTCATCACTCAGGCTCACTCTCCTTTTCTTACGTTCATCCTTGGACAAAACGCCCCCCTTGCAAAATGTTCCATAAGAAAACATGGACCACTTCTTGGACACCAAGCTTCCAAATCACTTAAAAAGCAACCCTATCCAAGCAACAAATATCGTTCTCCCATCTCAGCAATCTGTAATCAGTACCAACCGAGTAATTGCCGTCACTAGTCCCCTTCCACACTAGTTGCTCCTCAACGAGAGGCAAATCACTAGAACCGTTACCTCCTCTCCCATCCTCAGTCCAGTAGCAACCAGCTTCAGAGAGATGGACGTCGGTAGGAACCTACCAATGAGGTCCCAATTTCACCCTGAACTGTCGCACCAGAAATCTCTTACTCTTCTGTTTAGAAGCTCTTCATCCACACTAGTAACAACAGCCTGGAGAAGAGGTCCTTCAATGAGCCATCGATCCTCCCTGAAGGCAGTAGCTTCACCGTTAACAATGACCCTTCCGTGGCCCGACATGATCACCTCTCGAATCCCTTTCGTGATGCTTATCCACATAGTAGATGGTGCCGAGTGGGCCTGGCCGAAGGGTCGAATGTATTTACTCCTGAGAGTTCTTGACCAAAGGCCAGTCTCGTCCTTCAACAGAAGCCAACCTTGTTTGCCAATGAGAGCCAAGTTCAGATCTTCTATAGCTTTTATACCCAAACCTCCTTTATCCTTAGACACACACAAAACATTCCAAGGTACCGTATGCATACGTCTTTGGCCCCCGTTATGACCCCATATGAAGTTTCGGCTCAATTTGTCGATATCTTCACAAACTCCTTTCGGGATCAATAATAGACATGGTATAAAAAGGGAGCGAAGAGAGAACTGATTTCGTTAAAGTCACTTGACCCGCAAAGCTCAAACTTCTGCCCCTCCATCCATAAAGACACTTGTTGATTTTATCCAGTATGGGAGTGAAGGTAGCCTTAGCGATTCTTCCATGCAATAAAGGCATGCCTAGATAATTGCCTAATCTGCTCGTAACTTCGAATCCACTCGTATCCCGGAGATTCCTTTGTAGCTCACTAGGAACGTTAGGTGACACAAATTTTTTTGATTTGTGTACACTAACACTTTGACCTGAAGCCTTGCAAAATATATCTAAGCAGCCTAGAATCACTATCAACTGCTCCATACTTGCCTCCGCAAAAAAGTCAACTCATCCGCAAAGAAAAAGTGTGACTACTTTGGGCCATCACGAGAAAGCCTTATGGGTTTCCAACGGCCCTGATTAACTTCTTTTGTAATGAGATGACTCAATCTCTCCATAATTAGGACAAACAAGTAAGGGGATTGAGGGTCCCCTTGCCTTAACCCTCTCTCCGGAATAAAAGTATCAGTGAGACCTCCATTCTAATTGACCTGAAACCTGGTGGAAGAGATACATTCTCTTATCATATCACTCCATTAATGAGGCAACCCGACTGCTATTATGGTTTCTTCTATAAAGCTCCAACGGATCTTATCATACGCTTTCTCTAAGTCCAACTTTAAAATAATCCACTTCTTGCCCGATCGTTTAGAATGGACAAGCTCTTGCATAAGCACGATATTATCTTGGATGTACCTACCAAGGATGAAGCTCCCCTGAGTTGGTCCAACCAAGGTATCAATGATTCCCTGCATACGTTGCACCATCACTTAAGCAATAGTTTTATACAGAACATTGCATAGCGCAATAGGTCTAAAATGATTTATGAGCTCCGGCGTACCCACCTTGGAAATAAGACAGATAATAGTGTCATTCAAACCCGCATAAAGCTTTCCGTTTCAAAGAATTGCTTCACCACTCTGACTACTGAAGGACCAATTATGTGCCAACACTTTTGGTAAAAGATTGGTTGAAAGCCATCCACCCATAGACATTTGTACTCCCCCATACTCTTTAACCGCCATCCAAACTTCATCCCCATTGATGCCTTTGCGGAACTCAACTTATTCCTGGGTCGGTAATAGCAGGAACCCATTCATAATGACTTGATGACCCATAGTGGTGTTCAAAGTCTTCTGTTCACTGTAGAGATCCTTGAAGAAATCCACAACAAATTTTTTGAGGATATCATCATCTTCCTCCCAAACACCTTTATTATTGTGCAACCCTCCTACCTTGTTGCCTCTACGGTTAATGATAGTCGCCGTGTGGAAGAAAGAGGTATTTCTCTCTCCAAAAGATAACCATTGTTCTCTAGATTTCTGGAACCAAATGATTTTCTCCTGTTCTAGGACCTCCTCCAAGCTCTTTTGCAAGTAGAATTCTTTAGTTCTCCCCCTAACCAAAGAAAGCATAATCGGATCTCTTTGTAAAATGTCCAATTCTTTGACGATATTCTCTTTTCTGCAAAAGACATCACTAAAAACATGACGATTCTAAAATAAAAGCCAATTTTTAAGCATAAGGAGGGGAATACCTAAATTAGCATGCATATCCCAATAATGTTTAACCATGGGCATGAAATCGTTGTGAGTTATCCACACCGGCTCGAACCAGAAGGGTCTCCTTTCCCGTCTCGTCTTCTTCACAGGGAGGAGTCTAAGAAGAATGGGAGAATGGTCTGAAGAGAAGCGAGCAAGATGCCTGGTTGAGGCCTCTGGCCAATCCATACTCGCATCCTGGTTCATAAGGACTTTGTCAAGTCGCTTTTGAATACCATTACTCCTAGACTTACGATCATCCCAAGTGAACTCCGGTCCGGTGAACCCTAGATCAAGAAGTCCATAAGTATGCATCTTGATAGTGTCTCCCCTACTCTCATGAGCAGCGGTAATACAATTTAAATCCCGTCGATAATGTAGGGCTCATCTATCTTAGCCATCTCTTTATCGAAGGCCTCCCAAAAAGGTTGTGTGTGGAACGTTGGTGGAGTATAGATGGCAAGTAAATGGAAACTCTTACTGTTACTATAACTTAAGCGTGAATAAAGTATGAGCAGGTATTAATGATCGAGACTTGGATCTTAGTATAGTCCCAAAGCAACCACACCCCTTATTCAAACCCTAAGGAGTCCACACGCAAGCACCTTCCAAATCTCATCCGTTTACAAACTTTATCCGTTCGATCCCCATATATACGGGCTTCGAATATCGCAGCCATGTCTATCTTGTGTTGTTTGCATAGATACTTGATAGCTCGTCTAAAACCATTCTTTCCGGCTCCCTGTACGTTCCAAAACATGTAATTTATGTTAAACAAAGAAATAAGGTGTGACTACGCACTTGATGCGGATGATTGGAGGCAACAACATCACAATCCTAGGTTCGGCTCGTCTCCTTAAGGCTCTCCGTTCAAACCCTTCTCCATATCTACGTCCATTTTGGAATCTTCAATGCTCGAACTTTTGATACTAGCGAGAGAATCTTCTGCGCATGTAGTATCATGATTATTCAGTTTACTGAGAGTATTCTTAGCTAGTATCTTTTGAATATGGCCCGTATTACCAGTTCCTTGTATACACTCCACACTGGTTCTTTGGGGATAGCTAATAGCTTCCATCATCCTCTCCATATTAGTCTCCGTTAACTGACTTGCTTTGTCCTCTACAAAGAGCTGATTACCCATAGTTTGTTGTTGAACGCTCCTGCCCTCCCCCTTCTACCAAGATTACAACTCTCCTCCCTTGTTATCACAATAACCTAACGTTTATCTTCTAGTTCAAATCTACTTTCCTCCACTTCTGAACCTATAGCCTGAGTTGTCTCCTTATCGGGACGTTGGCGCTTCAAAGTAAGAGACTCAATTCTCTCAACCTTCTCACTATTAGCTCTCTTGGTATTCATATGCCTTGTATTTCTTTATTTATTTATGATCTTCCTTTTCTTAGCCTCGAAGATTGTAACACCCCAAGTTTTGGGAATTCGAAGCGCTCCGGGTTAGGACCGCATCCCGACCCTCAGAGTAGCAACAACACAACAGATCTTACAATAAGACACAAATAAATGAAAACCAAAACTCAATATAAAACCAAAGGTTTGAACAAAAGAAAACGTTAAAGACTCGCAGCCGAGTTCAAAACAAAAAGGGAAACACCAGCGTAAACATAAACCCAATCCCATCCTATAATGTACGGGAACCCCGACTGACCACACCATCTGGATCACTCAGCAGCATCCTGAACCTGCGGAACATCTACAACGACGGTATAAACCGTTATCTAACATTCTAGATATTGGAGAGAACATAAAGGCACAAATTCACATAAGGTAAAATAAACATATAGCATGCTCGCACACAACCGGTTATTATCTTTCATTAAGTTATCCATTACTAATTCAACTTCTTTTGTCACACGAGAATCTCCCGAAACTCGCATCCGCTTCCGTCTACCAATAGGAATAGATCACTATTATCCGTTACCTACGGGCCTGGGTTGCAAGAGCACATTCTAGTCTCTTGTAGAACTAGACAAGTGGTCACCGTCCGGTTATCTTACACTTGGGCCCGTTAAGGTTATAAAGGGTGAATCCTATTTCGGTTATACGTTATAAACATGATAAACAACACAAACAAGCCAAAATACTCAAACTAATATACAGAATGAAGCTAAGTAATTTCAAGGTACTTACCTCACTCGAAGGTAATCTACAACTTAATAAACAACTCAGAGAAGACTCAGTTTCCCTTAGGAAAGGAGCAAGAAAAGCCTGTTCACACAAGCATCACATATCAGGAACGAAACGATTGCTAGAAGTCTATGATTTGTAGTCTCAATGATCTCTAAGAGATCTTCACAAGATAAGGGCTCAACCTTAGTCTTACAACACACTCAAGGGTCAAGGAATAACCATAAGGAACAAGGAAAGGAACGAGGAAAGGGAGGAAGGAAGTAACTCACAAGAATGGGAGTTACTGTAGAGGAAATCGCAGGGGCGGCACAATAGAGGTGCGGGGGCGGTTTTCAGTGCAAAAGCGTTGTCGACTCCTTCGACAACAAGGAACGCAACAAAGGTCAAAGCTTGCTCTTCTCAATACACAACCACGTCACAACTCAACCAAGGGAGCCTGTGAACATCAAAGGATCATCAACGCAACGCTCCACAAGAATCAAGGATCAAACTTGATTTTTGGAGAAGAAGAAAAGAGGAAACGAAGAGGGAAACGAAACAGAAGAGAAGCAAGTGCAGCAACACATGAACGGGATGAAGAAAAAGGGAGGAAGAACTTACACGTTCAACAAGAACACAGGGGAAAGGCTGCAGCACTCTATGGTTAAAGAAGACGTAAGCAAGAAACGGGAAAGAGAAGAAAAGACGGGAATATATAGGAGAGACGAAAAAGATAGATGGAAAGGACGTCTAGGGTTAGAAAGAAGATAAGGAAACCGGCCCATAAGATAGAAGATCAAATATTCTATCTATGGTAGGAAGATAAAACGAACGAAAACAGATCGGGCGCGATCTGTAGCGCATCCGCAGTGGCGGGCCCTTGTGTAATACCCCGATTCCGCGGGACTCGGGATGTCACATTGGGCTAGGAACTCACAATGGATCCTGACCCTAGCGTGACAACAAGTGCACTGGACCTTACAACATGCCACTGACAAATATAAAACAAATACATAAAACTGTATAAACTGTACAACCAAAAGGTAAAACAACATAGCCGAGTATAAACAACAACGTCCTCACACATGAGGTAACAAAAGATCATCCTCACGCAGGAGGGAAAAGGTAAACAACCCCAAAAGACAAACCCATCCTATGTACCAGAGGTCCTTGGCCTACCACTCTGCTAGATCACTCAACATCATGCCTATCTTGTAAGGCATCTACAACATGGTAATAAACCATTAGCTATCCATACACATATACAGAGTAATGCATAAGCACAATCACAAACATGTAAGAATAAGCACATCAACATGATATCACACATTTACCCATTTTATCATCTTTATATAATAGCCATTTACTCAATTCGCATATATATATATATATATATATATATATAATGGAAGTATGTGACACGAGGACTGATACATCCTCGCCTCAGTGGCGGATCCAAGGGGTGGGCTGGCTAGGCCATGGCCCACCCCAACTCAAATTATTTTTATTTTATTTTTACATCAGAATCCATTTTTAAACTAGATTTTTGTTTATTCTTGACTCAACAATTGTATTAATGTAAAATATATGTATAAAAGTATGATTATACATTAAAATTTTGATATTGATAATTTTATCCGTTTTTTTATTTTTATTTAAATTTTTTATTTATTAACGATTAAGTATATGAATGATTTTTAATTATAATTTATTAGAATTAAAAATATTAGATTTTTTTTTAAATTTTCGCCCATCAATCGAAAATTCCTGGCTCCGCCCCTGCCTCGCTTCCGAGTGCTATATCCAGCTGTACGAGTATCGGTCACACAATCCGTGTACCCTATGAGAGTGGATTGCGCCCTTCTTGTAAACCAGACTAGCCTGACGTCAGAGAACCTCCCAGACTCCACTACGGGATGAAAGAAAAAGGTTATAACAACCAAGCAACGGGGCAGTCAATAAAACATAGGTCGGTATAAACGACAACTCATGATATCATAGCAACATATAAAGTACACACAACTCATGCAAACACCCAATATAAGGATGGTAGCTAAGTAAGTCATACGGACTTACCTCAACCTTATACAATCACAACCACGATCAATATCCAATCCTGAGAGGGACACTGCCTAATAACAAGGCATAAAGAGATATCAATACTCCTATCAATCAAAAAGGTCACACCTAATCCCAAGGGATCCATTAGGATCATACTCAATCTATAACCCTCACAACCAACTAAACCTCAATATCTCAAAATAACTCACAATTCTCAAATCTCAAGGTAGTATCTAATCGACATTCCTCAATCTCAATATTAATCCTAATTTAATTAATTAATTAAATTTTGCTAGAATAACGTTTTACCTGCAAGCAATTTCTAAACCTACCTGTCATCAGATTTCATCAAACAAACTATCCATAATCACCAGAATAATATAACGACCATAATGGAATTTCTAATTATCCATTTTGACAAGCCTAAAGTCAATTTAGGCCAAATCGCAGTACGAAAAACGAATAAATTCATAACTTATTCATTACTAACCCGATTTACGATCTGAAAGAAGATTCGGAATCACAACGACGCACGCTACGCATGAACAACATCAAATTCATCGGAATCTGAGCAATGGAACCTGCCTGGTGACATATATGCTCGACCAGCTCTTCATCTGCTCGGAAATGCAGAAACTCGGTCCCGATATGAAGAGAATGAAGAGAGGAGTTCAGAAACTCAAACGGAATTGAAATCGGATTAGAAACGGAGAGTAGATATGAGTTTGAAGATTGAGAGAAATCAGAGCTTTTGCGAGGAAACGTGAAAGGAAATGAATTAATAAAGGAATTTCCGCTATTTATAGTGAAGACGATAATTATCCTTTAGCGAAGTCATAATTATCCTTTAACCGATCCAAAGGCGGGTCAAACCTCCTTCTCCAAACTTCTCGAGATTGGAATATTAAATCTGGAATATTGTAGGGATAATTATTCCACAACTGCCTCGGAAAACGTGTATTCCTAAGCCGACTTTCTTAGCCGTTAAGAAACAAAATAACGACTCTTTTGGCCATTTTGCCTCATTATGTTATTTCATATCTAGGACATATCCGATGTCCTGATCATTTCTCTCAACTGTATTTTTATTAATTGGAGCTCCCAAATGCTCCAAATAACGCCGGAGGGTAAAAATAATTACCCGGGAGAAAAAGTAAAAATTTTCCCTAAACGTCCAAAATTACGCTAGAAACATAACGGTGGGACTCATACTCATCACTTGCGAAATCTTCGCGAGTTATATGTCAATTACTATCAACGATTAAGTTAATCAACATTAATTAGAATTCGGAAATCCTAACTATTACACCTTTTCACCGCGGGCGCGGTGACAAACACGAAGGCCGTTGGGACGGGGAGGGTCAAAAACCGGGATCTTACAAATATTACCTCCCTTTGTCTTGGACTGCTCACGTCCTTACTTGAACTTGCCACGTTTGCCTCACTAACTTGCATGGCTTGATTCTTATCTTTGAAAACCGTTGTATTAACTGCCTTTTCCGCATCCTTCCCTAGTGTCATAGACTTATCATTTTCCACAATTTTTTTTACATTTGTCTATCCCACTGGTAACTCCCGTTTCTTTACTGTGATAACTCCTTTCCAAGTGAGGATAACCCCTTTCCTTAACTTGTTGATAACTTCCTTGACTCTTGGCAATATTTGTTTTGACCTCCTGCCTTCCTATTATACGCATGAGCATGATCCTTTCCTTTTGGGTTTCTAACTTTCCTTCCTACCAGCATCCATGGCCCGAAGATCTCCCCGTCTCAATTTTCCGGCATAACTGTCTCCGGTGGTTCCTTTTGGCTCAAGTTCTTCTGGGTATCTTCGCAATCTGTGTTCGGACATGCTTCCTTCTGCTTTCCACCATCGATCTCTCCGGATATATATTAAAAATGGGAAGAATAATGGTCATAGCTCCCACACTTGAAGCATAGAAGTTGTAGCCCTTCATACTCAATATCACATCTCTTATTATTGATGTAAACAACTTTCTTAAGAGGTCTATTCAGGTCTATTTCTACACACAATCTAGCAAATCTACCCCTATTGAGGTTAATGGTTTTCTGATCCATGGCGATAGTTTGCTATTCTAGTAGCCAGGTTCCAAAGAATTGCCTCATTGAACCATTTCATTGGGAAGCCTGTCATTCGTATCCAGATTGGTGCAGAAGATATGTTCTCAGTGGCGTCAAAATCAAATGACCATCGCCTCATGTTCAAGCATCTTCCGAACACCGACCAAGGTCCTTCAGTAAGAACCGTTAGTAGCTCGTTCTCATTTTTGAATTTGGTCACAAAATACCCATGATCCACACATTATCTCCCAGTTTCCACATTTCTTTAATTTTCCTCACCATCACTAGATATGCAATGGGAAACCAAGAACCTTGAACACGATGGATAACTTCCAATCTAACTTTTCGCTTTACAATCCGTGCAGAAGATGAGGCTGAAGATGGAGAAGACGGGTTCAAATAATGTCTTTTTGATAGTTTAGTATAAAATTGTCAAATTTAAGCCTTATAGTAACATTCAATTTCGGATGTTCATCATAATATTTGACGACTCTTAGAGGTTCTCATTAATTATTATTGATTAGCATCTAACATCAACACTCTAGATTAATTATTACTGATGGGTCCCCATAAATATATATAGATGCAAGATATACATGTATCTTTATATGATTCAACAAAATATCAAATATATTACCATATTTTTATTCAAGCAAATTTTAAAACCTTTTATTTTCTTAAACCAAAATTTACATACATATGTAACGTAATGATCGGTAATTACCTTTTTTTGTTTTATAAACACGCTCGTTACTTCATCTTTTTTTCTGAACAAGCATTTAAAAACACTGTTACAATTTCGGACTATAGTTCATAGGCCCTCTCTACCACTCTATTACCACTTTGACAAGTTATAACTCTTTATTTTTTTTATATTCAAAATGTATAATATAATTGTAATAACTATATTGGATGAGTAACAACTTATTATAGCTAACTATATTTAAAAACACTATAACGATCGTGCAAGTATACCACACGATCGTTATCTTGAAAAAATTCATTCCTATATTTACATTATAACGAGTACATGCACGATAGTTCTCACGATCATGCATGTGATAACGATCGTACAATGAAATGCACAATTGCTATATATATATAACATTTTTTTTGCGGTCTTGCACGATGGTTAGTAGCCTACTAATGTTTTTTTTGCTAACGATCGTTTGCTTATAATAAAGAAAAAAGTTATAATTAACGATCTTTAATAATAAATTCAACGAACATCAATTAAAATTAATCGATTAAAATCATCGTTATATTATTTTATTTCCTAATTTACTATTCTATTTATTATTAGTAAATCTTCTTATTTCAATCGCTTCTCACATATGAATGTCTATGGTCGTCATTTAATTTGAAGCTCTTTCATTAATCCGACAATTCTTACTCTCTAATGTAAGAGAACTTCTCACTCGATCGGAAACCTATGTGTGTGTATGATTTCGATCATATAAGGAGTCTTAGGCCATCTCCAATAAGGGGGGTATATGCCCCCTTTAGCCCTACTTTATTATAAAATGATCTCTAATAGAAAAAAACTATAGGGTTAAAGTGTTAAAGGGTGGTGCAAAGGGCTAAATATAACCCTCAAGGTCACCCTTTAACTCTTCAAGTGGGACTACCATATTAAACCCACTTGCTCTCTCTTTTTTAAATAAAAAATTCAACTTCAAGTGAGAACACCATATTAAACCCACTTGCTCCCTCTATTTAATTAATAAAGGGCTAAATTAACCCTTTTATTATTGGATATAATTGAACTAATAATAAATATTAATTATTTTTTCAGGGTTAAAATTTAGCCACAAGGCTATTATAACCCTTTGTTATTGGAGATGACCTTAAGGTCAAAAGTGTAAAAGACTCACAACGTTGTAATTTGTCCAATTTAATTAACACTTGTCATATATTTGAACAAAAATTTAGTTGAACTATCGAACGTATAAATTAACATTTGAACAATTAATTATGTATAATTGAACATTTCGAATATAGTTGAACTATTTCAAATATAGTCGAACAATTGAAATATTTGAACAATTACAAACATAGTTGAGCCATTTTTTATTTGAACAAATACATGTTATATTTGAACAATTGTTACTTGATCCAATGGTTGCGGATATTTCCTACTTTTGACTCTAAGTCCCCCTTCCACTTGAAACTCAACCCTATATAGATAAGAATAGGTTCCGGTAAGAACCTTTTTTAGAGTAAGGGATAGGAACCTCTAACTTCCATTAGATTAAATAATGAACGTCCATGATGGAAGGTACATGATAATCTTTAATAGGCGAGTTTCACCATATTGATCTTATATTTTTCACTATCAGTTAATAGTTGTTATACTAAGAAAGAAAATATCTTATTTATGGATAAACAATTCATCCAATATAAACAAAATAAATCCCGACAATTAAATATAGATCGTTAGCACATGCACCGTTCGTCGGTTAAAAAAACAGTTATTTAACTATGGTTAAACAATTTTAATGATTGTTGTTTAACGATCGGAATTTTTTTCGTAACGTTTGTTAGTTATGTTTAACGTCCGCTAATTTGTTTAACGTTCGTTGAATATGTTTAACGAACATATTTGACGTTCGTTTTCTTCCTTTCCCCGTAATGTTCGTAAATTTTGTTTTTTTTCCCCTTAACGACCGATAAGCTTTTTAATGATATTTATAGTTGTTAGCCTTTGTAAAAAAAACCAATTGTATCGATCATTAAACAAGCTTATCAATCGTTACATTTTTTACATTGATGCGCTAACGAACGTTATCTATAAAATAAAATAAATTATAGGTTAATGGTCCTATGTAAATACTCAAGAATTCTAAGTTTCTAACTTATCAAATTGGTAATAGGGCGGGATGAAAGGCTTATGAACCAAAGTTCGAAATTCTAGAGCGTTGTTTTTCAAATAAACTAACAAACATGTTTTTAAAACAAAAAAAATAATGATCGTTATTTATTGTTATTAGCGTTATATTGTTGCAATTCTATTCCGGGCAATACAATATCATAATCAATAACTATTTCAATATTACCACATACAACGATTAATCTTGACCATACATAAAAAAAATGTTACGGTTAATATGTGTCCCTACTCCCTACTCTAAGAAATGTTCGAACATGATTGTTTCTCTCTCTATATAGACTCATACGTAACACGGGTCTATTCTTCTAGTAACACATATATATATTATAATTATGTTGTTATTAACCGTGCGTTATCAATTGTAATTCCAAATCGTTTGTGACAATTCACAAACCAAATGTATCATAAATGAGTTGGGTAAGTAGACTCTTTTCGCCTAGTATAGCATCGAGTAGGCCATTTTATTTTACATGAAACAATGTAAGCCCCTTTAATTGATTTAAAAAATAATAATTCAAGGGACTATATGGTAATTTTGATTTACACAACCCAAAACCCAAACGATCTATACAACAAAGCCAAACGATCTACACAAGTCCAAATAAAAACGATCTACAAAAGTCCAAACCAATCGATCTACACAAGGTCCAAAATACAAATCTTGTAGTTAAGGGAAGGTTTGCAAATTCTGAAAATCTGGGTCATTAACGTAATCACAGAGTATAGGTGCTCTTTGGTAACTTTCCCAAAATATGAGGGAACCTGATCTAGGGGTTGTTAGGAGAGTTCTCGGCGGCGGTTGGCTATCGGTCAGAGCTCCGATGCGGCGAGGGTGGCTACCGGCGAGCAACAGCAAGGGCGGCGACGACGGCTACTAGCATGACTCAGGCTACGGCTTTCTCCGGCGCCGGTTTTGGTTTCCGACTCCAATCCAAAACAACAAATGGCAAAGGCGGCTCGGTGGTCGCGTTGGCCTTCTTCTCCGACGAGGGTTCTTCCGGTGATGGCTTGGACGAAGGAGAGAGGCGCGGCGAATGGAGGACCCGCTGAGACGACCCATAAGTGTGAAGCAAATCCGGTTCGAAGAAGGAGGTGGTGACCCTGTTCTCGGTGGTAGAGGGTCAGAGGCGGACGACTACAAGTTCTACAAATCGGGATTTGACATTATCTACATTGCGCTAGTGGGAGAACGGTGAAAGAAATAAGCATGTCGAGACTTCTTTTTTCTGCTTCTGCTTCTGCTTTACTCGACTATTGGGTAACAAGGTTATATTATAATAACCAAATATACTCACTGAATTCAAGTTAGGATTTATATAAGAATTTTTTTTACATAAAGTCTTATTAGTAACATAAATTTAAAAAACCGATGAGTAATTAACTTTTTGATTAAAAAATTATATTACCATAATCATAACAATGAATTATTTTAAAAATAAAGTATTTTTTTTATTTGTCCGACAGTTTCTTTAACAGATCATTGATAGCAGGATTTTTTTGTGTTACTATAATTTTTATAAAATATTGACATACAAAATATATTATTGTTGTTGATAAGAATACAGCAAAAAGGATATTATTATCATTACAAATAACCGAAATTTCAAGACTAAATCTTCAAAGTGATCGTATAATGAGCGCTGGACATCATAATCAGTCATCACCGTTTCTTCCTTTTATTTAGACATCTTTTTCTCCTCTTCTTCCTCCCACCACAGCCCCACTTGTTCTCCCCTCCCTCTCTCTGGATTTGATTATTTCATATCCTTAATTTCCAACTACGTGGCGTCGTTTTCAAGCTTTTCCCTATACTTGCATTCTAAGCTTTCCAATTTTCAAATATTTCTCAACCAATGCTCAGACCGTACTGATTATTTATACAATTTTGGAGCCGTTTTGGTGATTGGATCTGGGGCAGATGTTCATGCTTAACTTGTGTTTGTTACCGTTCTTTGTTTGAATCCTTCAATGCTTTAATATACCTGGGAACCTCAAACAGCGTGTATTGCTTCTGGGTTTGTGTACGTTACGCTAAACTAAGCAATTCATGATTGCCTTGTACTGTAAGACAGGCCATTCTTTTGGAATTGGATATTCATCAGTATCTTTGCCTCATTTTGCGGCTACGTTTTCCAACTACCCTGAGCTGCCTGGTCTGGGATTAGCTGGTAAGGTTGAATTATGTTTCTTTTTGCTGCTTGTATCGGGTAATCGTGTTGCAGCTTCTAGACCTAGTTTCTGATCCGGTATTGTCCAATTTGGTGGGATTTTTGTTTCCTAGCAGATGGTTTATGGATTGAGCTTGATTTTGTCAATTTAGGGGTTTTCCCATGGAGGATTCGGAATGGGTTTTGCTTCCGAGCAGTTCATTTGATGCATTATGTTCATATTTGCCCTTTTGTTAGCACCAATCCGCTCTAGGGTTCCTGCTGCTGTTGCATTTGCTTGAGCTGTTAGGTTTAAAACCTGTGCTTTATCTCGAAGTGAAGCTTTGTTTGAGCTGAATGGCTATCAGGAAGCATCTCAACCCACATGCTAGCAGAGTCTTTAGTGATAGGAAATGGATGATTCCGTTCTTTGCAAGCCTATTGATCTTCATTACACTTACTTTAGCCGCTAGCTTTGGATTATATCAACCGATTTATGAATATGAGGATGATTCCATAGACTTTGAAGATATGCGCTTTGCTGAATCTGAGGATTCCAGTGGATACTTTGTGGAGTCAGATATAAAGAGATCAATGGAGTGGAACACAGAATTTAAATTGGAAGCACCTAGGTTAGCTTATCTTATATCAGGCACAAAAGGTGATAGCCACAGAATGTTGAGAGTCTTACAGGCTGTATATCATCCGAGAAACCAGTATATAATGCACTTGGATCTTGAGGCTCCGCCAAGGGAGAGGATTGATTTAACTTTGTCTGTGAAGAGTGATCCTACATTTCGTGAGGTGGAGAATGTGCGAGTCATGGCAAAATCCAATTTGGTCACTTATAAAGGCCCAACTATGATTGCGTCTACCCTACAAGCCATTGCAATTTTATTGAAGGAAAGCTCTGATTGGGATTGGTTCATAAATCTCAGTGCTTCAGATTATCCACTCATGACACAAGATGGTTAGTATTATCTGCATCTCAATTATCGATAGCGACAATTGCTTTTGTACTCATCCATTTAGATGTACTTGTTGCATGGCCTAGATGTGCCCTTTTCTTGCTTTGACCTGAGTTGTGGAGAGTCATTAATTTATTTTATCTAGTTGAACTTCTTTCAATCATCAGAAAGGGCTTCTTATGTTTCTATGCTTATGGATCAATTGAAGGCAAAAATTTCCATTCCCTCTCTGTTCTATTTTGTATTTGACTGTCTCTAGATTGATCTACATTGACACATTGCTTCATTAAATTATTTCTTACTAGAATGAATACAGATACATTTTGGAGCATATATTGCTATATATAGTAAATACAAGAAAGAAACCTCACATAGACTTGGAACAATAGCAAAATGTGCAGAAAAAACCGGACATGCTAAATACTTTCTTTCAGTTTTTAAACCCTAACTGCAAAACTTAAAGATCCGATTAATTTCCACTTTGCAGTAGTTCAATAGTTGGAGTTTACCTATGTTTTTGGTTTCTTTCTATCAGTTTGCTATTCTTGTCAAGGATGATTATGCATAGCATTATTCATTTGGCTGTACTTTATTCTGATAAAATGCGGACTGAACTGACATAGAATAATGCTGCTAAGCTTCCTTGGCACTTAAAATTCTGATGCCTGATCCTTCTCTTACTGGATATCTCAGTTGTCCTGTAAGCTTATTTTGGTTACTGGGTATAAAACAATGCTCAGGTCCCCTTGCAAAGGAATATGCTGATGTGTGGGTTTTCTTGATATGTCTTTTACAGGGAGGTGCAAAATTTATAGTATCATATATGTCTCTTCTGTCCAAGAAATTTGACTTGCTTTGTTAGCTGTGTTTATTAAGCCATATGTTTCTTGATATTTTGCTCACCATGCGTCCTAACTAGAAAAGATAAAAGTACACTAATTCTTGTTCAACACCTATGCATTTAGTGTTGTTGGGTATTAATAGAAAGCATTTATTTTCACTCGTAGGTTTAGTATCTCCATTTTTGTTTCTCTGTGCAGATATACTTCATGTTTTCTCAAACTTGTCTAGGACTCTCAATTTCATTGAAAATGCACAGATGGTTGCCGGGTGGAAACTGTAAGTAAAAAATTTCTCCAGGTGCATACTTCTGTACTTATATGACTTGGCCAATCCCTTATGAATTAAAATACATATGCTTTTTTACAGAAACCAAAGGGCAAGGCCCATCATCATTGATCCCGGTCTCTATCTATCCAAGAAATCAGATCTGGCTGTGACCACCCAACGTCGATCCCTTCCTACTGCTTTTAAGTTGTTTACAGGTGAGCTCACTAGATCATATTGTACGATCTTCATAGTTATGGCACCTTATACACAAGTTGAGCTTCAATTGTTGACAATGCTTGAATGTAGCCAGCTTTTTTAGGGCTTAAGTTGCATTCGGGTATCGTTACCGAATGTGTTAAAATTATGTCAGAGATTGTTTATTGTATATTGTCTTTATCCTGTTTCTCCTTGTTAATTCTTATAGGCGACATAGGACATAGGGGGATAGATATTAGATATGCTTAAAATTTTAGAATGTATAAAAGGTTTTGAACTCTATTAAAGCCTAAGGTGTCCCTTTCTGTTGCGAAATGCTGAAAACTGTACATGATCAAAGACAAAGGCACAATAGTCATTTTTGTACTTTCTTCCTGAGTAGAGAAATTTCAATGCCAGCTTCCTTTCTCCTGAAAAATCCACACTATGGGATATAATGTTTGACTTGACAGCTATCCTTCCCAATCATAATACCTTCTATGGTTCGTTAAAGACATTCATTTATCCTAGGTAGAAACTTCTTTTAGTTGATGAATGGCAGCAAATGTATTGCAGAAAGACGTTACTACTTACAACCCTTCTATCTACCGATCAGTAGCAGGGTTAAACTCTAGAATCTCAGCCACTGAGAAAAAAAATGTCATGAAAGAACCAAAAGTTAGGTTAAGCATTGTAGCATACTGGCAAAAAAAAAATTTTTTTTGAGAACTGTAATTTTGTTTTTAGATTTGACTTTGATATAATATTACAAGGTTATGCGTATCTCCATGATCCCCCTGTCTTCTTACTTCTTGCTGAATTTCTTTCACTTAAAAGTTGCATGTCTCCATGAAAATGGTACTGTGCATCAAATTGATTATCAAGTGTAGTTACCTCAGAGTGCTGGTGTGTTTTTTCGACTACAGACACTGTTTAATAAGAGCCAAAGCAATTAAACTTGTCTCTCTATTGCAAGTTCTCGTTACCCTTTGTTTTTTTTTGTTTATGCTGTGCTGCCCTGCCAACTCCCAGCTTCCCATTATAGACCACCCATCTAATCACTCCTTAGCTACTCTTGCTGGTACCGTTGCCAATGCTGGCAAATTCTCCTAGCACCACCAACAGACAATAGCAAGAATTTGCAGATCTTGCACAATATTTCCAGACCTAACAATTAATTCCAAGAAACAACGCCACCCGAAATCTCTGGTCTTGCAACAAAGTTTTGCAGATACAGTTTTTCGTTGTTTTCTGTATGTTCTTGATGTCAAAATTTTGTTGATAGTGAACTCCAGGGCCGTTTTTGTAGCATAACCTTTAGGTGCCGGTTTTGGAAGCTTAGAGACTACTCTTTATCTTTTCGGTATTTCCCAGGAGCATTTAAATGTATTGTATCCAACATAATGTATATTTTTTTATAGAAACCCAGCTCACGTAATTCTATTTTAGTGCATGATATCTCTGTACAGAAAGTTTTGAATTCTTGTAGTTTGAATAAGATATTTATAAACTTGGTTTATGAATTGTTTCCAGGGTCTGCATGGGTATTTCTAACACGATCCTTTGTTGAATACTGCATATGGGGATGGGACAACTTCCCAAGAACTGTTCTAATGTATTATACAAACTTCATGTCATCTCCTGAAAGTTACTTCCACACAGTGATGTGCAATAAAGACGAATTCCGGAACACATCAATAGGTCATGATCTTCACTACATAGCATGGGACACTCCTCCGAAACAGCATCCTCGTGTGTTGTCAATGAAGGACTTCGACAAGATGGTCAAAAGTGGTGCCGTATTTGCCAGGAAGTTTGGAAAGGGCGATCCTGTTTTGGACAAAATTGATAAAGAGCTTTTGGGTCGTTCAAAACGGTTTTCCCCAGGCGCTTGGTGTATAGGAAGCTCAGATGAGGACGCTGACCCTTGCTCTGTTCGAGGAAACGATTCTGTGTTTCGGGCAGGCCCTGGTTCTGAGAGACTTCAAGGTCTAATGCAAACTTTGGTTTCTGACGAGTTCCGGAGTAAACAATGTTGATTGGCTAGGTGAAATGTTTCTCACACTGAAACTGTACATGTTTTCTTTTGTTTATTATCAATACATGACACATTTGGCATTAAGAATGATGGAAATTTTGGTCAATTGAATGAGCATCAAGTGTATAGACGTTTTGTGTTAGGACTTCACCAAGGATCTTGCTGTGTTTCATTTGTGTACTGAATGGCAAAAATATATCGTTATACTTACTAATATGCATTACTTAAGTAAAAGGATTACAGATTCACAATACTGTTTCACTAAAGTAGAAGAATTCTCTTTAAAAGTTGCCATTTTACAGCAATGGTCTGAGATGTTATACAGATTGCAGAAGATCCTGCAGTATATGTTTAATATAAGGCTGTTATTTGACCTGAACTATTCAGCAAACCAGATAACTTCTACAGTTGATGCATCGAGAGAGCACAGTAAAAACAGAAATGATTGGAGAAAAGAAGTGTTACATAAATACTCTCTTTGGAGGTTAAAACCTTGCTAATGATGTATTTATTGTTCTTATCCAAATAGACAATTTGCTGATATCCTTGGCTTCATACTCAAAACTCTGATTGTTCGCCAGAGTTAAACTCTGACCTTTAGCTTCCTCTTCGGATTTCTTGAAGCCGTCACTTGCACCTTTTGGCTCAAACCGCGGATCATATCAAGCAATTCCAATCCAGACATGAACCTGTGTTAGTTTGTAAAAAATTGGTCAATATACTTTCAGACAGTTCTTATTCACTAATTGACAGCACTGAAGATTCAGCCTTTGCTAGTGTTTATACTCTTGAATCCGAAGGGATTATCCAACAACTATTAAAAACTAAACAAAACAAAAACATTTGATTCATGCCCGCAAGAAACAGCTGATAGCTTACATGTTCAAAACCCCATGTCGACAGCATCAGAGGTTGTAGGGTAACCGTCGTATTCCAATTTCACCCCCAAACTCGCACAAGTCGTTCTAAACTTTAACCTCAAGCTCGTCTTCAACTCATCAACACTCTCGCTTTCGGGATCCTCAATCGGGTAATTCTGCAGAATCTCGTTCATGCGATGGATGTTCTTCTGGACCCGGGTCGAGAAGCAAGACGGGTCGACCCGAATCGCGGATAGCCATACGTGAACGATGCCCTGGTAAAACCCTAGCTCTTCCCCCAATTCGAAGCCATGCTTGAGGCCAACTTCATAACCCTCTTGCTTCCCCGGAACCACGCCGTCTCTGTACCCGTCGGTGTATCCCTCTTCATAGTGGGTGGTTTCTAAGGTGAGACAAGATTCGAGCATGTTGGTTGTCTGCTCCATGGAAAGCTGCCTGCCTGTTGATTTGCGGGGAAGGGAAAGAGATCGAGAAGATGAGGTCTTGATAGTTGCCGTTTCGAGACTTGGGAAATGCGAGGTGGCTCGGGCAGGATTTATAGAATTTTTGGCCAGTTTATCTGAATTCGGGTCTGGCCGAGTCCGGCTGCCGAACCTATAATGGGTGCCGTAGGCCCGTATCCTTCCGGCCGGGCAGGTTGAACCGGTTGATAGTTGATACCCGTTTTTATTTTTAATTTTTTTTTACTATTTTTACTTTATAAAAATTATTTAAAAATTTGTTTTTTAATACAGATTTTGTTTAAAAATAAAATATACTTAAGATATTTATCGTAATATCTATGAAATTAATTATATTTATATCAAATATTGTATATTTATACTTAAATTTATAATATGTAATAATATATTATATTTTATCCTGGTTGACGTGCCGGACATTTTGACCCGACGGCCTAGAGAGGTGTCCGATCCGGCCTGACGGACCGGGCTTTTTGTAGACCTTTCGGACTTCATCCTCTGTTTATATCCGTCCATTTTTTCGGATAGGTCGAGCGGGTTGCCTAGAGATGGTCAGGTCTACGGTATAGTTTTTTTTTTTTTGGTTAAATATCATAGAATCTATACACTCACGGCTTGCACAAAATTCCCCTTTATAAAAAGAGGCCACATTTGCGAAGTATGTTTTTTTTTTTGAGATTTTGCCCTACTAACTAGGTCCATAGCATAAACACTTTAAGTAAATGTACATTTTTTTTACTGAGCGGGCGCCCAGTGTGAGCGCTGGCAGATGGTGCAGGCAACAATTTTTTTTCATTATGGGCTCCATGACCATCAGTCGGCGCCCATTTTTTTCCACAGGAAAAAGAAAATGGCGCCACATTACTAGAAACTCAACCAGAAACCATACCACAAAATCAACCAAAAACCATACAACTCATACTAGAAACTCTTACCAGAAACTCATACCGGAAATCATACTAGAAACTCATAACACAAACCATACCAAAAACTCAACCGGAAACCATACTTGAAGCTCATACGAGAAACTCAACTAGAATCATACCAGAAACCATATCAGAAACTCATACTAGAAACTTAACCAAAAACCATATTGGAAACTCAACCAAAAACTCATAACAGAAACTCATATCAGAAACTCAACCAGAAACACTTACTAGAAACACTGAAACACAACCAGAAACCATACGAGAAATTCTACTAAAAACTCAACCAAAGACCATACCAGAAATTCATACTAGAAACTCATACCAGAACTCAACCAGAAATTCACACCAGAACTCATACTAGAAACTCAACCAAAAATTCAATCAGAAACTCATACCATGAGTTCATACCAGAAACTCATACTAGAAAGCATACTAGAAACTCATACTAGAAACTCAACCAGAAACTCATACCAGAAACTCAACCAGAAACCATACCAGAAATTCATACCAGAAACTCAAACACAAATCATATCATAAACTCAACCAAAAACCATACCAGAAACTCATACCAAAACTCAACTAGAAACCATACTAGAAAATCATGCCAGAAACTCAACCAGAAACATACCAAAATTTCATACAAAAATTCATACCAGAAACTCAAACACAAATCATAACAGAAATTCATACCATAAACTTTTACCAAAAAAATTAAAAATAAATGGACAAAACAAAACAAAATAAAAAAATAAAAAAACACAGTCAACAATTACTTTTTTTTTTTTTGATACTGTACGGTAAGCATTTAGGTGGGATCATCCTCTCGAGACTCTCCGACCTAGAGCATCCTTTCGGATGGCTTCCCCCACCTGTTGGGGAATCAATGAGCATCCAAGTGGGTAGTCGTGTCCCAAATCTGCGAGTGCATCGGCAACACTATTGACTTCCCTGAAAACATCTTGTATCCTGACCTGCTGGAAACTGACCAAAATGTTAGAAATATCTGAAATGATTAGGTCAAGGTCCCATGGGGGTTTCCATATTTGTTTAATGGAATTGATAATTGTAAGATTATCTCCCTCAATTTCAAGGTTCTTGATCTCCAGATCACATGCTCTGATCAAGCCTTCCCTTAGCGCACATGCTTCTGCATGGAGGACCGAAATATTTCCACATTGTCCATAGCCCAGGGAGATGGTTGATGCATGTTGGTTTCTAAGAATGAATCCGAAGGCTGACTCCCCCGATTCGCGTTTTGAACCATCAAAGTTCAACTTGGTGAATCCATTATCCGGTTTTAGCCAATGGATGTTTTTTATTTTCCTATTGCTTCTACTTATTTTCTCTTTAGTTTGGTTCTTTCTTCTTTTCGACTCTTGCCAGCTTTTAATCTAGTCTTGTACTTGCCCCTCTATATTATGAGTTTTCTTACGATTAAATATGTTTTGGTTTCTCACGATCCATAAATTCCACCACGTAACGACTAATTGAACCAATTGTTTATCCTCAAGCTTCTTTCTTAGGTGAGTTACCCTGTTTAGCACATTCTGATTGGATTTACTTGCCAATTGAAGTTCGGTCTTAGTGTTAGTATTTGGGAGATTCTCCAAAAGGAAGGAGCAATCGAAAAACAGATGGTTAGCCGATTCAAATGGGTGGTTACATAGGACGCACTGCATGGGTACAGAGACTCTCTGTTTCTCCAGATTTTCCTTAGTTGGAAGCCCATTCATAGACATCTTCCACATAAAGTTTTTAATTTTGGGCATGATATCCATATCTCAGATCCACTCATTAAAGTGTGTTGTGATCCCTTTATTCTTGTAGATGAGGCCCATGGCAGATTTTGTAGTGTATGATCCCTTATCTGATGTTGCCCAATAAAGGCGGTCTTGGATGAAAGATTTTGGAAATTGATATGATTTAATGGCGGTTAGGATCTCTCCAGGTAGAGAATTGCCTAGTTCCATATCCAATTTATGAGTATTCCATTTATTCTCAATGATATAGTTACTAACTACAGCATTTTCATCGATATGATTTCTATTCCTAAGCAAATTGATGAGCGGTTGATCTGTTACCCACTTGTTCTTCCAGAATTTGATGGTGTTACCATCCCCAACGCTTCACCGAAACCCCATTTCGAATTCCGGTCGGAGATTCATTAATCTCTTCCATTGCCAGGAGGTATTCTTTTGGGTTTTATAGTTCCATAAAAGAGAACCTTTGAGATATTTTCCACTCACTATTTTAACCCAAATATTGTTTGGTTCTTCTATAATTTTCCATAATAACTTCATTTAGAGGACTTTGTTCATATCTTCAGCTTTTCTGATGCCCACTCCCCCACACTTTTTTGGTTTACAAATTTTGTCCCAACTAATGAGCGGGTGATAGGTGCTTCCTTTATTCCAAAAGAAAGACCGGTTGATTTGGTCTAGTTCTTTATGAATGGAGGCTGGCAGCATAAAGCTTTGCATTATAAAGTTTGGTTTAGCATTTAAATTAGCCTTAATTAACACGGTTCTTCCTTCTTGTGATAGTGTGGATGCTTTCCATGCAGTTAGTTGCTTCCTTGATTTAGTGATGATATCGTCAAAGACTGTCTTATTCACTCTTCCATTGATAATAGGGCAACCAAGATATTTATCCAACTCGTTTGTAGCTGTTATTCCGATTTTTTTCCTGGATTTGTTTTACCAAATCACCCCCTACATATTTTGTAGTTTGGAACGAAGATTTGTGAAAATTGACTTTTTGCCCCGAGATGAGGCAATACCCTTGTAGAAGTTCTAGAATCTTGGAACTAGCAGCTAGAGATGCTTTGGCGAATATTATTATGTCGTCAGCAAATGCTAGAAAGGGGATCACGGTTCCCCCTCTAGTAATTGGGAATCCAATGGTTTTATGATTTTGATTGCACTCTTTTTGAATGCTCCTAGCTAAAACTTCCACACCAAGGTTAAATAACAAAGGAGAGAGAGGGTCTCCTTGTCGTAACCCCCTTTCAGGGTAGATGACTTCAGACGGTTTATCGTTAACTAGGATAGAGTACGAGACCGTAGAAATGCACTCCCTAATCCAATTTATGAATTTTTGTTTGAACCCGAACTTTTCCATTACATTTAGGATAAATGGCCATTCTACTCTATCATATGCCTTTTCCATATCTAATTTCATCGCCATATAGCCCTCCTTCCCTTTTCTGCCTTTGAAACCGTGAAAGATTTCATGTGCAATGAGACTGTTGTCATGGATTGATCTATTCTTTGTAAATGCACTTTGGAGAGGGTGGATTAATTTGGGCAACACTCTCTTAAGCCTATTAGCTAGAATTTTAGCAATGATTTTGTATATTGTTGAGCATAGGCTGATGGGCCTGTAGTGGGTAGTTAGGGACGGTTCGTCCGTTTTAGGTATTAGGGTGATGAATGTATGGTTGATTTGTTTTAGTATTTTTCCGGATTGGTGAAAACTCTTCGTCGCTCTAATTACATCGGGCCCTATTGTCGACCAATATTTTTGGAAGAAGCCGGCCGACATACCATCAGGACCTGGGGACTTATCACTTCCGATATCGAAGACAGCTTTCCGTATATCCTCATTTGTGAAAGGTTTGGTAAGTTCCACATTCTCACTATCAGTAATTTCTTTGGTGATAACATCCAGGTGTTGTGCGATATTTATCTCATTTACTCGATTAGATCTAAACCGCTCCTTGTAGTCTTGGAGGAACTCAGATCTAATGCCATTATCAATATGAATTGTTGAGCCATTCTCTTTTTGGATTGAGCTTATAGCTTTTCTATTTTGCCTTCCTGTTGCTTTCCTATGATGGTACTTTGTATTTCTATCACCACAGTCTAGTGCTTTAGTTTTTGCTCTTTGCATCCAATATCTTTGTTGGAATTCTATAAGGCATTCTCTTTTTCTGTGTAGCCTATTTAGTTTATCATTCCGATGATCAGAGTAGTTCCTAAAGTGTAACTTTTGTAGTTGTTCTATAGAGTCATCCGTTTCACGGACTTGTTTGTTTATATTACCGAATTTTTGTTTGCTCCACACTTTGAGTTTTATTTTGAGTAGATTCAGTTTTCTTACCAATTTGAACATGTGCGTACCCGGGAATTGTGTTCTCCAGCATTGTTTGACAAGTCTTTCACAATCGTCTCTTTCGGTCCACATGAGTTCAAAACGGAATGGCTTATTTTTAAATCGTTGAATTTTATTATTTATTTCTATTGAGGTTAAGCAATGATCAGATGAAGTGAAGGCGTGGTTCCATACATGGATTAGGTTATAGGCATTGAGCACCTCATAATGCACCATAGCCCTATCTAGTTTTTCAAACGTGTTATTTTCGCCATCTCTCTTCTTTCTCCATGTAAATTCATTCCCTCTGGAAATGAGATCTACAAGGTTGCATTCTTGCATTACATTTTGTAGTCTTTGGAACCGGTTTGTTCTTAGTGGTGCACCCCCTAATTTATCGGACGGGTTAAGAATGTCATTAAAGTCTCACATTAGGAGCACTGGTTTGTTTTGCGTATTAATGGACTCTTTCACTTTAGTCCAGAACTCGTCTTTAAGCCTTTCATTAGGGGGTGCATAAATTAGGTAGATTGCCATATTAAAATTAGATTCAAGATTAGAATGATCCATTATTACGAATCTTGTGTCCTTATGACGAAATTTTATTGTTTCATTGATGAGGAGGTTATCTTTCCATAGAAGACATAACCCGCCTGCTAGGCCATCCGATGGGATGAAGCATATTCTATCAAACCCCGCACTCCTCCAATACATCTCAGGAGGTTCGATATTAGTTTTCAACTCAGTCAACATAATCATATCAATATGCTCGTTTTGGGTTGTGATTTTGATATCGGTCTAGAAGTTTTTCTTCCTGATACCTCGACAATTCCAGAAAGCTATCTTCATATATACAATATAGTGGGGTTTGATGATCGGTACCCATCGTTATTACCTACAACTATTGGATGTATGTGTCGGAAATTTTTTGTCGTGTGACTCGTCACTTTTCTTTGGTGCTTTTCTTGCCTATTGACCGAATCATAGGTTTGATTTTCGGAGTGTTTGATTCTCCTAACCCACTTACTACACTTGCATAACTGCACGAATTTTATATTATTCCCCTTTTCTTTTATTTGTTTAGATAGGGATCCTGCGATCTGTTGAGCTATTAATTTTCTCCCGGCTTTTCTTTGGAGGTCCTCTTCTTGTTTGCTAACTACATTGGTTACGAACCAAAGAAAATTATCTTTAACCGATTCTACAAGCATGACAATGTTAGGCCATACACTTTGGCCTAGTGCTAGTTTTGGCCATTCAGACTTTATTAGAGAGATCACTTCTCTAGACCTGTTTATTTGCATCGATTTGAAATCTCTGCACCACCTACATAACTGTTTTATAAATATAATAACAGGTATAAGGTCTGACTGAAAACACCCCCATGCGTTCCTTGTTATTCTTTGCCCGATCTCCTGAGCATTTATTGATATCCACTGCTGGCATGCAACACACCGACCAAACCACCTCAGTTGTTTGCTCTTAGTTTTGTACATCAGTCCAGTCGAGTAGGTTGAGAAAAAGTCATGTGCCAGCCTTGAAACCCACTTCCTCTCAAAATACTCGGCCCATAATCTGACAAAAACAGGAGATGGTACACCTTTAATTAGATTACAAGTGATTGTGTTGAGATACACATGTGTTTGAATATTATACCAAAAGTAAAATATTACCATACTATTATGTCTAGCAAAATCAATTAACTTTGCTATATGTACTTGATCATGATTAGTGCGAGTATAATAGGGACTTACACAAGGGGCTACACAAGGAATGACTAGCCCTTTTGCTTTATTAATTATCTTGTGCCTTTGTTCTGTACTAGGATCTTTGCTATGTAGCAGTAACCGGAGCCAAGTTTCCAACCTGTCAAAGCAGCAGTCAGCACTAGATAGGGTGCCATCGATGTACCTAAGTAACACACCATACATTACCATTATGAGCAGTTTGAAGATAGTATAGTTTATGTGCCTTTGGGCTTGGTTAAGCTCAAGGACTGACTGTTTGTGCTGCATCCAGAAATCTATAAAAGTTAAGGATTGATAGATATGGGCATTCCAGCATGTGTCAATCACAAAGTTCATCACACAAAAACACCATACACAACATTGAATAAAAACCATAGGTCTTTCATTGATTGAGAGGTTTATATATATTAAGCCTAGAAGTTGTGGTCTTTCCAACCTTCCTGCTATCAGAACAAGTATGGTAGAGATAGGTGTATCTGATTTTTGTTTCAACTCCTCCCTTTCTTGTTGTTTTGGAGGTTCGGACATTGTGGTCAGTAGAAGCTATTAATATCCGTCTTCTACATTCAGCTAAAGAGAAACACCAAACCATCACATTGAACTTCAATAATCTAAATACATTGAACTGTATGCACACATATATTTGCTTTGTCGGATGGTTCATGTCCAACTTGTTGTTAGCGTTTTTAGAGTTTGGGGGGAGTAGGTTGGGAAACCATACTCTTCTAGCTCTCCAGATAGATTTGTTATGCTGGTCTAGCAGACCCAGACTTAGTGTTTGGATATTGGTCATTGATCAAAGATTAAATTGAGTCATACATGTATCTTGAAACAGGTTCATGTCTACGGTTCTGGGCATAGATTTCAAAACATCAGTCCAGTGAACACAAAGGTGGACAAGCCGCTGGAAATGTTGGTTGAAAATTGAGATCCCAACGAATCTTTTCAAAGAAGAGAAGGAGATGGAGAAACCTTCCAAATAGAAAACAAACGGGTACAGTCCGAAGCCGCAAGACCAAACACAAGCCCTGGGACGTTGACTAGAAGTCTTACGCGAAAGGGGGTCCAGCCGGAGGTTCCAGACTCTTTTCCCGCGCCCAAGATCGGAAACCAGAACGACTTCAAGACAGGGGCACATACAATACCAACTGGATCGCAGCCTCATGTTGAATCCAAGCATAGACCAACCACACCAATGGATTCGGGAGTAGGAAACATCCCTTGATTGAAAAGTCGGACGCTTTTCGGAGTTTGAGGATTGCTCCATCGGCCAAATTTTGTCGAATGAAATTGAAACCTGAATCGAGAAGAGGAGTACACAGCAAAGAAACACTAGCCATAGTTTCTGGCAGGAGGAGTTGCAAGCGGCGGCAGCCTTGGGAAGGGAGGTGTTTAGGTTTAGGGTTTTGGGTGTTAGGAGGGGTGGGCTTTTGCGCGTGTTAGGCGTGTAGATCTGATGGGTAAAGGGGTTTTGGGATTTTATTTTTTCACTTTCAGTCAACAATTACTTCTACCTAACAAAAAAATTCATGTTTGTTTCTTTCTTTTTTTTTCTAAATAGAGAGGGTTAAAAACTTTTACCTAACATTAATGAAAGTGGTAAAAATTAGAGAGTACACAAAAACAAAAGGAAATAAGAAGGGCCTATTTGGCCAATTACTTTCATTAAAAAATCCATGAAATCAACTATAATTTTATTTTTGTTTTGACAGTATAGTGGTTAGGCACGATTAATTTCTCAAAATACACCAAATATGAAGCTCGACTTTTCATAAATAATTGGAACTAATAAAAAAAGTTGTATGATCAAGAGTGACAAGTTTGTCCGCAACGCCGTTGACCCCTTGAAAATATAAGAAACGGATATATGGTCAAAACCTATAAGAAGAACAAATATGTTAGAAATGATGTGATAGCATGAATTATAGTCTATATTTTGGGATTTGTTTGGACGTTTTATCTTTCATAATCTGCATGTTTGTATGTACATTATGTGATTTTACTACCATTTCATCTACCTTTGCGGGAATCGAGGTCTACACCTAGTTTCGTTGTAATTGTAGGTAATATGGTACGTTTTTGCATTAAAAAGGAGCGAAAGGAGTCATGAGTCATTTGGAGCTACATCCAGGGAGCATAGCCATGGATTAAAGATTCACTTTGGAGCAGTTTTGAGAGATTTCACATTCAGTTGTGAGTCACCTCGGTTGACCACAGATTCACCTCGACCGAGGTGATCCAGAGACACCGACTCGACCGAGGCGAACACCTAGGACGCGGCGAGAATATTTTATTCTTGGCTGAGATCTTTTAAAATTGGAAAGTGATCTTATATTTTTGGGCTTGGCTCCTGGAAGGAAGGAGATATGCAGAATCATATATTTAACCGATATTTATGGGAGAATATCTTTCTAAGATTTATTATCTTTGGAGGGTTATTTTCCTATAAAAAGGGTTGGATTTCCACAATTCCAAGATCACGCTATACCGTCGATCAGGGTTTATAGCACGCAGCAGCAGCAGCAGCAGCCTTCTCCACGTTGGGAGAATTGAAGAACCTTTTTGAAGGTTGAAGGAAGATTGAAGTTCATAGCTTTTATAGCTTTATTGAAGGGTTTTGTAAGATTGTCTTCAATCCCTCAATTGTTGTCTTGTCTTTTTGGATTGTTATCCAAGGAACGCTTTGTTGTGATATTTGATTCAGTTATTGAAGTCTTTTCATTAAATTCTTCTTTGCTTAAATATTCACCTTCTTCCCATATATTTTAATACTTTCATAATGATGATGAGTGGCTAATTTCCTTGTGTGATTCTAGGGTGATTGGCTGAAGGTTGTGGGGAAAACAATGATAGAATAATCTTAGATTCCAGTAGGATCCTGAAAGTTCGAGTCTTTAACCTTAACCCTAAGCATCTCGCTCGGTTGATGAACATCTCGGCCGGGGTGGAATTCTTCTGACCGAGGTGACTTATCCGACCTTAAACTCAGAGTTAAGTGTTAGAGTTTGCCAAATCCTATTCTTATTACACCTTTCCTGGTTCAATGCAAGCTTAGGATGAGACTTACCCGGTAATTCCTTAGTTTGTGTATTAACGATCATAAGTGTAGGTAATAAAGGTTCATCCTTTATTGGGGTTTGAGTGTGCTTCCATCCCATCTTTGTGAGTTAGCCTGAGACTTACCCGGTAAAGGTTGATTCTATTCCCTTAGATGGTGTGTTAGTTCGAGGGTATAATTCTTTATCTTGATTCCTTGAGACTTACCCGGTAATAGGAGTTACGGTTTAGGATTAGTGTGTAGTGAGACTTACCCGGTGATCTACTCCACTTTAGAAACACCTTCCCCACGCAAAAATCTCAGCTTTGTCCACTTATCTATAGATCTTGAGTTGGAACCACAACTAGATGCTTTAATCCCTAGAATTGCATGTTTGCTTTATTGACTTCTTATTCATCTTTGATTGTGTTAATCGCTCTTGTGGTTAGAATTGACATAGCATACCGTATTGACTTTGTTTCACCGAGTCCCTGTGATCGACCCCTGGAATTTTCTTGCTTTTACTACAATTGACCTGTACACTGCGGGTTCACATCCTTGTTATAAGCTTAAGTCTAGGGTTATAAATTTAAAGCTTGCACACACCGTTTGGAGCGAACAAGTTTTTGGCGCCGTTGCCGGGGATTGCCCACATCATGGGATTCCAAAGATCGAGTTGTTGGAGATCTACTTCAAAGGGCTGGACGGAAGCACCCAGTTCAATCTCCAACTACTCTCCGCCGGTACCTTCATGGACATGGCGATTGACGAGGCTTGGGACTTCATTGAGAAGCAAGCCTTGCACATGGAGAAATATACCCACCAAGGAGCTGAAGGTGGAGTTAAAAGAGTCAACTTTCAAGAGACTCAATCCAACAATAATCAACTCACGTCGTTGAAGAATGACATGAAGCAATTGAAGGAGCTCTTGATGGCTCAAACTAAGAAGGAAGAGAAAGAGCAAAGGAACAACAACAACAACGGGTACCGTAACAACAATAACGGTTCCCGAAACAACAACTACAACAACAACAATAGAGGATCCAATAGCAACAACTGGAGAGCGAATAACCAAAACTACGGTAACAATCATTCAAACTCCAACTCTAATGATTCCTCTAACCCTTTCCTCTCTCCCCCTTCTTCTTCTTCTTCTTCTACTCCATTGAAAAGCCAAGGGCAAGGATCAAGTTCGTCTCAGCCAGAAAAGAAAGACGCAGTTCTGGAGGCAATCTTGATCAAGCTTAGCGCTATGGAGAATTCCATGACTTCATTTTCGAGGGCCCAAAAGTCCTTCGAACAACAACTTGCTAATAGGATGAATGAAGCGCCAAGAGATCCAGGGAAGCTTCCAGCGAAGACGGAAACTAACCCTAAGGGCCAGTGCATGGCCATAACGACGAGGAGTGGACTCAAAACTGCAGATCCAGTACCTCGCTCGACACAGACCACCTCGGTCCAGATCCAGTCGAAGAACACCTCGACCGAGATGCCAACCGAGGCGGAGCAACAGAAAGCATGAGGGACGACAGAAACTTATGTTCCACCTCCTGCATATAAGCCACCACTTCCATTCCCTCAGTCTAGAGCCAGAGCACATCTAGACAAGCACTTTGGTAAGTTTCTTGACTTGATGAATAAGCTACATATTAATATTCCTTTCCTTGATGCTATTTTAGGTATGCCCGCCTATGGGAAGTTCTTAAAAGAAATCTTATCAAGGAAGAGGAAGCTGGAGGATGTTGGTGAAGTTAGGATGACATCTAAATCTTCGGAGCTTATCAAGATCATGAAGGAAAAGATGCCACCTAAGTTGAGAGACCCCGGCTCATTTTGCATTCCCATTCAAGTTGGGGATGTCACTTGTGAAGCCCTTTGTGATCTAGGAGCCAGCGTGAGCATCATCCCGCTGGAGCTATGCACTAAGATCGGTCTTGGAGAGCCCAAACCGGTCAAGATTCGACTTTACATGGCGGATCGCTCCATTACCCATCCCGTGGGCATCTTGGAAGACGTTCCGGTCAAGTTAGGTAACTTCTATCTACCTATAGATTTTGTCGTACTTGACATTCCCGCAGATTATCCAGTACCTATTATTCTCGGGAGGCCATTTCTGGCAACTTCGGGTTGCAACGTGGATTGCAAGAACGCCAAGTTGAAATTCAACGTTGGTGGCGATGAGGTGGAGTTTGCACTACTTGCAGCCATGAAGGGGGAGCAACTAACTGATGATATCTTCAACATCTACAATGAAGAAGAATCAAGAGAATTGGTGAGCTCTATCCTTATTAACGATCCACTCGAAAGAGTTATAAGTTTCAGTTTAATGGAGGAAGGTATAGATGCTTCTTGTGATGCAGATATACGGAGCTTGAAGGCACTGGAAGAAGATCCAGGAGCTAAAACTGAGAAGCTGATCCAGGAGACGAAGATCTCCAGCCTCGGACCCAGTAGCAGTACCTCGACCGAGGCACTTTCTGGACAGAGCGAGGCGACTGAAGAACATATCGGTCAACGCCTATGCGCCTCGACCGAGGTCGACAGCGAGACGATTCTAACTGAGACTGCATCGAGTCCAATTTCTGACACCACTCCACTGGAAAGAGGAAGCAAAGATCCCTCCCAGAAAGCACCCCCAGTTGTAGAGCTTAAACAACTCCCTAGTCACTTGAGGTATATCTTTCTTGGGCCGGATTCTACTTATCCCGTTATTGCTAGTGCTTCCCTTTCCAATTCTGAATTGTCTAAATTAATGCATGTCCTGAGGAAGTATCGAAAAGCTATAGGTTACACCACGGATGATCTTATTGGCATTAAACCTTCTTTCTGCATGCATAGAATTCTAATGAAAGATAATCATAAAACTTCACGGGAACCTCAAAGACGGTTAAATCCGATCATGAAAGAGGTTGTGAAGAAGGAAGTTCTTAAGTTGTTGGATGCAGGTATTATTTATCCTATCTCGGACAGCAAGTGGGTTAGCCCGGTGCATGTCGTTCCGAAGAAAGGAGGGATGACCGTTGTGACGAATAAGAACAACGAGTTGATCCCAACAAGGACCGTTACGGGTTGGAGAGTTTGCATCGATTATAGGAAGCTGAACACGGCGAATCGGAAGGATCATTTTCCGCTTCCTTTCATTGATCAAATGCTCGAATGGTTGGCCCAGCATTCACACTTTTGTTACTTGGACGACCATAGTGGGTTCTTCCAGATTCCTATCCATCCGGATGATCAGGAGAAGACCACTTTCACTTGTCCTTGGGGGACGTTTGCCTATCAAAGGATGCCATTCGGATTGTGCAATGCACCCGCTACCTTCCAGCGATGCATGATGGCTATCTTTTCCGAGTACATAGAGGAGATCATGGAGGTATTTATGGATGATTTTTCCGTATATGGTTCCTCTTTTGATGATTGCCTATCTAACCTTTCTCTAGTACTTAAAAGATGTGAAGACACTAACCTTGTTTTGAATTGGGAGAAGTGTCATTTTATGGTTAATGAAGGCATTGTGCTAGGACACCTCGTTTCTAATCGAGGTATTGAGGTTGATCGAGCTAAGATCGAGACTATTGAGAAACTCCCTCCTCCTTGTTCTGTTAAAGGTGTGAGGAGTTTTCTCGGGCATGCAGGTTTCTACAGGAGATTCATCAAGGACTTCTCTAAGATTTCCAAACCTCTAACTAACCTCTTGAATAAAGATGTTGTTTTTGAGTTTTCGCAGGAGTGTCTTGATGCTTTTTACAGGATTAAGGAAGCGTTGATCTCCGCTCCCATTATCCAACCTCCTGATTGGACCCTGCCCTTTGAGGTCATGTGTGACGCTAGTGATGTAGCCGTAGGAGCGGTGCTTGGACAGAAGAAGGATGGACGGACCACCGTCATTTACTATGCTAGCAAGACGCTAGATGAAGCACAACGCAACTACGCTACCACCGAGAAGGAGTTATTGGTTGTTGTATACGCTTTCGAGAAGTTTCGTTCCTATCTAGTAGGGGCAAAAGTCATTGTCTACACCGACCATGCGGCCATTCGTTATTTGTTGGCTAAGAAAGATGCCAAGCCGCGCCTTATTCGATGGATTCTCTTGCTTCAAGAGTTTGATCTAGAGATCCGCGATAAGAAGGGATCCGAAAACTCCGTTGCGGATCACCTCAGCCGGCTACCGGAATCCTCCCGCGAGGCGGATAACCCACCCATAGACGATTCATTCCCCGATGAGCACTTGCACGTCTTGGAGCGTTTGATGGATCTACTTACTTCACCCCACGATGGAGGTGAAGTATGGGGTGAGGGAACCTCCTACCTCGTTTGAGACGCATCATGGTCCAGCTAGCGACCTTAAATCAAGCGCTTCTTGGGAGGCAACCCAAGGTATTGCTCTCTTTTCCCGTTTTCTAGTCTAGCTTAGATAGTTTTTGTTTTTGTTTTGCTTTGCTTTGTTTTTGGCGTTCTGGACAGACAACAGGGAATATCTAAGGAGGAGCACAACTGGAAGGACAGAAGTTCGAGATTCTGAGAAGACAGAAACACCTCGGTTACTGTCAGAGCACCTCGACCGAGTTGATTCTTGAGCAACCGAGGCGACTAGGGTTTCTGCAAAACCGCCTCGGTCCATACCACCTCGGTCCAGGCGAGACCATCTCGACCGAGGTGACAGCAGATCCAGTAACAGTATAAAAAGGGGAAAAATTACTTTTCACATTTTTTTACCTACCTCGACCGCGGCGACAGATCCACTTCGCTCACTCTCGAATCTTGCTCGTTTTCGACGTTTTCTGCTTCCAAACCGAGATTGAAGGATAGAGGAATCGATTGCAACAACGAATCTGCAAGAAATTCGAGTGAATCGGCCGGAACGAGGTAAAAACGATCGAAACCCTAAACTCGTTCGTTTACTTCGATTTGGGCTTTGGTTGCCCTTGAATCTGTTGAGGAAAAGCTTAAGTACCCCTTAGGAAGCATCGGTAGTGATTTTTGGGGGAAAAGAACTGAAATTCAGAGAGTTGAAATCGCGACTGTCTTCGCCTCGGTTCAGTCGATCTGCACCTCGGTCGAGGTGATTATTGGAGTTTGTCAGTCGACCGAGGTAGTCTGACAGTGTTGTTTGAAGATGAGTTCTGACAGATTGTTAGCCCTTAGAGATAGATCTTCTCCTTCCCCTTCTTCTTCCTCATCCCGACCTTCTATACCGGTGATCCACGAGAGACACCTTGTAGATTACGAGCGCATTGCTAGCCGTCCAGTGATCGCACCTAGATTCCTGGACATTTCTGCCTTTGACTGTCTCCACGTTGATGGAGATCTTAGGAGGATGATCACCACCGTCGGGCTGGATCAGTTCACTGAGATCCGAGCCCCAGCTTACTTAGAGCCGACGCTCGAGTTTGTCAGTTCCTTCACTTACCTCCCCACAGAGAGGGCTATGAAGTACCGGTTGATGAACCGGAACTACCTAGTACCTCTAGACCATTGGAGAGATATTTTTGGCTTCCCTGCCCCCACCGCTGTAGATTTCCCGACCCGAGCCGTAGCTAGAGAGTTCTGGGGTCAGATCGCCCACATTACAGAGCATGCAGATAGGTGGCGCCCTGGTGATTCCAGGGAGAAGCTTATCTTCCATCTTGCTTTTCGTTTAGCTCACAGGATCTTCAGCGAGACGCTTCTGGCGCGTACTGAGACGCCCCATAAGGTCCGACAGGGAGAGCTCTTTGCTTTGTACTGCATGGTCACAGGTGGATACCTTGACTTTGGATTGATGCTGGCAGAGGATCTGCACAGGATCAAGGCCAAAGGGAAGGGGGATATATGCTGTGGAGGGATAGTGACCCATATCGCTACTTATCAGGATATGGATCTGAGTAGGTGTACTATGGTGGCGGCTGCCAAGCCGCTCGGACTTCAGGAGATGATCACACGGAGGATTCTAGTTCCCCGTGGATTGACTACACCTTACGTCGCTATGCCATGGGAGCTGACTGCACCTCAGGGCATCAGATGGTCTGCACAGTTCTCTGTCTTTGATCCACATTTTTGGCAGACCGCTTGGGGTCCACTTATGGAGGATTACAGAGAGGGAGCAACTGCCCCTGCTGCAGCTGAGGAGGAGGAGGAGGCTGAGGATGAGGACGACGATGATGACACAGTAGATGAGAGAGGAGGTGGCGTCCCAATGGACACAGGGACAGATACAGCTGGGACGAGCGCGCCACCTATTATAGATCTGGATGACGAGGAGGATACAGAGCCGACACCAGCTGAGACTTCTCCAGTCAGACCTGCTAGACGCAGGAGGCGGGGAGTGAGAGATAGAGCTGCTCACCGACGGATTGATGACCTGACGGATCAGGTTATCGACTCATATGCTGCACTTTCGCTGGATATCCGCGAGATGCAGGAGCGGCAGCATCATCAGCACATCATGGCTCAGCTGCAGTTCGAGCGGATCATGGGCCATCCTTACGATCCGACTCAGTATCCCTACATACCACCACCACCACCGGATCGAGACTACTGAGGAGCTGCAGGATTTTATTATTATATTTTTTATGCAGTTCGGCTTTTATCCGGTGAGTTTTCTCTTGTTTAGACTTTTATTATACCCACTGGGACAGTGTGTCTCAAGTATGGGGTGTTTGTTATTTGACTACGTGACTACGTGATGTATTTGACACCTTTGATGTATTTTATTTATCGGATATTTTCGTATTTATGCTTCATTGCCTTTATATGATTACCTGATATTACATGCATACCTACAGGTTATTTGATTGAAAAAAACGTCGAAACCGAAAAAAAAATGGTTTTTAAAAAATTTTTGACCTCGACCGGGGAGATTCTGGCCGAACGAGGTGTTTCACCTCGGTTGAACCAAGAACACCTCGACCGAGGTGGGTTAACTGAGAGTTTTCGAAAACGATTTTGTGTTACTTATCTGGATATGATCTCAGTGAAGATCTTGTTTACCTACTGGTTTTAAATTCTTTATGTGTTTGAAAGGTTTTATAATATGTTTAAGTTGCTAAATGCTTTGTTTGAAATTATTAGCATGTTTAATACTTTGTTTTTATCCAAATTATGTTGAATTTGAAGGTTGACACCGCAGGTTAAGTTCTCTCACTTTCTTCTTGGAAAGACCAAGGCAATTCATTCTCTTCTCTCTTCTTCTTCTTGATCATGCTTAGCCCCTCATATACATTTTGCCTCCCTTTACCTATCCGGGAATTTGGAAGCAAGCAAAGTGGTGAAAGCAAGTTAAAGTTGAGAAGTGGGCTGGAAGTGGAAGTGTTAGAAAGCAATAATAGGTTTGGGGAAGTCAATCATGAAGATGAGTAACTCGGCACCATTCACATAGCCGGGTGTTTGTGTCTTGCCAAAGTCGGATTGAGCGATATTTCTAACGGGTCATGGTATGTGCATCAAGGGTTTGATGCATCTCAAGAAATTGATGATTGCTGATTTCCTAGGCTTCGGTTATTGTGCACCTCTGTCCATGCATCCCAAAAAGTAAAGTAAAAGAAAAAGTGTGAAATAAGCAAAGCTTATTGGTGGAAGATGTTGCAAGTCAAAGTGAAAGTGAAGTTCATCCTTTTCCCGGATTCTAGCACCACATTACCTTATATACATCCCTACCCTACACGTTTCTTGACCTTTTCTTTTGGGAAGCCCTTGAGACCTTGAGCTTGTTGATTGACTTAGCGGTTTAAACTGGATTATACATGATTAATTTTGATAATTATGATTTATTATGCATTCTATGATTTTATGCAAAGATGAACAACTTTCCTATATTTATAAAATGTTTTGATCATATTGAGTTTTTAAATTCCATGAAGTATTCTCTTAGAGTGATCTATGATAGTTGCACACCATAAAATGTTTTTGAAAGACTTTTTCATTGATTTCTAATGACTTATAATCCATTCTATCTTGTCTTCTATATGCGGAACTTGCTTGGGGACAAGCAAGGGCTAAGTATGGGGTATTTTGATAGCATGAATTATAGTCTATATTTTGGGATTTGTTTGGACGTTTTATCTTTCATAATCTGCATGTTTGTATGTACATTATGTGATTTTACTACCATTTCATCTACCTTTGCGGGAATCGAGGTCTACACCTAGTTTCGTTGTAATTGCAGGTAATATGGTACGTTTTTGCATTAAAAAGGAGCGAAAGGAGTCATGAGTCATTTGGAGCTACATCCAGGGAGCATAGCCATGGATTAAAGATTCACTTTGGAGCAGTTTTGAGAGATTTCACATTCAGTTGTGAGTCACCTCGGTTGACCATAGATTCACCTCAACCGAGGTGATCCAGAGACACCGACTCGACCGAGGCGAACACCTAGGACGCGGTGAGAATATTTTATTCTTGGCTGAGATCTTTTAAAATTGGAAAGTGATCTTATATTTTTGGGCTTGGCTCCTGGAAGGAAAGAGATATGCAGAATCATATATTTAACCGATATTTATGGGAGAATATCTTTCTAAGATTTATTATCTTTGGAGGGTTATTTTCCTATAAAAAGGGTTGGATTTCCACAATTCCAAGATCACGCTATACCGTCGATCAGGGTTTATAGCACGCAGCAGCAGCAGCCTTCTCCACGTTGGGAGAATTGAAGAACCTTTTTGAAGGTTGAAGGAAGATTGAAGTTCATAGCTTTTATAGCTTTATTGAAGGGTTTTGTAAGATTGTCTTCAATTCCCTCAATTGTTGTCTTGTCTTTTTGGATTGTTATCCAAGGAACGCTTTGTTGTGATATTTGATTCAGTTATTGAAGTCTTTTCATTAAGTTCTTCTTTGCTTAAATATTCACCTTCTTCCCATATATTTTAATACTTTCATAATGATGATGAGTGGCTAATTTCCTTGTGTGATTCTAGGGTGATTGGCTGAAGGTTGTGGGGAAAACAATGATAGAATAATCTTAGATTCCAGTAGGATCCTGAAAGTTCGAGTCTTTAACCTTAACCATAAGCATCTCGCTCGGTTGATGAACATCTCGGCTGGGGTGGAATTCTTCTGACCGAGGTGGCTTATCCGACCTTAAACTGAGAGTTAAGTGTTAGAGTTTGCCAAATCCTATTCTTATTACACCTTTCCTGGTTCAATGCAAGCTTAGGATGAGACTTACCCGGTAATTCCTTAGTTTGTGTATTAACGATCATAAGTTTAGGTAATAAAGGTTCATCCTTTATTGGGGTTTGAGTGTGCTTCCATCCCATCTTTGTGAGTTAGCCTGAGACTTACCCGGTAAAGGTTGATTCTATTCCCTTAGATGGTGTGTTAGTTCGAGGGTATAATTCTTTATCTTGATTCCTTGAGACTTACCCGGTAATAGGAGTTACGGTTTAGGATTAGTGTGTAGTGAGACTTACCCGGTAATCTACTCCACTTTAGAAACACCTTCCCCACGCAAAAATCTCAGCTTTGTCCGCTTATCTATAGATCTTGAGTTGGAACCACAACTAAATGCTTTAATCCCTAGAATTGCATGTTTGCTTTATTGACTTCTTATTCATCTTTGATTGTGTTAATCGCTCTTGTGGTTAGAATTGACATAGCATACCGTATTGACTTTGTTTCACCGAGTCCCTGTGATCGACCCCTGGAATTTTTTTGCTTTTACTACGATTGACCCGTACACTGCGGGTTCGCATCCTTGTTATAAGCTTAAGTCTAGGGTTATAAATTTAAAGCTTGCACACACCGTTTGGAGCGAACATGATGATATCAATCTCGGGGGGGGGG